>CP139507.1:214002341-214568386 GCA_021014915.2 Artemisia tridentata subsp. tridentata
TACCACACCTTACTAAATTTTCACTACATACTTGAAATTAAAACAAATCCTCACGCACTCACACTTATTCCTAAACTAATATTATCTGTTCTTTTTGTCTTCCACCTCCAACGCACCCACTGAAACATCACCATCCCTAGACTGAGCCATCTCCTTTCCTTTTCAACCTAGAAAACTGATCGTGTCACGGACCTTGAATTACTCCTAAGTCAAACCTAGAAAGAAACCCATTGAGATTGAGATATCATGCAAAGGGAAAATTATTGCTTCCAGATTCAAAAGAGCTATGGAGTTAATCTCCAATATACTCTTTAAAAACTCACCTCCAAAAGGATTCGAATCACAATTAAATTCATCTCAATCCACAGGAAAAATGAGAGGTTCTCGGGGGACGAATTGTGATTCGATTTGGATCATAGAGATTTGGTCTCGGATTAGAAGATCTATCCAAGTATTCATTCACCAAGAAAGTCTTTGTAAGGTTTAGTCTTGAACTCAGTTATGTTTATAATTTTTTTTTTTTTTTTTAAGAATTGTTATAAGTAAGAAATTTTAGATCGAATTGAAGGAGTTTTGGTTAGGCTTTATTAAGTTTTGAAATTTTAAGAAGCAAACTATTGTAGTTGTAAAATTTTAAGTGTTGTTAGTTAAGATTTTCCTAGAAAGATGGGCACTTAAGAAGAATCTTGTTGAAGGCTGCCATTGATAATTATTAGTGTGGCGTAGGAAAAATTTTGAGGTTAATATTGTTTAGATTGTTGTTGTTATTGTGACATCAGATTTTAGCAAAACCAGGAATATTGTTGTCGGATGTTGTCGCTGTTGTAGTCGGTAAGGAATTGTTATTGAACTAGTTTTAATAGACTTAAGTTATAGCTCCATTTGAGGTAATATGTTCCCGGAAAAACATTAAACCTTCACAGACTTGAAGCATTAGACATGTGAGCTGTGTCGTGAACTAGTAGTACTCGACCTAAATCCCAACTAAGATTGAGCACCCTAGGTCCTTGTGATGCCGATTGGAGGGTCGAAGTATACCCAGGAAACACCAAAGTCTTTTTCAGACTTAGAAGGAAATAAGGGTGGTGATGAGAAGTTGTTGTACCAGACTCAAACAAAAGAAAATAGAGCCACATAAGAGCCCAAACCTAAGCCTAACTGAAAAATCCCTAATTGTAGCCCAAGGCATGGGCTTGCGAACAGGAACAACCATATGGTCCAATAAATATTAAATCCAGCCCAATAGGTGTAAAGGTTAACTCGGATAAGAGATTTGAGATTTGTCGCGAACAGTTAAAATGAACACTAGCCGAAAATAAAATGATATTAGCAAAATATATGGACATGTAAAAGGGAAATATGTACAGCCGAGAGACAAGACATGGCAATTCATTAACTTATAATTAGACTAATATAGTGAGACTTGTCCAAAATATAAAACTTGAACTAAGACATGATTATTTAATCTAGGTTGCGTGTTGGTGTCGTGCACAGCGTTCACTGTTCGGACTATTGAAGGTGAGTATTCACGGACCCCTGTTTCTTAACTATTTAAATCGCTTTGGGGTGGAATGCATGAATTATAATTGAACTAAATTGATAACTATTTTATGAACTTATTGAACTCTCGTTTCACTACTTATGCTTGTGAGTATTCACAGCCCCCTTTTTACCGCTTTACTTATTTGGGGTGGAATGCATGACTTAAATTTTTATTTAAACTTATGACTTATATTTTATCGGAACTCTTAGAAATTGACTTTGAACCTTGAGACATTATTTTGAGCTTTATGTGCCGTACGTGCTAAATATAAAGTCTCCCATGTTCGGAGCAACACAAAGTCTCCCTTGTTCGGAGCATCCTTGACAATAATTCTCGCCATGTCGGTGAGTGACTAATAATTCTTCGCCTAGGCGGTGGAGTGACAAAGTCTCCCATGTTCGGAGCATCCTTGATAATAATTCTCGCCATGTCGGTGAGTGACTAATAATTCTTAGCCTAGGCGGTGGAGTGGCAAAGTCTCCCTTGTTCGGAGCAATTGTTATTTATTATGAACTTAAATGAGCATATGTGTTTGACTATAAGACCTACAATTTTACATAATGATTGTGAAATCATAGGTTACATGTCTTGTATGGGCATGACATGTAACTGAATGATTTGACATCTTGACTTTTTTAAGCTCTTTGGACTTTTAAAAACTTTGAACCTTTTTAAAGACTTTGGACTTCTTTTGACTAAAAACCTGTATACTCACCAACTATTTTCATAGTTGACCCGTTTTTCTCATGCATTTCAGGTGATCGTCATTAAGTGTATTTTATGAAGATATTAGCACTAAGGAGTCTTCAGCTGTCATGTTTAGTTGGATGAAATAAAAATGTTCTCTTTTGGAAACAAACTTTTATGTTTCAAATGCCGTTGTTGGCTAAAACGATGTTGTATTAATGTACTGTTTCTTTAAATTTAAATTATGGTATTGTTCTATATAACTCTGCACATTTTATTGATTTCGTAGCACCCCAAGTCCCAAACGCTTCCGCTATGCCACATTTTTTTGGGGTGTTACAGATTGGTATCAGAGCCAGGCTGTTATAGAGAATGCCGATTTTTCTAAAATAAAAATCGCAACTATAACCAGAATAAAGTTTTCTTAAAACACCAAACATCATACGAGTTGACTAGTCCGAGCATTGCATCATTACTCCTCAATTATGCATAGCCTGATCACCTATGCCTAATTCGGGAAGAATCATGCAATGATGGGAGTAATAGTCTCGGATCATGTTTGGCTGTGTCCTAAGAGTCTGATCACCTGAAATTGCATTAGTTGGGTGTGTATGCATATCATGTTAGAGTAGCCCTGTTTATATGCCATGTTTATATTTTTAAGACGTTATGTAGATATATGTGCCTTCCCCCTTGCTATATTACGACCTGATAGACTAAGCACGTCTTTGATTCCGTCACGTCACAATCACTACGTCTCCAAAGCCGCCGCTGCCCCGCAACGCCATCCGCCATCGTTCACGTATAACTCAAAGTTTTTGGCCTATTGAAGAATCTTGACTACAAGGAAAACCCGCTTGGGAAGCATCAACAATGAAGCCCCAAGGGACAGTGCTGCTGGATTGATGGATCTTCTAACTCATATCGTCGCACACGTCGGTGCAGGACAAACCAATGAAGGAGCTGGTACTTTGACCAACGACCATGAACAAAAACGACGGGAGAATCAGTAGGGAAGCCGAGATCAGGACCAACAGGATAAGCGGCAACGAGTAGCCGGGAATTATAGAGCAACAACCCAGGAGCGCAGAGGATATGCAGGCCCATATCCTAAGTGCACACGACGTAACCTCCCTCATTTAGGAGACTGCCCGAGGAGCGACAGATGCCGACAGACTGGTCATCTTAGTCGGAATTGCCCAAACAGAAATGGAGGCCAAGAGCGAAGGCGAACATGCTACGAGTGCGGAAGTCCAGATCACCTTCGGAACGTGTGTCCTAAGCTGAATAGGGTATCAAGGCCAGTGCAGAACAACCCAATCCTCGCTGTAGCAGTCGATGGAAATGGCCCAAACTGTGGAGGCAATATCAGCCCAGCTCGAGGTCGAGTATACCTTCTAGGCAACAAGGAAGCTCGCTAGGATCCAGGCATCGTGACGGGTGCATCCTTTTGAACAGTCGCTTTATGTTCGTACCATTTAGTACAGGCGTAGAATTTACTTTTGTTCCCTATCCAGTAACGATGACGACTAATATGAGACCTGACGTCATAAGCCGTAATTAAATGCCTAGCCTTTATTTATTGATTAGATTTGGCTTAGACAATTCCAAACTTGAGCCGAACCTTCCAGAGGCCTTCACGTAAGATGTAAAAAAAAAAAAAAGCTTCCCTTCTAGCAACTTGATTTTAGCTTGATCAAGTGACAGTTCTTGTTTGATGAGTTGCGAAAATCAAGATGGAATCAAGTTGTTACTCAAATTCATGACAATTCTCGGTTAGGGAGTTGTGAGATTAAGTGAGAATTCACTAACTAAAGATCACCAGAGGGCTAAGCTCGAGAATGGAAAAGTGGACTGTCAAATCTAACCGCAAGGACGAACGTCAGTGGAGCGAACGAACTAAATCTCGAGGACGAGATTTCTTTTTAGGTTGGCAGACTATAACACCCCGTAAATTTCAGGCAATTATTTTAATATTGTAGTAGGCTATCTCGCTTTCACACGGAGTGACACCACACGCAGACCAGGAACAGACAAAAAAATTCATGAAATATTAGAAAGCAATTAAGGACTCGGAGAGTATTCCAAATAATATTTAACGACTCTAAAATAAAAGTCTCTCATAATTATGACGGTTCCGGGACGAACTCGAATTTGACACAGTTTAATGAGACACGAGGATAAAATATACCACACATTACTAAATTTTCACTACATACTTGAAATTAAAACAAATCCTCACCCACTCACACTTATTCCTAAACTAATATTATCTGTTCTTTTTGTCTTCCACCTCCCACGCACCCACTGAAACATCACCATCCCTAGACTGAGCCATCTCCTTTCCTTTTCAACCTAGAAAACTGATCGTGTCACGGACCTTGAATTACTCCTAAGTCAAACCTAGAAAGAAACCCATTGAGATTGAGATATCATGCAAAGGGAAAATTATTGCTTCCAGATTCGAAAGAGCTATGGAGTTAATCTCCAATATACTCTTTAAAAACTCACCTCCAAAAGGATTCGAATCACAATTAAATTCATCTCAATCCACAGGAAAAATGAGAGGTTCTCGGGGGACGAATTGTGATTCGATTTGGAGCATAGAGATTTGGTCTCGGATTAGAAGATCCATCCAAGTATTCATTCACCAAGAAAGTCTTTGTAAGGTTTAGTCTTGAACTCAGTTATGTTTATAATTTTTTTTTTTTTTTTTAAGAATTGTTATAAGTAAGAAATTTTAGATCGAATTGAAGGAGTTTTGGTTAGGCTTTATTAAGTTTTGAAATTTTAAGAAGCAAACTATTGTAGTTGTAAAATTTTAAGTGTTGTTAGTTAAGATTTTCCTAGAAAGATGGGCACTTAAGAAGAATCTTGTTGAAGGCTGCCATTGATAATTATTAGTGTGGCGTAGGAAAAATTTTGAGGTTAATATTGTTTAGATTGTTGTTGTTATTGTGACATCAGATTTTAGCAAAACCAGGAATATTGTTGTCGGATGTTGTCGCTGTTGTAGTCGGTAAGGAACTGTTATTGAACTAGTTTTAATAGACTTAAGTTATAGCTCCATTTGAGGTAATATGTTCCCTGAAAAACATTAAACCTTCACAGACTTGAAGCATTAGACATGTGAGCTGTGTCGTGAACTAGTAGTACTCGACCTAAATCCCAACTAAGATTGAGCACCCTAGGTCCTTGTGATGCCGATTGGAGGGTCGAAGTATACCCAGGAAATACCAAAGTCTTTTTCAGACATAGAAGGAAATAAAGGTGGTGATGAGAAGTTGTTGTACCAGACTCAAACAAAAGAAAATAGAGCCACATAAGAGCCCAAACCTAAGCCTAACTGAAAAATCCCTAATTGTAGCCCAAGGCATGGGCTTGCGAACAGGAACAGCCATATGGTCCAATAAATATTAAATCCAGCCCAATAGGTGTAAAGGTTAACTCGGATAAGAGATTTGGGATTTGTCGCGAACAGTTAAAATGAACACTAGCCGAAAATAAAATGATATTAGCAAAATATATGGACATGTAAAAGGGAAATATGTATAGCCGAGAGACAAGACATGGCAATTCATTAACTTATAATTAGACTAATATAGTGAGACTTGTCCAAAATATAAAACTTGAACTAAGACATGATTATTTAATCTAGGTTGCGTGTTGGTGTCGTGCACAGCGTTCACTGTTCGGACTATTGAAGGTGAGTATTCACGGACCCCTTTTTCTTAACTATTTAAATCGCTTTGGGGTGGAATGCATGAATTATAATTGAACTAAATTGATAACTATTTTATGAACTTATTGAACTCTCGTTTCACTACTTATGCTTGTGAGTATTCACAGCCCCCTTTTTACCGCTTTACTTATTTGGGGTGGAATGCATGACTTAAATTTTTATTTAAACTTATGACTTATATTTTATCGGAACTCTTAGAAATTGACTTTGAACCTTGAGACATTATTTTGAGCTTTATGTGCCGTACGTGCTAAATATAAAGTCTCCCATGTTCGGAGCAACACAAAGTCTCCCTTGTTCGGAGCATCCTTGACAATAATTCTCGCCATGTCGGTGAGTGACTAATAATTCTTCGCCTAGGCGGTGGAGTGACAAAGTCTCCCATGTTCGGAGCATCCTTAATAATAATTCTCGCCATGTCGGTGAGTGACTAATAATTCTTCGCCTAGGCGGTGGAGTGGCAAAGTCTCCCTTGTTCGGAGCAATTGTTATTTATTATGTACATGACATTTTTATTATGAACTTAAATGAGCATATGTGTTTGACTATAAGACGTACAATTTTACATAATGATTGTGAAATCATAGGTTACATGTCTTGTATGGGCATGACATGTAACTGAATGATTTGACATCTTGACTTTTTTAAGCTCTTTGGACTTTTAAAAACTTTGAACCTTTTTAAAGACTTTGGACTTCTTTTGACTAAAAACCTGTATACTCACCAACTATTTTCATAGTTGACCCGTTTTTCTCATGCATTTCAGGTGATCGTCATTAAGTGTATTTTATGAAGATATTAGCACTAAGGAGTCTTCAGCTGTCATGTTTAGTTGGATGAAATAAAAATGTTATCTTTTGGAAACAAACTTTTATGTTTCAAATGCCGTTGTTGGCTAAAACAATGTTGTATTAATGTACTGTTTCTTTAAATTTAAATTATGGTATTGTTCTATATCACTCTGCACTGTATATTGATTTCGTAGAACCCCAAGTCCCAAACGCTTCCGCTATGCCACATTTTTTTGGGGTGTTACATTTACATCTGGTGTCATTAATGTTAAACAACCTGTGTATAAGTAACACGTGTTCCTATGAGATCTTATGATGCATCTCGTGGCCCTAGAATCGATAAGTGCATTTTGGTAGTCGGAGACTGGAGCGGTGTCTCCTGTTTCAATATCAACATAACTCGTAATGAGCGGTCGATAGATTATGCAGGGTTCCCCGTGAGAATGAAACAAGTCCTTTTAAGAGAACTTGAGTGGTTTAGAAGGTTTAGTGCAGTGCGTCACTGGGTCCATGACGTCTTGTCTTCAATACCGGTGTTACCTTGGCAACAACCAGTAACATATGTATTGAACCCGGTTTCTGCCCTAAGGTTGAATAATTGGAGGGCTGTTTCTTTTCACCCTTTCTTATTTCATTTCTTTTTAATTCTTCAACCCCTTCTTTCTCCTTTCTCATATTACTCCTTTTTTCATATCATACCTAAGGACTTTCTAATACTAACTATTTGGTATTGTCCTTGGGTAGATCCCTCCGGCTCTGGCGGATCATAGGACAGTTTTCCTAACCTTAGCCACCTTATAACTTCATGACTATCCTATGTTGCCATTTACCAAATCTTTGAAAAATCTCTCAAAGTATTCATGATTATGAAACACATTTTGATTATGAAAAATCTCCAAAACATCACATTTTTATCAGATTTCATATTTAAATCACATTCTCTCCCCCGATCAAAAATTTCAAACCTTTTGAGATTTGTGATCCCAATTGATTTAAATATGTTTAGAAAATTAGGGAGAAAATGTGGTCAGGTGTTAATATACAATCTGATTATGGAGCATACTATGCTCCCCCTTAAACCACGAGAGAGTGTCACTGCTGATGTTGCACAACGCTTACAAAGGTGTCAAAAATTTGAACAAATACTTCCCCCTCAATTAATGACCCGTTTTCTATTTAAATAGCTGTATTCATTCAATTGAGTGTCAAGTATTTGTGAAAATTTAAGTCCAGTTACCACCTTGTGAAACACCAAAACTCTCCTGAAGAATCATAGAACGGAAAGAGTTTTTGGTGCAAAGAAGACTTCTCTTCTTATACCAGAAATGATGCACAGAATCGTACACCAAGTCGGAGAAACATGGATATAAAGTAATCCATGCCCAGGTGAACATCACCCAGTTGGAGGAACAACCGTCTTTTTTTGGCGACGTGCTTTCCCCATTTTGAAGCGCGGGTTGCTATCTAAAGTAATAGCAAGCCATGAGACATGTTTTAACAATCCATTTTAACTTCTGCTCGAGCTTCATTTAAAGTCCCGTGTCATTATTGAATGACATTTCTAAGACCGTAAATGTTATCGATAAACAGAAGACATGCCTAGATGAAACTATTTTTGGTATTTTCTTTTTTTTTTAAATTTTTATGGTTTTTCTAGTTTTACGGTTCTCTATTTACAATTTGCAGGTTTTATATTTTTCTATATCCAGTAAGGATTAAGATATATACAAGAATGAATGAAGCAAGTATATACAAGGATATATATAGCAAGTCCATTACTCCTCAGCTTCCTGAATCTTCTCCGCTGCCATCACTTGACTTGCTGAAGAGCAATGTGAGCACATTTAATTAGGGATTAATTCTGGCTTTTCACTCTCCCCTAATTAGTGCTCTCCCCCAATCTGACAACCTTTCTGATGAATGCCCATAATATGAAGAAGTCTTTTGATAACCAAATGCACGCCATCTTTAGCCTTCTCACACATAGCAGAGAATGTAGGATAGACTGTAGACTCGACCTTCTTCAAGATTGTCCATTTGGGGAAACAAAATACCAATCATTTTCATCTCACCAAATGCATTCCAGTAACCTTACATATAACCCATCAACCCGCAACGTACACATGAGATGCTAACACCAAAGTAACAAGTTGAACCACTGATCATCTATAATATATATCATGAGATATTAAGCCCGATCACGTGAACCTGTTGTGTGTCCTTGATGTACACATTCTCTCTCCCCTGATGGTTAGGATTAATCAGCCCATGACATACAAGTGAAATGATAATACCAAGGTAACAAGTTGAAACACTGATCATCTATAATTTGTATCATGAGATATTAAGCCCGATCACGTGAACCTGTTGTGCGTCCTTGGTGTACACATTTCTCTCCCCTGATGGTTACGATTAATCGAAATCATCATAATGATGTGTACATGAAGCATAATGACGTGTACATGAAGCATTGACTAGAAACCCTTTGTCACTGATTGTACCAGCCCATGAGAAGATGTCGATTAGCATTCCATGACCATGTTCTTCAACACCTTGATGAATAACTAAAGATATGCTTTCATGAGTTGTTGGAGAAGTACTGCCAGAAAGTATTCTTCAAACTGATGGTTGAACCAGCATATCTTCTTTCTTTATGGACTTTAGAACATGTAGTGTTGAAGAACCTTGGTTTGTACGACTCCTGAACTGACATATTCAAGAGTCGTATGACCATTTCTCAATCATCAATCAACATGTAGATTATATACCCTTTCCCCCCCTCAAAAATTGCATATGCCTGTCAACTGCAATTTTTGGTTGAACAAGTGAATAAGAATATACTCCAATGTGCGCCGATCCACTTGAAGACTGAATAAGCACGGAAAGAGCATGAAACTTGTTGATGAGAATGGCCATAAATAAGAAGATTTCTCTTCTTCCAAAGATAAAGTGCACTTAAGCGTACACCTTTCTTTTCTTTGAGGAATGGGGCCTGAAGTGTTATCTGCAGACGCCATTTGTCGATGAAGAGCTAGGCCTGAACTGATGTGAACATACGTCATAGCTAATGAAGAACGAGGCCTGAACTGATCTATTCAGGCGTCATAGCCAATGAAGAACGAGGCCTGAACTGATATGTTCAGACGTCATAGCTAATGAAGAACGAGGCCTGAACTGATGTATTCAGGCGTCATATCCAATGAAGAACGAGGCCCGAACTGATGTGTTCAGACGTCATCTCTCTTTTTTCTATATCTCTCATCTAACTCGTTACCAACCCCATTATCATTCTGTCGGCTTGATGTCGTGACCACTGATGGAGAAAACCCAGTATGATGAACTTGAGACTGAAGTAACATAACCCGAACTTGTGACTTAAAGTTGTACTAATGCGTGACTAAGAGCGGTGTAGAGACTTCGTGCAACATTGAATCCCTAAGTACTCTATACTCTTCAACCAACCAACCATAAAGTATAAGACGTACATCACCTCTTGGATATCCACAACTTCGTGTGACACTGAGCACTACAACGTAACTCCTTAAAGTGATAGTTATTTTGTAGTAGAGAGGAAGAAAAAATAACTAGATATCCAAGTCCTCGTCATTGTAAAGGTTAAACACTCTAACAAGGATCTCGAAGAATCTTCATCCAACCCCCCCCCCCTCCCCGATATCTTCAGATACTAAGTACACGCACTCGTGAAATTTCACTTCAACCTCAAATAAATAATAGTGAATTAATGCCGTAGTCACATCTTGTGGTTTAAATGCCCAGATCTAGCCCTTTATGATGTTTTAAATGAACTTTGATAATGGTTTTAACCCGATCACGGTCAAGAGCGCATAACCCATCATCACGGGATTTTACAAATCTATGATTTAAACCGAGAAATAAGTTCTTTCTCGGGATTTTACAAAACCAAGAAGAAACCGTGAGACAGTAACAAATTGAATGTGTTAGCCAAAATTTTGGTTTTGGTGAATATCAGCTTGGGGTAACATACAAGAGATCAACAACAATTCGTCTCCAATTATTCTGTCAGCTATTTGTGACCACTTGGTGAAGGAAACCCGATATACCCAACTTGAAAAATGAAATAGAAGTCCCCAAATTCGTTACTTAAGCTTGCACTAATGTTGGAAGAACGGTGTAGAGAATTAATGCTCCAAGCAAATATCTAAGTACTCAATACCCAACCAAAGTATGAGACATTAACACCTCTTGCGATTATCGACAACGTCATCGACGTGTGACACTTAAGTGATAGTTACCCCGACTGCTGGTAACTAGATAACCTAAGTCTTCAACTTAAATTTTAAGCACGAGCAAGTTATCATTGAAGGTCATGCATCCAACCAACCCCGACTTCAAGATAAAATAAGTAGACGCCTTCGTGAAATTCAACTTCAATCTCAAATAAGGAATACCAAATGAACTTCGTGATCATCTTGTGCGGTTGATTGACCAAAAGGAGAAGAAACATGCGCCAATTCTCCCCCTCAAAAATGACATGCAATGACATTTTTGCCAAAGCTGAGAGTCCGTGATGGTTGTGAATTTGTCAGGCACAACATAGATACATGGAATGTGTTTAACTTTAGAATGAGTAAAAGGTTAAAACACGTCTCTGAACAATCCACCTTGTGTCTTTAAGTCTGACCACCTCTTGAGAAGATCTTGTACTGCAATCCCATTAGAAACTTGAGAAACAACAATCTCTTGATGAAGCTTGATAAAGGACAAGTCCGCGACTTATACTTGCACTAAATTTGTGATTTAGAACCTATATTGAGCACAACAACGTAACTCCTTTAAATATAGGTAGTGGTATATACCCAACCTTCCATCCTTTATTGTATATATCCGCCTCTTGAACAATCCAAGTCTAATCACAAGAAATATGCTCGAACAAGGATCATCAAACATCGTGCAACCAACCAACCCCGAGATATTTGAGATCCTAAGTCCACGAACCCGTGAATTAACAATACAACCAAGCTACCATAATTTCCCAATTCCTACCGATCTCATAGCACAAACTTATCCCAAAAAAAAATAGTCAAACCCTGTAAGTATTATTATGTCTAAATCCAAGTCCACCCTACTTGTCCAAAATTAATTTGACGGGATTTTACAACTCTTGAGATTTAAACCGAGAAATCCAGTCTTTCGCGGGATTTTCTAAATTCAACAAGAGAAACCGTGAAATCAACAAGAATAACCAAGAGTGAAGTGCAATACTAATCTTCAAAATTCAAGTCAAAGAAGTCAAATCTCAACTTGATCAAATCGCAACAAGTCAAGTCACAGTTTGTCAAATTGCAACAAGTCAAATCGCAATCAACCAAATCGCAATAAGTCAAATCGCAAGTGTCAACTCGCAACATCAAATCGCAACTGGTACCATCGCAATAAGTCAAGTCGCAACAAGTCAAATAGTAACTTGTCAATTTGCAATTGACCAAATCGCAATTAGTCAACTGTAACTCAAATCGCAAAGATCAAATCGCATGCATCAATAGGACAACGCAGCCAAATCCACAACTCTGTAATCACGTTGACATTCATATACCCAAATACAATCCGTGACGTGTGTATCCTCGTGAAAATTTTTAGATCCAAACATACCACTCTTTTTCGCCAAATATTATACCAAACATTTAACCCAATGTATTAAAAAAAATACATTTGTATAATAACAATTCAGCCCATGTTATTTGGTTGAGACTTGATCAAAATTTGAACCAATTTTGACATTCACACGACAAATTCATTCAACAAGATATACCAAAGTTATAACCATGTACCCAAAAATTAGCCTTTTGATGGTTTAAACGAATCTTGTCAAACACGTATCTTGTGAAAACATCCATTAACCATACCAAAAAATTTCTTAGTATCAAAATTTAAGTCCAAAAACAACATAGCTTATGAAAAAATTTCGGAGTAGTGATGAACAACCAAATGCGCAACAGCCTTAAACGATGGTAGTAACAATATTAGTCCAGTAAACTTTTAGACCCATGAAAAGCCCAAAGAAAAAGAAAAACAATAAGGTACCCGGTCCAACTTTAACTCCCATATAATACCCCATACCCTAATAATACGTCTTAAGCAAACCCTAATCTCAAACACATCATAACCTCCGCCCCCATCACCTTTTATTACTCAAACAAATCTGCTTCTCATCCATTACAAACAATAAACTTCAAACCCTAATCACATACTAATATCTTTCGCCCCCACTTTTCTCACACACGTACAGTCAAACTAAACTTGTACTTCTACCTTATCTCTCCAAATACGCTGATCTAAACTCCTTCAACCTTATTATTCCATCAGATAGATCCATCCGTGTATCACCATTCAAATTAAACGACACCCATGAACCACCTTATAACTCCAACAGACAACATTTACTTCCATCTTATCCCTCCAAAGAAACCAATAAACGCCGCACCCCAAAAACAAATCTCCCGTATATCTTCTAATTAAATCAACTCGTTTCATCATAAGACTCAATCAATAAACAAGAACCGTAGCTCAATCATTTCTTCAAGATCTCTATAAAGAGGTCTCGGGTAGGTTATGCTTGTTTTGTCTTTTGTATAAACATGTTAAGATCTATGATGTTATGTTTTTCGCTTTGTATGGATCTAAAAAGGATCATTATACTACACGAAAGAACTACACTGAGATCATTTTCTCCATTTTTTTTTCATTTTGATCTGAGAGTTGTGTATGTTTATTGGGTGAGATGGGATTCACAGTTGATGGCATATGATAGTCTTGTAGTTGGTGGTTGTTGAAATTGGTATAATATAGTTGACTGATGATGTACACTAAAGTCAGTTGATTGAAACGTGGTCTTGTACTTCTGGTGTGATTTTGAGTGTTGACTGATATGTTTAAAAGCTGAAGTCAACGAGTCAGTGGTTGGTATTTGGTTTATGGTTTGTTGTTTTTGTTGTTTGACTGATGATGGTAAAACTGAAGTCGTTTGAGTTTATGGTATATTGTTTTGTGTTTGCTTGTCTTTTTCTTCATCTTCCAACTTCTATGGACAAATCGCAACTTTTCTTGAAAATTTGGCATCATTTTGTTTAGATTTGCTTGATGATTGGTTGCAATAGTCAAATCGCAAGATCAAATCGTAACCATAGTCAAATCAAAGTTGACCAGTCAAATCACAGTTGACCAGTCAAACTGCAATGAGCTGTCATTTTTGTACTTTTCCTAAAAAACCGGATCTGGTTTCTCTTTCATCAAATCGCAACCAAGAATACATGTTTAAACCGGATCTGGGTTTTTGTACATTCAGACCACTTTTTCACGAAAATGATACAAAACATCCACAATATTAAGTATTGATAAAACTGTTAATTTGGACAAAGAAGACAACACAAAATAGATTTTTGAGGCTGTTAATGAATGTTTGGGACAGTTTGACCAAGGATACAAAAGATATTGTATAAACACTGTTATACAAAAGATGAGAAAAAAAATTCAGATCTGAAAACAGCAGTTGGTAGAAACAGTTAAAAGTATACTACCCATAAAAATCAACAAAATAAGCAACCTGTCTCTGATGCCAATTGTAGGATCGATACATGTGTTGATTATGTGGATTCAGGAGGTCTTGGATTATGGAAGAACAACTCCATATTTGAATTAGAGAGAGAGACTAGAGAGAGTGGGAATCTTGAGAGAAAATCTGGAAATATTAGATTGAGAAGTAACAAGAATTCCATCCCTTCCCTTGTGTGGGAAGGGGCTTATATACTAACTAACATATGGTGCCCCTAGTGGGCTGTGGAGTAAGCTGACAGTGGGTAAAGACCCGACCCACACCACAAATATAAATATAACTACACTAATAATAATAATACTAAGCTAATATTAATAAGCCTACGAGCTATATAAACGCTAAATAGATACTCGGGGTGACCGAGTCTTCACATGAATATTTATATTCCTAACAAAGGTGATAATGAATGTGAAGGTGATAATTAGTGTTTATGTGGTTATATCGACTATTGTGAACATTGTTTGTGAGTCACCATGAATAGGAAGGGTACCCAATGTATTAGCTTGGTTAGGCATGTTATATAGATATGAAAATCTCTGATTGAATCATGTATATTAAATTGAGTTTATTAAGATTTGATCTTTATTTATTATTTTTTTACCTAATAATTAAGATATTTTTGTACAATAATATATATGTATATATGTGTTTTTATATTTGGCCAATGGTTATCATAATTGGCAAAGTTTGAGGGTTAGTTATGTTATATTGACAAATTTATGTGTAATTTATAAAAATATTTGTATGACATTCACAACAGTTATTCTCAAAATTTAATTGCATATTTCTGCATGAGAAACTAAACCATCTCTTTGAATTAATGCTTCATTTAAGTTTTGCAATGATTAAACTAGTTGATTTAGACCCGAGACATATTAGATACAGTGTATTAGTAATTATATATTGATTAATTGTTGATAAGTTTTTCAAATGAAAAGTATTTATCTAACAAATCAAATAATTCAATGGCTGAAAACACTCCTTTAATCAATGAATTGAAAAATGTTTCCAGATCAGAGAAACTTCATCAATGCTTTAATTTTTTTTTTATCCAAGAACATACTGAAAAAGAAGCATTTCTCCTGTGGGTTCGTGAAAAGTGTACTGAGTTAGAGAAAAAGATTGAGAAACGTCAACAGCGAATGGCGGAGGTCTGGTCATTAAATCATGATGAAAAAGAGTGTTGAAAACTTGAAGTAAACGCTTGAGCACACACTTAATAAGTTTTTATCTAAAGTGTCTTTGACTTTTATGTATACTTATCCATCCAGCAAGCAGACTTAACATTCGAAGAGCAGACTTAATTTGGTACTCACCAGAATTAATCACTAGATTTAACCAGCAGACTTAACCCTAGCAGTAGAATGTACTTGGTGTATTTTGCTTATCATTTCAGTTTTCTTCATGTTTCATTCTTCTTGTTCTGTGATCATCAAATCTATGGAAATATAAAACCCAACAATCTTCCCCTATTTGATGATTACAAAACAAAAACATTCTTGTACGAATTTCCCTAGAAGAAGTAGAGAAATTGAGATAACTAAATCTCACCTTGAATGAAACCATACTGTCTTCCCCTTAATCTATGCTATCCACCACATCTCTTCCCCTTTTTTTGTTATCAACAAATAGAGAATATAAGCAGTAAAAACTAGGTGTAGCATATAAATGGTTAACCATCTAAACATTTAAGCTTCCCCTGAAACCCATATGTTAACCATTTGAATCTCTAATTCTGTAGGCTTTTATGACTGATGAAGAAAAACCAACCATTTCTAACTTGATGCTGAAGTGAAAGAAACCAACCTTGTGTCTTATATCTTGTACTAAATCTGACATCGAACGTATACCCAACTTTCTTGTATAGGGAGACCGCAATATCATGACAATAAACTCATCTTCTATGAGACACTGAGCACTACAATGTAACTCCTTTAAGTGTTTGTCATTTTGTAGTCACTTGAATGAACGAACAAGTTATCTTTAAAGTGTAACACCCACCTTAAGATATGATAAGAGCACAACCTTGAAAAATTCCACATCATCTTCAAATAAGTAACAAGTTACCTTCATCTCCAATACGAAATAAAAACAAGCCTTTAATCTTTGAAGAACATAACCCAACTCTCTTCCCTCTGAGTGAGTGTTCTTCCCCTGTGTGTGTGTAAACCAAGAAAGAAAACCAAAAATCCATACCTCAACTGTTTCTGCAGCAGTTGTGAAAATTTAAGCAAAAACAAATTTTTCTTCTTTCTTCGACAAAAACTTTGTAATAATCCTAGATCCAGAGCCCCCCGCTCTGATACCACTTGTTGAAAACTTGAAGTAAATGATTGAGCACACACTTAATAAGTTTTCTAATCATTTTGGGCTCTAGGTTGTTTAAACCTTGATCTAAGGTAAACTATGATAAGCATGATGATAATATTGGGGTAATATTCAAATGAATGAATAAAATACTATCACAACAAGGTTTTGCCAAACTTTCTCTTTGTTATTAAACTCAGCCCCAATGCTATGTGATCAAATATAGCACGGTTACTCTACAACAATAATAGGAATCAAGGAAAAACTTGATTACCTTGAGGCTAAACAAACCTAATCAACATCAGACCCCTCGTCTGATGTTCCCACACACTCACTATTTTTGGTGCTTTACATTTTAACACACTTGGTGTTGTTGTAATTTGTAAATATGAGGCACCTTGGTGATTAACTTCTAACCACCCTTTGATGTTTACATTATTTCACTGTGAAGCATACTTTTTATCTAAGGGTAAGATCTCCTTTTATAGCACCAAGGAGATCTTTTACAATATGATAAGTCTTGTCTACTACTTGCTTGTGTATGACAGTCATTTAAGATACAACATGTATCTTTGTTTACAACTTGTTTAAATGATGACACAACAAAGATATTTATCTAAAGTGTCTTTGACTTTTGTGTATACTTATCTATCCAGCAAACAGACTTAACATTCGAAGAGCAGACTTAATTTGGTACTCACCAGAATTAATCACTAGATTTAACTAGAAGACTTAACCCTAGAAGTAGAATGTACTTGGTGTATTTTGCTTATCATTTCAGTATTCTTCATGTTTCATTCTTCTTGTTCTGTGATCATCAAATCTATGGAAATATAAAACCCAACAAAGAGGCAGGGGGTGACACTTATGAATGTTTACGTGAGAAGTAGGTGAGAGCACGTAAGAGGTTAGAGGTGTTGAGGGGTTTGTTGGTTGAAGTTCGTGGTGGTCTAACTGAGAGTCACCATTACATGGATATTATGGACTTTTATGATTAGGGTATGGTTGGATAGGTTGTTTTGGTCGGTTTGAAGATGATTAGGTTATTAGGTTTTTGTGTATGTAAGTGGATTGTAATGATGAATAGTTTTATGGTCGAATGGCATGGAAGTATAGGTATCTTTAATCTAATCTTGTATTTCATTATGTAGTTTTTTTAGTATGTGATTAATTTCTGTGATTGAGTAGTTGTTGTTGTTTGTTGATCTGATGGTATGGGGTTTTAGAGATGTGATAATAGTAATTTGTAGAATCAGGTTGTTTTTATGATGAAAAAATAGAAATCTGTAATTGTAGTTTAGTTAGGGTTAATTGATTTGATTATGCGTGGAACTATTGCTACGGGGTTTTAGAGATGTGATAATAAAAAATAGAAATTAGTAATCGTAGTTAAGTTAGGGTTAATTGATTTGATCATGGTGATTTTTGATAACATTGCCTTCTGTATTATTTGTTTGGTTTATATGTTTATGCTCATGTCATTTTTTTTTGTAGATGTTTAATTGTTAATTGATTTTATATTAACTTATGTGCAGTTATGAATTCAAATGTCATGGAATTTTATTAATGAAAGAGAGTTTAAAAGTGAGTATAGTAATTGCTTAGGCTTGTATTTTGAAGGTGGTACCCGGGTTCTGATTATGTACTCAATTATGAGTGTAGTGTATTCATATGTTTTGTTTCGAGTTGAAGATGGAAACTGAGAGATGTAATATGCTGCATATTTTTCTTGTATGATTGGATTTTGAGTTTTTGGAAATAGTCTAACTTTTATCATTGCTTAATAGCGTAACGAAGAGCAATTTACATTTTGACGTTAGCTGAGTGGGCAGAAATCATTGCGTAATTTAATATAACGTACTAAACATCATCGTCAAAAGATCTTTCCCAGGCTCAGACTACTCTATAAGATGGGTTTTAGAGATGTGAATAACTACAGGTCGGTTATTTTCGATAATATTTTAGTTGACAGAAAAATTTCTTTTCATATTGCATTGATTGTTACATTTGTGCTGTTGGTTGGTATTTTATTTTGTGTTTTGCAACAGACATTCAGACCAAACTCTTGAGGTTATGGATCAGATGCTAATGTATGAAGTACGTATAGTCTACATTTTTATGTTGGGTGTTATTGTATTGTGTGCAGCAGTCTTCAGCCTACAACCTGCATTGGTAGTCTTGGCTGTGCTGTGTACATCAGCAGTATTCATATGTTCTTGTTTATGGCTGAAGCTGCAAATTTTAAACAAACCAAATGATTTAATGAACACTGAAATAGAATACATGAGAGAATGGTAATAAATGAATGGAAGGTATGTTGGCAACTGAGTTCTCAGGTTATGGATCAGATGGTAATATATTAACTATGTATAGGTTCGTGCACAGCAGTATTCAGGCGACACAATGAAACTTTTTTTTCTTCAATATTCATATGTGCTTGTTTAGTGTTGAA
Source organism: Artemisia tridentata subsp. tridentata (assembly GCA_021014915.2). Lineage (NCBI taxonomy): Eukaryota > Viridiplantae > Streptophyta > Magnoliopsida > Asterales > Asteraceae > Artemisia > Artemisia tridentata. Next base: position 214,021,455 of record CP139507.1, read on the forward strand.
CATGCAAACCTTAAACCAACCAAATGATTTAATGAACATCGAAATAGAATACGCGAGAAAATGGTAATACTGATTTTTATTTACATAAGGAAAATTTACATAAAGAAAATGTTAGCAAACGTTATTGAGTTCTACGGTTTTAATACGTTATATTGCATCTACTTTATACATCATGATTGCCAAACATTTTAAGAGCATCCCTGCAATCAATAAAAAAATTTACCTTTATGATCCAAAAAGAACGCGTATTCCAGATAATCCTATATCTGTTTTTTTGTGTGGCTATAATCTATGGAAGACTGTAGAAGAAACCAAATGGCACAATAACAGCCACACAACAAATTAAAAAATACCCGTTACTATTGCATCTCCAGTTCACCCCCTCACAGATAACTGTAGCTGGGGGCGGACGGGTCAGATTAAATTTCATGGCCATCGGGTATCGGTACCGGAATAACAGCGGGTCGGAGCTTAAAAAATAAGTGAAAGTGTGAATGACAGTCAACAGTGCCCAATGGGCGGGCATGCTTTGTGATTTATCTTTTTGTAATTTACATATTCTTTATTGTAGCAATTGTCCATATTCTTTATATTTGGTTTTATTATGTTATACGTTGTCATTATTTAGTATATGTAGTTATTGGACAAACTATTATATGTAGTTATTGGACAAACTATTATTGTGAATGCCAAGATGATATAGCTGTTCACGAGAGAGGAGTATCCAAAGAAGAAGGTGATAATTAATGTAAAGATGATAATGAGTGTTTATAAGATGACATCGACTATTATGAACATTACTGATATTCCGATTGGAGAAAAAACTAAATCTTACGACCCTCAAACCCGATGGGCCGGCATGACTTGTAATTTACGTAAATATAGTTATGCTATTGTTATTTTTGTACAATTTAGTATCAGTTGATGTTAGTTTTAACTTAGACATGTAAGGATATAAGTTCTCTTGTATAGTTATAACTCTATTTTATAAGTTTATGTTTGTACACAAATATGTATCATATCGACTATTGTGAACATTATTGATATTCTGATTGGAGGAAAGGCTAAATCTTACGACCCTCAAACCTAATGGGATGGCATGACTTGTAATTTACGTAAATATGGTTTTGCTATTGTTATTTATGTACAATTTAGTATCAGTTGATGTTAATTTTAACTTAGACATGTAAGGATATAAGTTGTCTTGTATAGTTATAACTCTATTTTATAAGTTTATGTTTGTAAAGAAATATGAAGAACGAAGTGAAAACTAAACTTGTAAATTTAAACTCATTAATATATACCACTTATTTGATTACGTATAAACTTGACGTACTTTATCAAAACGGAATTATTAGATTATAAAACGATTATTTAATTAAACCCAAACCTTATAACTTTTGTTAGCACGAGAAAAACAAAGCTTGTACTCGCGTCGTGCCTGCCTATTGTCAAAAGCATAGTTCAGTAAATGTAATAATCAAAATGAGGAATTTTAAACGTAATTATAGTGCATGATATACATTTTCAATGCATGTTAAATATGTATAGAGTGTTTCATTAACAAAATAGGTAATCATTACATCTAATTTTTTTAGGCTTATTTAATCTATGACCATTTAATAAGGCAATGTATATGTGGTTTTTTAATCTTCCGGTTAGTAAAAAAGCAAACATACGCATCACTACCATTCGATAATTTCCTGTGTTCATAAAAGGTGTTTTTTTTTTTTTTTTTTTTTTTTTTTTAAAGAACTTTTATAAACAAAGCATGAATATTGATCTACCTTAAGAGTATGTGTTTGTAGATTATTTATTTACGTTTTAAATTGTTAGTTAATATAGTATAATAATGTAATTAAAATAAGGTTTTCCGTCAGATCAGGTATTCTTTGTAATTAGATTTCTTGTTTAATTGTAAGATTTTAATATTGTATGTTGGATATGTTGGTTAGTTTAAAAAACCCCAAATGTTGTAGTGGGGCAGTTAAATGAGAAATTAGGCATTTTTTATACATGGTAAGTGATTTGTTTATGCATTTAAGTCACTTTCTTATGTGTGTGACATTATGTTGTATTATGTGAATGGTTTTAGTATATTACAATTTTGTTTCCTTTTCCATTCATAATGGTTATAGATTGTGATAGGCATCATTTTATTTCTGGAATTTTATTTATCTTTTATATATCACAAATTACAGATACTGTTCGTTTACTTGTATTTCATTTTGGTCTAATGAGGATTTCTAATGCTTTTTAGGTGTGGTATATTAGATTTGATTAGTTTATTAGGTTTTATAGCGCTTATTCAGTTGCTAAAAAGTTTTAACAGTACTAAGCTTAGGGAGCAGTTTTAATGTGACAATTAGTACTGATTGATTATTAAAATTTTGTTGTTGTTGTTGATTATAATCCTCTAATTTAAGTTGTATATAGCTTATGTATGTGTTTGTTTGTATAAACCCTAAATTGTGTTCTATGTTGTTAAGAGTGTAGAAAATCATGGGTTGATAGTTGTTTTAGTGTATAATGAATCAACCCTGTTACTATGATATGTTGCGAAAGTGATGTTTGATAGATGTAGATGTTTTGTTTGGCTGTTATCTAATCGTGTTTTCACTCTTAATCATATAGAGTTCAATGTTTATGTTGTCACAATGTGATAATCATGAGGTGTTTGGCGTTAGATTACTATCGGGCTGATAAGCTTATTTTAGTTTGCAAAAGCTTATAAGCATAAGTTCAGCTTAATAAGCTCATAAAGAGGAAAAAACAATAATGGGCTCATGAGCTTTTTAAATAAACCCATAAGACACTTCATTCAATACCAGAACATGCTTATTGATTTTGGAAGGATGTATAGAAAATCATGTGTTGATACTTGTTTTAGTGTATAATGAATCAAACCTATTACTATGATATGTTGCGAAAGTGATATTTGTTAGATGTAGATGTCTTGTTTGTCTGTTAGTACATACATATTGTACTCGTGGTCGCTATTATAATAGTGTTTGAATGTGTATTTGAAAGACTGCTTCGTGTTTTCATGTTTGCTAAATGTTATGTGTTTTTTGATTGGTTGCAGAAAAATGACAACATAATTCGTCAAGGATTATAATCATGTAGAAGATATGGGAATTTTGGTAAGTATTTATGGAATTATATTCCAATAATAATCTTCCTATAGGCGTTTTTTGAGTTTGTTTACTTATGTATTTGTTTGTTTTTTGTATGTAGTTACTCCCTGATTACTATCATATTAACTACTATAACAATAAGAACTATCTGTACCTGATTAATAATAATAGGGTTAAAAGGAAACTTTATATATGTCTGGAAAGAGGTAGTGAAGAATGGAGTATATCCGGTCCAAGGTGGAATAACTTCATAGAGCAAAGCGGCTATTTGAATATCAGGACTTTGCATTTCATAAAGGAGGCTGCAGACACCTTTTTTGTTACAGCGTATGATGCAGATGGATGGGAGAGCGGTGGTTATGGGAGAATTCATACACGGAACAGGCTGGTTAGGTGCATTGCTGAAGTTGGGATGGATCGAAGTTCATCACCGGTAAATTTATGTTATACTTGTATATATGTAAAATTATTGGAATTCATAAAGATTGTTTTAATAATTTTGAGATTTGTTTTATCAGTGGTTTCCTGTGGAGTTCCTTCAAGGTGTTGAACGCAATGATTTTGTGATTGAATTTTCGGATTATGAAATATATGTGGTTGCAAACCGGGGTGTTATTCCTGGGACTTTGGATAGCATTGGTTTTCAGTTTAATGTTCACTGGAATACGGTTGTTCATCGTGCAAATCTAATGGTTGGTGAGAGAGTCGTGTTGACCAAATAGACTGATATGCGATTGGCGTTGATGAGGTTTGATAACGATGGTTTTCAGCTCATACATGAACAGCACTACCCCACACGGCTTGCGTTTGTTCAAGGACATGATGCAAATGAGCCAGGTAGTATTATGTTTTTTTGTAATATTTATTCAATTTTACGTGTTAGTTTGAGTTGAATCAGTTGAATGAGTTTGTGACTAAGTAACGTTTACTTTGTGGCTGATATTCGTTAGATGAAAGGTTGGTACACGGGTGTAACTGGTTCCAGCATGGAGTGCACTTGTCTGAAGAAAATACTTTCTACAAAAGGCTTTTTCCGTTTGTGGTTGATTGTGGAAGAATGGTACGGGTTGTTACTTTATATACATTATGTAGTGTGAAAGTTTTAATAAATATTTAATATTAAAAGGGTTGAAGTTAATAAGTTGTCGTAATTGCTTTCAGACTATACCAAGCGGTTTTGTTTCTGATAACAATTTGCAACAATTTACCCATGCGCTTCTAAGGAGGATGGACAGTAAACGCCGTGTAGTTATGAAAATTGAGCATCACGCTGATAGGCCATGGAGAAATGGTCATATGAACTTTAGGACAAATTGGAGGACTTTGGCTGAAGATTTCCAGTTTCCAATGAACAAAATGATCAGATTCCAAATGGTTGGAACAGCAGTCGATCCGGCCTTTGAAGTTCAGTTGTTTAATGGCCCTATTCCGTTGGTGGCTGTGTTTGATGTATGCTGAAATTGTAAGATGATGCTAGTCTGATGCTTTGTGTTTTGAGGAAAGTATTAACTTTGGTTTTTTGTAGAGTTAACTTATGGTGTAGTTGTTACTTAAGTAGTGTTTGATGGACTTATTTTGAATTCGGGGTAAATTGATTTTAATTACAACTTTCAGGATTGTATGGGTTTTGTAAACAATATGCCTATGTCCATGTAAAACCGTATCAAGGTTGACTCGGTAACACCATTTCTTGTGTATGATATCTCTTTTTTGATTTAATTTTCTGTTTGGTTCAGTGTTGTTATTTTTTTTTTAAAAAGTTAACACAAATATGAGCAATTTTGTTTAGGCAGTATTAACTTTCAAGATAGTACTGCTTCTCTAAACTCATAATATCATTACTAAATTTCAGTTTAGTATTGCTTATATAAACTGATCACTGTTAAAGTTTTTCAGTAACACAAAATTCAAAAAGTATAAAAGCATTTCATAATACGATTCATATAATTTTGTATAGATAGATTATAAGGTTTATAAAGTTAGCATACTAACAAAAATTGAATATTGGGAATCGTTGTCATAGTACTAATTTTAAAGTAGCAGTAGTAACTTCAAATTAGTACTGTTGGTTGGGTTTCGCTTATTTGTGGCTAAATGTGTTTAAGGAAACATGTAATATGTGATTCCTATTTGATATGTAATACGTACGTTGTGAAACACATGTTCATACGATATTGTTAAGTTCTTAAGATAGTGTATGTTTCCCTATTTTGTTCACTACAAATGTTATGAATGCGTTAGGTAATGGTAGATGGTTGTCCTTTTTTTTAGGTAGTAATTATAAAGGATCTTAACACATTTATATTGTCTAATGCGAAGTGGAATGTGTTTTTATATCTAACAGGACACATCATATAAAGATTCGCTAAAAGGAACATATAAATTTTAAATTGCTTATGAATTACTAATGCAAATACCCTTGCGAAATCTAAAACTGTTTTCATTAACAATTGAAATTTTGATTTTGCTTAATATCTAGGAATCTTATTTGTTATACAAATTATAATAGAGGGTTAACAAAATACATTCAACCCAATTTAATAATAACTGAAGGATGACAGATGCACAAAATTGCCACACATTTGGCATGCCATTCTAAGTCAGCCATACCAACTAATCAAGAAGTACATTGTAAATCAAACTTACCAAGTACCATTCTACATAACATAGTGGCATATGTACAAAAGTGCCTAACATGTGGCATGCCAATATAAATCAAACCTAACAAATATTCTAATTTAGGGTGTTGAAGCAAAAGAGTATGCGAAATGCAAGTCATCATAAGTGACAGTTTCAAAGTCTTCAGAATCAATGTCGTCTTCGTCTTGAGCAACATCTAATTCTTCATTTTTGGCTATTGATTTCTTAAATCCACCAACTTCTTCCAAAAGTTTCTTAGCAGCTTGTCTTTCTTTTTTCAGCTTTTCATCTCTTACCTCTTTCTGTTTCCAGTTTCTCATTCTCTTGGCTAATTGCTCAGAAATCAACCAATCATAAACAGAACTTATGGTCTATGTTTCATCATCATTTTTAGAATCCTCAACTTCTAATAAATGAATAAATATAAATCAAACATAGTGGTTAGATACCATATCAGTTTAATGAGGTCGTTTTTACCCTTAATTACACTATGTTAACAAAATACCTTCAGATGTTTCTTCTAATTCAAATATTTCTGCAAGTGATTGATTTTTAGTGTGTAACACTTCATTTTCATCCTGTTTGAGTTGCTTACTACAAAGATATCAAACACATTCAGTTGCCAAATATATAGGATAACATATACTGTAAAGAATTTAACATACTTTGGTTGATCTTGTTGATTATCTCCAATATCTGCAACTTCTAGTGTTCTTTTCCTTATAGATGACATTCTTTTGATCAACAGTACCTTCAGTTTAGGATTTTTTTTTAAGCTAGATTTACAAATATGATTATACAATGGTGTTTATATAAACTTTTATAATCGATATGACATATGAACAGTGCAGCCGTATTTCACATTGGAAAGTGTATATTTGAAGAGTCAAGTTGTGAATATAATGATGATGATTTAACTTCTGAAATATTTAAAAGTTTGATATCCTTCAATCTTCTAAATATATAGAAAGATTTTTGTTTGAATTAGATGTTTATCTGTTTTGAATTTTTAAATTAAAATCAACATTTGTTTGTGTATAAACATTTAAAGATGTTGTTAGAATTGATGATGTATAAAAATAATGGACTACGTATATTTAAAGTGATAATGTGTTTTAATAGAACTCTTATGAACTGCTTATAATAACAGTACTAATTCGGGCGCATAGCAGTACGAATACAAAAAACAAACTGGCAACATCTCAGCGGTACAACTTAACATATACGAATTGTTAATATCGGTACAACTTAACATATACCCTTGTGTGCAAACTTTTTATGAAAAGACAATTAAGTAACTTTACAAAACAACATAATCTTGCATTAAAGTAGCATAAATCAAACTTACAAAATAGGTTAGCAATTGCAAATTAAAATTGACAAAATAAAGCAAACATTACATATAATTTAAATCAATCATAGTCCAACATTACATATTGTCAAATCTCATAGTACATACATTTTAAATAGATGAATAATCTTCAATACTTTTATAAACTCCAACTATTTTCTGTCAGTTTTCTTCTATGTCTTTATTACGATCTTCAATCTTCTTCTGATGCACCAATATAATCGCTTCATCTTCTTTGTTTTTTTCTTCAAGCCTTTTGATACGATTATTATAAAGTTCAATAAGAGCTTTTTCTGTTCCAAATTGGCCAGAATCACATTTTTTCCAAGTAGCTTCGGAGATGCCAAAGATTTGGTATTTTGAAGGCATAGAAGGAGGATGAGTATCTCTGTCACACCCCCAAAATCGGGTCCAGCGGAAGCTTACGTGTCGCTGGGGTGCAACTCAATTGGTATCATAACACAAGTGTAAAGAACGGTTTTCACATCAATCATTTAGAATATATTTGAGAAGTCAAAAGTGTTAAATTTACATTATGAAAAGTGGTGCGGAAGTTGGCCCATAAAATAAGTTAAGCGGTCCCAAATGTTTTATCAGAGTCTTCTATGACCATGCCATGCCCTGCCAAAAACCTCCAGTAGCGTGCTATTGCTTAGTTCCTGAAAATTCATGCTAAAGTGTCAACACGAGGTTGGTGAGTTCATAGAGTTTGTTATAAATGAGTTGAAAAGTTCTTCGAGAATGTTTCCACAGCAAAGGCATTGTAAATCCACTCAGTTGCAAATCCCGCCCATAACAAAACTTGCAACCTGTGTGTTTACAACCCACTGCTAAAATATAGCTTGAGTAAGACATGTGCGTATACGAGGTGCGTTCTATAACACTAGAAGACCTTATGCTACTCACTAGGAGACTTATGTTCGGCTACCCCAAGTGATAGTTACTTAGGTCCGTGATATGTTCTGTACGGCTACCCCAAGTGATAGATACTTAGGTCCGTGATATGTTCTGTACGGCTACCCCAAGTGTTAGATACTTAGGTCCATGATACGTTCTGTACGGCTACCCCAAGTGTTAGACACTTAGGTCCGCGATATGTACTGTACGGCTACCCCAAGTGTTCGATACTTAGGTCCGCGAGTTGCTTTCAAGAATAACGCAAATAAGTTTAACACAATCATGTATGTAAGCAAGCAGTTTAAGCATGTATCTCCCCCAAAAAGTAATTCAAAACGTATAAAGTAGGGGCTATGAAACTCACCTGATGCGATAGCAACAATGATAATAATGGATAAGATGAAATGAGGCTCGATCTCTAACCGCGACCTATTATGAATGATATGATCTAGCGTAAGCAATGATACAATGCTACACATGCAAATACGTATGTTAACGATACCACTCGTTAGTTTTGAAAATAATGCTTATCGTCGAAAACTACATTTTTGACGTCTCGGCAAGTTATAAACTACTTTTCGTGTAAATATGTTGAAACGGCACTCCACGATCCTTGTTTGATGTTTTATCGCCAAATAAAATAGTTTCGTCACAAAATAACCCTTTTTACAACTTGTGCAAATATGACCAAATGGCCTCGCAAAACTAGTCGCAAAATATTGTACGTTAAGAGTTAGGAATAGAACTTGACGTTTTTGAAATCCTTGTAACATAATCTCAATGTCGTCTCATTTGACTTTTGATCATACGCGCCTCGATCATAGAGAAAATCGGCTATCAATTTAGCGACTTGCTAGTTTTACACTTAGAAAATATATGTGTTATAATGGTGCTGTCAAAATAAGTATAGTTCGTCGGCTTTTCAAAAATTCATATCTCGGTCGTTACAAGTCCGTTTGCGACGTTCTTTATATCCACGCGTTCGTCATAACATGAACTAACATATTTTCAGTAGCTCGGCCCTCCTAGATCACGTCTAACGCCTCGTTTTGTCCGTCGAATGTCGTCCAACAGCAAGTAGTATTTTCAGAAAATAGTTTTTCGTCGTTAAACTTGGAAAAATCATAACTTCTTCGTTATAAACTCGTTTTAATCCATTCTTTCGCCCATAGCTTCGTTTTTGAAAGTATTTTCTAAATATTTGGTCCAAAATTACACCCTAGCCCCTGAGTTTTCCACGGTTTGCAAAATGGGACAGAAACTATATATATTGTCAAAACTTGGTTTTCTTAGTTAATAACTTGTACAAAACTTAACCAAACTACTTCAAATCAACTCCACAAGTACTCAATCCTACCATACACCTTCTTAGGGTGTCATGGGTCCTAAACATCGCTGAAAATAATGGGCTTCGCGAGGATGTTAATAAAACGTACAGATCTAGTGTTTGAGATAGTTTTTGTGAAAAAATAAACCAAGTGGTATGTATAACATAACTTTTGCAAGGCTAGCTCTCAAAATAACTAGAAGATACAACAATATATGAACAAAAGGAAGTATGAAATGATCAAAAATTGTGTTATTGAGCTTACTTGAAGATTAATGAGTTAGGATGAAAAATGACCACAACCTTGGAGTTTTTATTGCAAAACTCTAACAAGGATGTCAAATGGGACTTGTAAAGTACTTGATCTTCAAAAAAAATTTGGGTTCTTCCTCCTTGTTCTTGTGAGCCGTGGAGTATAGAGAGAAAAGAGAGTGTGTTTGTGATTTTTTTGTGAAAAAAGAAGCTAGTTTAGGCTTTATATAGTCCTAGGGCATTTTGGTAATTTCAATGAAAGGGTATAATGGTAATTTCACTATATTTTCGAAATATCTAGATATTTTTGAGAAAATATCTAGATATTTTAGGTTGGATATTTATCTTTGACATACGGAGTGGGTTTTGGTCCCGCTAATTGCTAACTGTATGTCGTAAAGTCACAAAACTTAAAACCGGGTATCCTAAAATTCCTAAATTCATGAAAATGTCACGGAAGGTGGAAAACATATATTTCTCTTGTTGGTAATGTTGTTTGGACATATCGGGATGCCTAAATGATGTTTAAACCTTAAGGTAAATCTCAGACACGGTTTCGTGATTCTTGCAGAAATTATCCGACGAGTGCCAAAATCTCGGGTTATCATTAAAATAGTTTAACTTACGAGAATATGAAATAAAATTTTTGGAATGAATAGTGCCAGTGAATAGTAAAAATGAATAGTAACTCGTGAATAGTAAATTGTCGAGGTTCGGGAAAATGGCCTGGAATTACGAGTTGTGACAATCTCTTTCACGTTTTTGTTTATTTGAATCAGTATTTGAAGATGATGAAGCCATTCTACTTTGATATCAAAATATAATTAAACAATGAAAATATGATAGTAGTTGTTTCTTAAAAGATTGTATTTATAATCATTGTAAAGTCATGTCATTTTAAATAGTACAAAAAGGAAATTGTTTATATTCCAAAATACAATCTTCATTCAATAAATTAGGATGAATTTAAAAGATAATATATATATTTTTTAAATATCGCTATCTTTTTAATTTGCTTGGTATAGAGGTTAATACTGTTCAACATTATGCGTTAACAAACCCAATATAATTTTCATAATAAGACCACATATCATATTCTTTACTAATTGTCTTATTAAAAAGCCGAGATAGGCTTATTTTTATGAATGCAATTTTTCTAAAACTTATTAAATAAGGCATAAATAAGCTGAACATAAGCAGCAGTACCAACTCTAATGTTTGTACTGCTCCTTTAAAATTCGCACTGCTATATTTTTCATCAACAATGATGCCTATTCAATTAATCAACTATGTAACTATTTAACCCATACATTGGATGCAAAGCAATAAATTGATAATAATTTCAAAGATAACTGAAAATCCTATGGATGTAGTCAGAAATCTACCAACATTAAACATTAGAAAAAAAAAATACATTAAGAAATATTATTGTATACGAAGGAAACTACAAACAATAATAATTATCCACTTGTTTCTTAATATCGTTTATCCTCTCTTGATACTCTAATACTTTTTTCTTTCGTTGATCAATAGCCTCTTTACATTCCAATACTGTTTATTCCTCGCGTATGATTTCTGCTTCCATTACTGCTATTAGTCGCCTAAGCTGAGCAATATACCGTATTGGTAGAAAATACCTCACAACCCCTTGGACTCTTTTTGAATCTGACGAGGGTTCTTTTGGTGGGGAACCACTTCTTCGGCGTTTGTTTGCCGACTTTGATGGGGAAAAAAACTCACGACCCATTGGAATTTTTTTTTTGTTAAACGAAAGTTGGAAAGATTTGTAGATGTTTATTTGATTGTGAGATGGAATTAACATTAATAGATGGTGAAAAGTTGTATAATCTATAATGAATATATTTTAAATTTAAACAAAATTCGGTATACCATATTTATCTATTACTATATAATAGTATATATGTTAACAAAATAGTACCATTCGATAAGTATGAAACGAATTTTATTTACTTGATTTAAATATAACCTTATATTCGGGAATGATGTGCGCATATCATACATTTAGAGTATAAAATAATTGAATTATTTGCATTTATTAAAATGGTGAAACACCATATATAAAAAAAAATTAAACAAATAACAAAAAAACATTTATAAGATATATATATTTAACAGCCGAAATTCACTTTATATCATAATACGATTCATGTAAGCTATCAATCACACAATATCAATGTATTAAAAATCAATATTAAATTCAAAACCATATAATTCCATAACACAAACAGCAATACCAACTCTAATGTTTGTACTGCCAAAATTCACTTTATAACATAAACCTTTCATGGATTAACCAACAAAAAATGATTGAAAATCATGAAAATCAAAGTAATTCATTTATTATTTAAACTTAAAGCAACTAAACTTGTGAACAATGACTACTAATAAGATAATGAATCTTCAATCTTCATCACTGAAGAAGTTTAAATCCACAAAGTAATCATCAGTTACCTCATGACCCATCTCGCGTATTTCGTTAATCATAGCTTCTGCTTTTAGGATCTTTGACTTAACGGCGTTGAGAACTTGTTGAGACTCGTGAGGATCTCTGACATTTAGTTTAAGCCAGTTGAGGAAAATAGATTCGTCTAACTCATCTACTAAATCAAGAGTACATGGACTAATAAACTTAATATGAAAACATATATTGATTTTAAAAATATGAAAAAACTTATATGTGATACCTTTATTCATTTGAGAAGGTCCACCTTCTTTAAAAACTGATGCAAAAAATCTCAATGCATCATCCACCTTAGTATTGGGCTCTTTATCGTGACGATCACGTACTCCATCTTCCATCTTTGGTTGTGTCACAATTTTTTTTAAGAACGGTTTGATATTCGCACTGTGAATCATTGTGAGGCGCACGAGAGTTTGTATCTTGAAAGGTTTTAGAGTTTGATGATGCCATGGGAGGAATATATGTGGATGGATGGTATACTTTTACCCATTATATAGTTTTTCATTGACTGGCAATGGTTATTACTGGATCGGATTTCTTGGGCCAGAATTTTTTTTATATTTAGTTAAACAGATATATGGTGTTTATTAAACCATACAAAAATAACCATGCTCTTATTTTTAAATTTAGCATACATGGAGTATAAATATATTTGTACACAATATACGTTGTTTATTAAACAAACCAAAAATAGCCACGTTATTATTTTTCGCTTTTGGCATATATGTAGTATAAATATATTTGTACACAATAAAAATATGTAAAGTTATTGTTTCTTACTCCAGCTTTGATGATGGGGGGATACTTCCAAACACTTCACCTTCTTTTCTTCTTCAGGGTTTGTGTCGCTTCCTTTCAAACTGATCATATATCATCTGAATTAGATTTTGAACTACTTTAGAATGTTTCTCACATCTGATATTTGAAGAAATCATCACTGCAAGTACTTCATAACTTAATGGATATTCCAGTTCAGCTAACATAAAGATATCAACTCCATCTTGTGTTGACAAATGATAAACATTGCATGTACCAAAGAACTCCTATACAGTAGATAGATCATACCAAGGAAAATTCCAATAAACATTTGTAGGATCTGGTTCATATAACCTCTTGAATTCAACCCAAAGTTCTTGCTCTTTCACATCAGGCTCCTTCTTTGTTTTGAGCTTATCTTGGACTAATCTCCATAAAGTATCCAGATCTTCCCTATCAAAAGCTTTGAGCAAATTTTTGAAATTCTTGTACACTGCTGTCTCTCCACTAAATCTAGTAACCTTCCAATCTTTTCCAAATTTGTCTATGTAAATATCCCAGTCCATTATTGGATGTCTAGTTTGAAGTGGATCAACATGTAGAATCTCTGGCACTATAACTAACATTTTGCTCACCTGCTCTCGTGATAATTGTACCCTTTCTTCCTGTGCTTCCACCATCCCAGGTTGTTCTTTCCCAGCAGTCTTAAGCCTTTTTGGTTATCTTTCATAATGGTCCATAGAAAATTTAATATGAGCTCTTCTGTATGCATTGTAATACAGCAATTCAATTTCTTCATGTGATTTTCCCTTCAACTGAACTGCCTTCCACCCAGCTTGATTCCTAAGATACATCTTCATCCCTCTGATGATTTCTACCTTTGTTGGGTTTCTCTTTCTCTTCTTACCTTGATTTTTTCTAATAGTCTGCATCACCTCACTATAGGCTTCTTCAGAACTCCTTGATTTAATAAAATCATCAAGCATAGCTGACCTTTCTTCAACAGTTAGGCTTTCATTTGCAAGTAGTTCTATAGCCTTTCCCCTCACAGCTGGATCATAAACAACCAATTGTTGTATTTGCTCTTTACGTGATTGTTGTGCCACAATAGCATCTGAAGCTACTCTCTCCCTTACCAATCTCTGGGCCTCCACAAAACTTGCAGCTTCATCTTTATAAACCGTTCTTGCCAATTCTTTATCCAAATCCATTTGAACTTGTGTTCTTGGCATAACTTTATTTTGTTGCTCAGCTTCTTGCTCAACTTCCTCTAATGTCATTGGTGACTTTCCTTTTTCTGTTCTCTTTCTTTCATAATCTGAAGACTCAGCAGTATCTTCTTCCATGCCAGCAGTTTGTACTGTTACCTCTGCGCCAGCAGTACCTTTTTGAGATATTTGAGCAGTATCATGAACATCTTGGAACTCTTCAAGATTTACCAATTCAGTACCCTCATCAATAACCACATGCTCTGTAGCTTGATCATCATCAATATCCATGTCACCAACATTTCCACCACCAGTACCCTCTTCATCAAAATCTATTTGTCTCCTTTGAGTTTCATAAACTTGCTCTGTCTGTCTTTGCTCTTGATCATCACAAACTGCTAATGGAACTGATTCATCCTGTTTTTCTCCTTCAATTTCTTGCTTCTTAAATTCCTCAGTTTCATGAGCAGCTTTCTCTTCCTCCTCTTTTTGTAACTTTCTCCTTTGAGTTTCATGAGCAGCTTTCTCTTCCTCCTCTGTTTGTAACTTTCTTTCCATCATGTGAGCAACCAATCAAGAATCTTCCATCGATCTGTCTTCATCAGCAACCAATTCTAGTTGTGCTTTCTCTTTATTTGAAAATTTTCTTGATGGTTCTTGCCTAGTCATTATACTTTTTCCCTTGTATGCCTTTGATTTCCTTGGTGTTCTTGTATAAAATGCACTGGCAGTACCTTGATACTTAGCATCCATTAAACTCTGCAAGCTAGTAGTATCTTTAACACTTGTAGTACGTTGCTGTGACACAGCAGTACCTTCACCAAATCCACCAGTACCTTTATCAAACTGAGCAGTATCATAATCCATCTCATATTCTTGTCTCCACCGAGTCTCATAATGCTCTTGAACAATAGAAACTTCTGGATCTTGGTCAATCTGGGCAATCTTCCTTCCTTGTTTGGAAGATCCCTCACCTTTATCTGCACCCTGACCATCTGATGAGCTTGATGAAGAAGATGATTCAGTAGATGCTACCATGTAAGCTGACCTCTCTCTTTTAAGTGTCTTGACCTGTTGTTCCAATTTCTTGACTTTATGCACCAGTTTTTTATAAATATTGCTAAACAGCCTCTTGTTTGAAGTGAGATCAGCCTCCAAAGTAGTAACCTTCTCAGATAATTTTGAATTGTTAGAAGTGAAATCAGACTCCAACGCAGTAACCTTCTGAGACAATTTTGTACATCTTTCCATCAATACCTTAAGTGGTTGTTTGCCCTCAGCACTCCCTGATGTGTTACTGATGAAGCGAAAAGTGTACCACTTTTAAGGGGTCATTTAAGCCCTAAATCGTATTTATTTGATCAAATATTGCCCTAAATCATTCCTTTTGTCATTTTAGGTACTTTTGAGGAGAAATCTGGAAAAGGAGGCATTTTGGACGTTTTTGGAGCATAAAAGTGAAGAAAACGACAAAGTCTCAAAAATCGGCTAAAAGTTACCTTTGACGGCGTCAGATTTTACTCTGGACGGCGTCATGGCTTGGCAAGAAAAGGTGGATGTGAAATTTACTCATGATAAGCCAGTGAAAATTGCATGTGAATTCTGACGGCGTCACGCTTTAACCTGATCAAGGGCGTCACGGCTTAATTCAAAGAGGGACGGCGTCACGTTCAAGGTCTGACGGCGTCAAGCTTTGATAAGCCAGAACGGATTTTGGAGAGCTAAAGAGGGACGGCGTCAAGAAGGTCATCCGGGAACCCTAAAAGCGGCGAGGTGACGGCGTCACACTCCATAAGGTGACGCCGTCAGATCCAAAAATATATATATAGTTTTGCAATTCTTTGTCATAAGAGAGAGCTTAGTGTGGAATTTTTGGGAGAAAACCCTAAGACGATTTTAGCATCCTTTTCAAGGCTTTTTGCCTTGAGATCTTCCATGTTACATTGAAAGATAAGTTATCAATTAATCATTCAATATGTCTATGTGTTGTTTGATTCTATCTTGTTCTTGTCTTTTGTTTAACATGTTAGGCTAGATTTATCTTGTGTTTGCTTAGATCTAATGAAACCTAGCTATTGATTATTGGTTATTAGTGTGTTATTAGTTGTATTGGATGATTGTTTATCTATGTTAGGCTTAAGAAAACTGGCTAACTTCCTATTCGGTAACTTGCTTGAACGTCTTAAGAAACATGAACCAAATGCGTACTAAAGGTTTTTATGGTTGTATTTAATGCACAAGCGAATTCTAGTGATCCCATGTTAGGAGCTTCCTAGCCGGCTTGACATAGGAGTGAAGTAGGAGCTTGTAGAGTTGGGGAAGTACGTACGCCACCCCACGATTGGTATTAAGGAATACACCCGTCATCCACGCAACTAATACACACTAATCAACCGGTAAAAGATAGTTAGGGAGTAAGGAAATCTAAGTGAACACATTTCTCTACACTTAAGTTTTCACCAACATTTTATTTTCAGTTATTTATTTTATTTGCTTTTGTAGTTATTTGGGTTAGTTGACTAGCAACTAATTCCGCCCACTCTTTCAAACCCGAGATTTTACTTGCTTTCATAAAATTATAAAAAATACAAAAAGAATCTTCTTCAACCCTTAGACCTATTAGAGTAGTCTTTCATACCTAACGAACACTATTCCCTGTGGAGAACGATCAATCCCCCGTACTTACCACTACACTATACTACATCGGTCAGGTACACTGCCTGGTGGGGTTGTAAGCCTCTTGAGATCCCTCGAGAGGTAAAACCTGTTGTAAGGTTGCAAAACCACGCATCAAGTTTTTGGCGCCGCTGCCGGGGAATAGTTATTGTTTAGGTTGAATTTTTATTTTATAGGTCTACTCACTAGATTCCTTTCTAGTGAGATTTTTGTTTTATTTTTCTAGGTTTTCTTTAGTCTATCTATTTTCTTCGTGTCTTTGTTCGTAACCATACCATTCGACATCATGGAAGATGGTAATATCCTTAATCCCAACAACCCACCACCACAACAACCACCACCTCCTAGAGCCCGTACTTTAGGAGAGTATTCCCGTCCTAGCCACCATGGCTATCGAAACACCATTGAGCTCACTCAAGGAGCCAATATCACACCCTTGTGATCCGACACCATCCGGTTGGTGCAAAGCGGATGCGCATTCCATGGACTTCGATCTGAAGATCCTAATCAACACCTCAAGGACTTTCTTAAAATCGTTGATTCTATAGACCTTGATGTTGCCACTCGAGAGACGACCCGATTGCGTCTCTTTCAATTCTCTCTGCGGGATCAAGCTAGTCAATGGCTAGAACGTCAACCCGCAGGATCCATCACCTCTTGGGATGATCTCACCACTCGTTCCCTTGCTCAGTTTTTCCCACCGGGAAGAACTACCAAGCTAAGGAATGATATCTTGATGTTCCAACAACGTCAAGGCGAAACTCTCTACGAGGCATGGACTCGATTCAAGGACTTACTCCGAAAGGTCCCTCACCATGGCATGGATCCTTGGCTACAAATCCAAATCTTCTATGATGGTGTCAATCATCAAACTAGAAGAGCCATAGATTACGCCGCCAATGGGAGATTGAGCAGGCTCAGTGTCGATAAGTGCTGGGAAGTCATTGAGGACTTAGCACAATACGAAGAGGAAGAATGGAATGACTCAACGTTCTCGGGAGAAGGGATTTTAAATTGCATGAGTGCACCCAAGAACAGCTGTTCGAAAACATAAAAAGGCAGGTTGAGAGCTTAATGAAAGCTGAGACACCTACGGCTGATAAAAATCCCGATGAGTGCGTGAACACAATTGGTAAACATACGTTTCACCAATTCTCACGACAAGATGAATTTGAAGGGATAATGCTAACTTTCGTGAACAACCAAGAGAGACGTATCAAGGAATTAGAAACTCACTTGAAAAACACCCAAGATATGTTCATGGAACTAGCAGAAAAATTTATTGTGAGAATAAAGGAGAAAATTAGGGAAGAAGCCTCACATAAAAAGATCGAGAAGATCTTTGAACTCCCGGTCCCTAATGAACCATACAACAAATGGGATGATGAAACCCCTCTCCCCGAGCCTTCACTTTTAAAACCCTCTTATCTATTTGGATCTTCTCGCGAGAAAAAGAATTCTCAAGATCGTAGCATTTTCGTGGGAAGCATGGTTTTCACGCTCCCTAACTTTCATGAGGCTAGGAAACGATCTTTTGGCTTTAAGCCAGGTGTGAGAAGAACTCAATTAAAGCACATCCTCATTTCGAAAACCCCCTATAAAAGCTCCTCACACTCCCTGAATACCTGCCGTGACGGAGATTGGAACCTGAATGTGACGTCAACCGGCCCTTTTCAACATTTTACCACATCCCGTGACTGTAACAAAACATTTGACCCAGGAGGAACTTGTTAACGAGACTAGCTATCAGGATTATTGACCCTGACTAGCTGCTCTCTTAAAGTACGAGGGGCTCATTTGTAAACTGGCACAAAGTAGTAAAATACGCTAATCTGACGGTGTCAGAATTTGAACGTGACGCCGTCACCCCGTCTGCACAGCAATAATAACTTTAATTCCATCACTTTCATCACAAACCCCACAAACCATATCCACTCCAACCCCACCTTCGAATTTCCAGGATCTAATTCACCGACTTTCGTCACCAATCTTCACGTGGTAAGTAATTTTTACTCATTCTTTTCGCTTCAATTACTCATAGGATTTGTAAATTTCGAAAATCCCCAACTCGTGAAACCCTAGGATTGATTCATGAATAGAACTCATAATGTGTTTTAATTAGTGTTATTTAACAATAATTAAAGCATTTGATGATTGGCAATCAATTGGGTCTATTCACTAATGGGGAGGCCACGAATTTGAACCATAACCTATGACCCAATCACCCATTTTGCTGTAAAAAAGGGTGTTTGGTTTATAAGCTTAAAGTTTAAATATTGATTTTTCCCTCGTAATTTCGGATTTAAATTTGGTTGAACCTGACGGCATCACCTATCAAAGGGTGACGGCGTCAGACCTGTCTGATACGCCACCAAGTCTTTAATTCACATATTAACACTTTTGTTCCTCCTCCTTTGTTCCAGATAATGAGTAAGCGTCAAAGACCCAGCGGAGGAAGTTCTTCCCGATCTCAACAAGAGAACTTTGGGGATACGGTCCTCAGTTGGGGTGTCTTTGACAACGATGCTGCTACAAGCAAATACGCACAACTGCTACTACACAAGGTCGAAAATGGGGCCGTAGTTGATTGGAACTTTCTGAGGAGAGAAGGTCTTGAGCAGACCTTTCTCCAAAGTTTTCAGACGGATGGGTTTACCGGCCCTCAGTGGGAAAGACTGTTTAAAATTCAGGAGCCGGTATATGAGGAATTGGTACGTGAATTCTTTGCCACCTTTCATTTTGACATGGCTGAGGCAAGGACCGATGTAGGCAGTACCACGATCTATTTCAGGCTGGGGGGTGAGCTAAGGACGTGTTCGGTTACTGAGTTTGGGTGGAGACTTGGGTTGTACGATCAGCATGATACCATTCAGGCAGGGTTCATGCAGAGGTTGTTGCATGGGGAGTCGATGAAGAATGATTTTAGGTGTTCCATGTTCTGGCAGACTATTGGGGATGGGGTATACACATCGACCACTATGGCATCCCAAATCAGGGATCCTAGGGTTCGGTTGACTCATCGATGCCTCACCTACAGCTTGACAGGGCGTCACAGCTCTCACCACCGTGTCACTGCTTCTGATCTCTTCTACCTGTACACCATTTACTCTAATGATGTTTACTGCAACATCCCGTTTTGGGTTGCTAGCTTTATGCATGGTGGAGTTGGGGAGAGGGAAGGAGACAGGATTTATGGTGGGATGTTTATCACCCGGCTGGCCCAGTCTTATGGAGTCCTCAGGCCCGAGGTCATGAGGTATTTGAGTGGTGATGCATGTAGGACGGTGAAGGAGAGGTCCCTGAAGCAGATGGAGGTGATTATGGAGATGCATGATGGGTCCTTTATGTGGTATCATCCAGCCGGAGCTGAGGATGATGATGATGAGGATGATGAGGAGGAGGAGGAGCCCCAGCAGCAGCAGCATGAGGGTTATGAGGCCGGTACAGCTGATTACTACCGGCACATGAGCAGGGGGGACTGGCAGGCTCACCAGGGGACCTGGATGGGCCAGGTTGATACTTGGAGGACCAGGGTGGACGAGAGGTTCGACTGGATGTATGATCACACGGTTCGTCAGATGCAGCATCTATCTACACGTGATCAGTTGGACCCACATCTGCAGATTGACCCTTTCCCGGGTCGTGAGCAGGATTACCCACCATACGGGTACTACGGGCACCTCCCTCCAGGCTACGACTATCGCCAAGGTCCCCCACCCCAGTGATGATGTGATTTGATGTTTTGATGTTTGAACAATTTGATATTTGGTTGTATGTGTTGAAACAATATGGTCTGTAATAATTTAGGGAAGGCATCTGTTTGCCTTAAAACATTTGTTACATTGATTTTATTTATTGCATGCTAGCCTCATTTGATTGTTTATTTATTTGCTTTGTGTGTTTATTTGTTTGTTTGTTTGTTTTTATTTGTTTCCGTATGTGTGTTTAATTTTTATTAGTATTGATTCATGTTCAAAACTAAAATTGTGAAAATGCTTTATTTTGTTTTTAACTTCGTCTTAACTACATATAAAGGTATTTTGCAAAAGATAAGTGTAAGGGAAAGTCAAATCGGTTTATTAGAACAAATGAACATGAATCATAATAATATTAAATTAACATACATATTAGTATTTGTTTGAGTCAAATGCTTGTATCGAGTCATAATGATATTTTGCAGGATTTCCAGGAAGTAAGGTAAAGGTTTTTCCAGAAATTTTCCGGAAACTTAAAATGAAAATTTTTGTCAGGTCATTTCTGACGGCATCAGGGTTTATAACCTGACGGCGTCAGATTTAATTTTCAGAAATTTTTGAAAGTTTTGTTTTCATAAAAAGTTTTTATTAAAATCTCCAACTTATAATCTCCAGGAATCTGCAAAGTTATCATTCCACAAGCATTATATCCTTATATATAGATTTTATCCCGCCGATGTTATGCAGGTTTTCGTGTTTGTTTTCTCAGGTTTAACAGGTTATTTTGGACAAGGAAATGTTTTGAATCAAGCTTATGGCGATGCATTAGTCATGGAGCTTCAACATTACTTTGGAAGAAGATCTAACCGTGTTACTTCATTATCCACCGAGCGAATCAGGGGAGTATTTGATTTCATTCTTTTACTTTATGCTTTTACATTTGTTATTTGAACATTGGGGACAATGTTCATCTTAAGTGTAAGGGGAGGGTAAAAGTATGATTTTAGAGAATGCAATTGCGCTTGATTTTTGTTTGTTTAATAGTAGATGTGTAATAAAACTGAGAGAAATACTTGTTAAGGTAATTTTAGTGCCAAATTTAAAATTTTTTACAACACATAGGAGTGAAACTTTGATCTTAATGAGCGTCTCATGGATAGGAGTTATATGACTAGCACAAAAACCGTACCACTAAAAAATTTTCCACCCCCAAATATGTGAGGTTCGCCCCTAGAATTGGTAGGAAAAGCATTTATGCTATGATGTGTATACCGGTAGCACTTAGATTCTAGAACTTGCGTTAGGACCATTCCGAGGCCACAAGTGAGACTACATTCGTGTAGTTAGATTTACTACATGATAAGAGGCATTAGGATTAACCCATTGTTTTACACCTGTGTTTTTGTTATAATTACATTGGCAACATTGGTCAAGTAATTCTCCCACACCCTTTGCGTTGTACTCATTTTTAGTACACGATACCCCTAGTACACCCCCCAGAGCCTATCTTTTCGTTTCGACCTTTAAGCATTTTACTTAAAGGAAGAATTTGTTACACCCCACTAAAATGTACACCCAAATCGCCTTAGCCTACCTTGTATGCACTCGTTTTTAGTGCATTATTGTTACAACATTTGTTTAAACCCAAGTTAATTATCTAATTGATTACATGGTTGCTAAGTCGAGTCATATCCTTGTACATATTGTTTTGGGACGATTGGGACTCATGGGTAAAGTACTAGTGTAATGGAGTAATGGGGAAGAACATCATTTATTACCCCCATATGTGCTAAATATTTTAAAAGTACTCCAAGTTTTTCAATTATCTTAATTCGAGTCATTAGAATAGTTAATTGTAAAGTTATGTAAAAGTTCAAGTGTAAGGGGAATGCAACGCCCCTATGATGTATTATTTTGGATGGTAGGGCAAGAGTGTATGAAAAAAAAAAAAAAAAAAAAAAAAAAAAAATCGAAAAAATCAAGAAAAATACAAAAAAAATGAGAAAAAGAAAAGTAGAAAAAAACATACGGACTACCATCCCGTTTCATTTTATGTTTATTTTTTATGTTTTTGTTATTTTGTTTCTAGCTTAAGATTGAGTCGAGTCTTGGCTTAGCAACATTGTATAGTACATGTAATTGATCAAGATCTTTAACTCGCCACCAGTAAAATATCCTTTATCCAACAAAACCGTGTTTTCCTTTTCCCTACACCTAACGTTATAACCCATTTAAAAGCCCTCTTTGATAGTTTATCTTAGGTGCTTACGCCTAGTGGAGGAGGTTTTCGATCCTTTCCCAAGCCTATGGTAATCTATTTGCTATGACAGGTAGTGAGAGATATTATCCGTTTTCATTTATGAGATTTATTTTGATGACACTTGAGAGATGTGAGTATCTAAACACTACTTGTGAGGTGCTAGTTTATAATCTCCGTGCTTATTATGATTGAAGTGGAACGATTATTTGTTGTAATTACTTTTATGTTTGCATTAAATGACCCATAACCTGTATTTTGATTAGAATAAAAGCGCATTTGCTTGAGGACAAGCAAATCTCAAGTGTAAGGGTATTTGATGAAGCGAAAAGTGTACCGCTTTTAAGGGGTCATTTAAGCCCTAAATCGTATTTATTTGATTAAATATTGCCCTAAATCGTTCCTTTTGTCATTTTAGGTACTTTTGAGGAGAAATCTGGAAAAGGAGGCATTTTGGACGTTTTTGGAGCATAAAAATGAAGAAAACGACAAAGTCTCAAAAATCGGCTAAAAGTTACCTTTGACGGCGTCAGATTTTACTCTGGACGGCGTCATGGCTTGGCAAGAAAAGGTGGATGTGAAATTTACTCATGATAAGCCAGTGAAAATTGCATGTGAATTCTGACGGCGTCACGCTTTAACCTGTTCAAGGGCGTCACGGCTTAATTCAAAGAGGGACGGCGTCACGTTCAAGGTCTGACGGCGTCAAGCTTTGATAAGCCAGAACGGATTTTGGAGAGCTAAAGAGGGACGGCGTCAAGAAGGTCATCCGGGAACCCTAAAAGCGGCGAGGTGACGGCGTCACACTCCATAAGGTGACGCCGTCAGATCCAAAAATCTATATATAGTTTTGCAATTCTTTGTCATAAGAGAGAGCTTAGTGTGGAATTTTTGGGAGAAAACCCTAAGACGATTTTAGCATCTTTTTCAAGGCTTTTTGCCTTGAGATCTTCCATGTTACATTGAAAGATAAGTTATCAATTAATCATTCAATATGTCTATGTGTTGTTTGATTCTATCTTGTTCTTGTCTTTTGTTTAACATGTTAGGCTAGATTTATCTTGTGTTTGCTTAGATCTAATGAAACCTAGCTATTGATTATTGGTTATTAGTGTGTTATTAGTTGTATTGGATGATTGTTTATCTATGTTAGGCTTAAGAAAACTGGCTAACTTCCTATTCGGTAACTTGCTTGAACGTCTTAAGAAACATGAACCAAATGCGTACTAAAGGTTTTTATGGTTGTATTTAATGCACAAGCGAATTCTAGTGATCCCATGTTAGGAGCTTCCTAGCCGGCTCGACATAGGAGTGAAGTAGGAGCTTGTAGAGTTGGGGAAGTACGTACGCCACCCCACGATTGGTATTAAGGAATACACCCGTCATCCACGCAACTAATACACACTAATCAACCGGTAAAAGATAGTTAGGGAGTAAGGAAATCTAAGTGAACACATTTCTCTACACTTAAGTTTTCACCAACATTTTATTTTCAGTTATTTATTTTATTTGCATTTGTAGTTATTTGGGTTAGTTGACTAACAACTAATTCCGCCCACTCTTTCAAACCCGAGATTTTACTTGCTTTCATAAAATTATAAAAAATACAAAAAGAATCTTCTTCAACCCTTAGACCTATTAGAGTAGTCTTTCATACCTAACGAACACTATTCCCTGTGGAGAACGATCAATCCCCCGTACTTACCACTACACTATACTACATCGGTCAGGTACACTGCCTGGTGGGGTTGTAAGCCTCTTGAGATCCCTCGAGAGGTAAAACCTGTTGTAAGGTTGCAAAACCACGCATCAGTTACCCTCATAGAGAGGTGCATCATGGGGCACAGACTCATAGTCCACTATATGGTGAGTTTCTGAGCCACCCAATATTTCATGTTGGCTTGGGATTCCACCAATAGTATTGGGATAGGAACTTGGTACTGTTAGTGTTGCCATAGTTTGGGTCTTATGTACGTTACTTCTGTCCTGCCCAGCTTCTAAACCTGAGACAGTAGAAGCAAACCTTTCTATACTGACAAAGCCAGCCTCATCTGTTACATGGGGAGTTGTAGGGTCTCCGTGCTGAGGAACAACAGAGCCCTCTCTGGATATAGACATATCTGGCGATGAGTTTGGTTGTGAAGGTGATTGTTCTGGTGTTGTGGGTGTGTGATGCGGATCAACCGAGCTTGCTGATCCTTCACCCTGTACCTGTAGCATATAATCAAATAAAGGAACATCTTCCCCATTATACCATTTTGAGGACATTTTCATATTATTGAAAAGTTTTTAGGAAAGTTTGGGTGTGGGATAAACATTTTTATGAGGAAGAAGTTGGTGTTTCACTTTGTTCAAAATACTTTGTATGAACCTGGGATACATGAAAAATTTTGATTTGCTATCAACATTTTTAACCATGCCTTCAAAGATAAGTTTAGAAAAATTGAAAGTTCTGTCAGTGGCCAAGCAGATGAGAGCAGTCGCGATATTGCTACTGAACTGTTCCCATGAGGTTTTCTTATGACTGAGACAGTGAAGGATGGTGTGAATTAAAAACCTCCATTGTGAGGCAAACCCACCTTTTTGAAAAGTTAAAGATTGTGATCAAATGTTGTACCCCATTCTGGTTAAAGTTTCAAGAATTTATATATTTGGCATAGAACTAATACCATTTGGATCATTCAGTCGGAGATGCCGCCTGATTGATGATTCAATAAGAATGATAGATTTACCATCCACTGTTGCAGTTAATTCGGTGTCACCATTTTCAAATATTTTGACAGTAGCAGTCTGCCAAAACTCTTTGATTTGGGAGACATATATAGTGGGATTTAATGTTAAAGAATACCTTATGTGAGAACCATTTAAAAAGTTGACTATCTAATGGAAGTTGGTGGCATCCTCTGCTTTTTCCAAATAAGCTACCATGTTGTGTTTATTGGCAAAGGTTAAAGTAGCCATGATTGTTTGTAAATTATTGATTTGACTGCTGGGATTAAAGTAATTTAGGTTAGAAAGTAGGTTGAAGAAAGTGAATTGAGATATTATGAAATACTTATTAGGGTTTCTATTGGACCGACTTCAAGTAAAAGACAATTTTTGATTCAATAAAGGTAAAATATAAGATATTAAAATTAAAAATATTCAAAAAGTAAACCCTTAAGTTAAATAAATATTAATAAGAATATTAACATAGTCCTCAACTTTTAATAAAGCTGTAATTTCGGCCCAGTACTAACGTCTATCCAGCAGTACAAATATATCCATACCAGTACTAATTTTTTAACTGGCAGTACTAACCTTTTGAAAAAATTTGTCGTAGCAGTATGAAATCTCAACTATGACTTCTAGATCTACTTCAATATATGTCACTCTAAAAGATTCATCTATTAAACAGACTTTATTTTTATGTCATTTTAAAAATTCAAAGTAGTTAATAAATTATACAACTGATAAAATACCTTGTATGCTTTTATTCTCCTGATTATCCTTTGCTGCTTCACTCAACAATGTAAATTAAAATGTAATTAATTGTTAATCCAATAAATAAATATGAATCCTGCTGATACAATAAATATGAGTTATGCAATGAATGTTTAATATGTTTAAAACCATGCATATTTAACCGTTAATTAACAAACTATCTGTTTAATCGAATATAATGGTGTTGGTTGCCTCCTTTGCTGGTGTTGGAATTTTATAGCCAAGCAGTTGTTGATGACGTCTAAAAACCCAATCATACAATTCAACAATATATATGCAGTTCATGATACGGTTCATACTCATGAACAAATAATCAATGTTTAATTCACAATACGATTACAAATTATATGTAATCAAATTAATCAAGAACACAAAACCTTTCAAACAGCAGTACAAATATATCCATACCAGTACTAAATTTTTAACTGGCAGTACTAACCTTTTGAAAAAATTTGTTGTAGCTGTATGAAATCTCAACTATGACTTCTAGATCTGCTTCAATGAATGTCACTCTAAAAAATTCATCTATTAAAGAGACTTTATTTTTATGTGATTTTAAAAATACAAAGTAGTTAATAAATTATATCACTGATAAAATACCTTGAATGCTTTTATTCTCCTGATTATCCCTTGCTGCTTCACTCAACAATGTAATTTAAAATGTAATTAATTGTTAATCTAATAAATATATATGAATCATGCTGATACAATAAATATGAGTTATGCTATGAATGTTTAATATGTTTAAAACAATGCATATTTAACCGTTAATTAACAAACTACCTGTTTAATCGAATATATTGGTGTTGGTTGCCTCCTTTGCTGGTGTTGGAATTTTGTACCCAAACAGTTGTTGATGACGTCTGAAAACCCAATCATACACGTAGTGTTCCTTTTAGCAATTATGTCACGCCAGTACTAACTTGAAATTTAGCACTGTTCCGAAAACTCATTATAGCAGTGTTAACTTTGAAGTTAGTACTGTTCATTTAAACGTACTACTGCTTAAGCTTTTTAATAACATACCATTCAACAATATATATGCAGTTCATGATATGGTTCATATTCATGAACAAATAATCAATGTTTAATTCACAATACGATTCATATTCATAAGTGTATCATTAATTAAATACAAATTATATGTAATCAAATTAATCAAGAACACAAAACCTTTCAAACAACTTTCAGAACTCTTGTTTTGATTACGTTTTGAAATCCTTTCAGAATGTCTTTTCCTCTGCATCTTTGATTAGTGTTGCTATGTAGATCCGAAGTTAATGATGTATATATAGTGCAAAATTTATAGCTACAAGCACGTGAATTATAGATATCTGTAAACTATTTTTTGAGATAAAAGATATCATAGAATCCATTCTAAAAGTATCCTCATATGAATCAAACTGTAATGGCTATGTTATTCGGTTTAAGCTTCCCAAATAAGTGTCTATCCTTCCTTGCGTTTATAGATTTTAGTTTGCAAAACAAATACAAAACATTGTGTTAGTGCAGTGGTTAATATGTGATTAGCACTTATCCACAAACCCATGTTCGAATCCATGATAACGAATTTTTGAACAAATAAATCCCGAAATTCACAATGCAAAATACTGCTTACGTGGCCTCATTGTGATGACATGGAATAAAAATATGATGAGGTGGTATTTCATGTCATTGATGATGTCATATACATCCTGTTATATATATATATATATATATATATATATATATATATATATATATATATATATATATATATATATATATATATATATATATATATATATATGTTTACATAAATAATGCTTAAAAACATTATCAATATTTATTCATATCTCTATGTTTTGATGATCATAAAATGTAAACTCATTAAAACATAAACTTATAAAATAAACAAGTACTTAGTTGTAAATATTCACTTCTACAACTAAAATCACTTAAGGTACGAATGAACTAATGCTTAATGCATTATATGATCAAAGGAACATTTTCTTAAACACTAGATTTTTTATAAAATGTCAAAAACATTTTATATCTTTTAGAAAAACATTTTTTGTAATAAATAAAAAGGTTTAATTCATTATAAATTTATGAATTCAAATTTTTAACCAAAATCAGTAAAAATATTCCAGATAAACCTTCCCCACAAAAAGACAAAACTGGGCAACGGCTGGCAGGGGCGGCCCCCTTAATTATACTAGGCAGCCCCCTTAAAATTAAGGGGACCGCCCCCATATTTAAGGGGGCCAGCCACGCTCCAGTAGCTCCCAGCTGTCCAGTTTTTCTGCCTATAAATACCAGCCTTCCCCTGGATTTTTACTCACCTTTTGCACACTAAAAGTTTCTGTTATAGATCTCATTTCATATCTTCAAAAACCCTTTGATCATATAATCTTAAGCTTTGGTTTCCAAGTGATTCAAGCTTCCTTTATTCAAGTGCAAGAGAAGAATACTCCTTCAACAACTAGAGAAGAAGTATTGCAACTTAGATACCTAAGTTGTTTGTGTCATCATATATTTGTATATAAGTTGTGTATTGTTGTTAGATAGTTGTGTGAATAATTTTTTGGAATAGGTTAGTGTGTAAGTAGAGAAGGTGTGTTGTTAAGGTGTGTAAGTAGTGAAGGTGTGAAGAAGTAGAAGTGTACATAGGTTGTGCTTAGTTGTGAAGAAGTCGAGAAGAAGTCGGGAAGAAGTCGTGAAGAAGTCATGGAGAAGTCGTGAAGAAGTCGTGAAGAATAAGGTGTGATTAAATCGTGTATAAGTTGTGAGATTGGTTCTAGCTACGATTAGAACTCGACATCTAGCTTTGTGTCGTTAAGCCGGTGTAAGCTAAAGTTGTGTAAGGTTTTCTCCGCCATAAGGGAGCTTGTTGACATAGTGAAGAAAACTCTCGAGTTAGGTGCTCGGGGAGTGAAGTAGGGCAAGGAAGGTGTCCTTGTAGCCGAACCACTATAAATCTCTTGTCTCTCAGTTAGATCTTTCCATCTCAAACTTTCATTTCATTTTATTACCTTAATTGCATTACTTATTTATATTTACTTATATATATATATTGTTCATATTGTTCAAGAGTTGAGATCACATAAATTCGAATCTAAGTTTTAAAAAGTAAACAAAGTTTTTCATAATATATATTTAAAAGGACATAAAACTATTCAACCCCCCTTCTAGTTTTCCACAATTGGTATCAAGAGCCACGTCAAACAAGATTTTTAAAATAAACTGTATTTTAAAACTTGAAACGATCTATGGAATCTTTAAAATATTTAGAAGGGCAATCTATGCAAAGACCACCACTATTTGAAAGTGATGGTTTTCTTTATTGGAAAAATAGATTCGAAACTTATGTGAAATCAAAGGATCTTGATCTTTGGCATTTTATTACCTATGGTGATTTTCCTCCTATTCAAAATAATCCTTTAACTAAAATAGATGAAATTTTACCATTTTAAAAACAAAATGATTATTTGAAAAAGAAGCTAGCAAAAAATAATGAGGCTAAAATGGTAATCTATAATGCGTTACAACGCAAAGAATATGAAAGAATTTTTATGTGTCAAACCGCAAAAGAAATTTGGGATTCTTTACTAATCACTCACCAAGGTAATAGTCAAGTCAAAGATAAAAAAATGGATCTTCTTGTTCAACAATATGAACAATTTACAATTCCTGAAGAGGAATCTATTGATAATGCATTTGCTAAATTTAACACAATCATCACAAGTTTAAAAGAACTTGATGAGACTTTTTCTAGCAAAAATTGTGGAAGAAAATTTCTTAGGGCATTGCATCCAAAATGGCGCGCGAAGGTCATGGCTATTGAAGAATCGAAGAACTTGATGACGCTATCGCTTGATGAACTTATTGGCAACTTGAAGGTCCATGAAGAAATTATAAAGAGAGACTTTGAAACGGTCAAGAGTAAGAAAGATCAAATAAAAACTCTTGCGTTAAAAGTCAAAAAGGAGGTTAGTGATGATGACGATTCTAGTGACGATAGTGAAGACGAAGAATATGCAATGGCCGTGAGAGAATTCAAGAAATTCTTCAAGAGACGAGGAAGATTCACGAGACAATCGCGAGATGAAAGAAGATCGATTCAAAGAAATAGAAATGAGAACTACGGGAAAAGAAAGTGCTTTAGATGT
Organism: Artemisia tridentata subsp. tridentata; assembly: GCA_021014915.2. Taxonomy (NCBI): domain Eukaryota; kingdom Viridiplantae; phylum Streptophyta; class Magnoliopsida; order Asterales; family Asteraceae; genus Artemisia; species Artemisia tridentata. The sequence goes on from CP139507.1 coordinate 214,051,767, forward strand.
GGAAGCCAAAACCATCTCATTGGCGAATGTCCAAAGCCACCGGGTTATGATTACGAAAGCGCATTTGTTAGTGGAACATGGAGTGATAGCGACAAAGATGAAGCGGACAAAGCAAAAGACGAAAAGTGCCTTGTAGCTCAAGCCACCGATGAAATATGTCTAGGGATAAATTTGGAGCCCGACGAATGGATTAAGGATAGTGGATGTTCGAAGCACATGACGGGGAACCGGAAGCTATTCTCCTCCTACAAGGCATACAACGGAGGTAATGTTATTTTCGGTAGTGATTTTCGTGGAAAAATCATTGGCAAAGGTACGATCTCTCAAGACTCCCTAACTATTGAAAATGTTGAGCATGTAGATTATTTAACATATAACTTGCTTAGTATAGGACAAATATGTGATAATAAGTGTAGGGTTACTTTTACAAGTAAATATAGCGAAATAGTTAAGGACGGAAAGGTCATAGGTAGAGGAATTAGGAAAGGTGACGTATATGTTATGAAACTAGGAAATAAACCGGAAGATAAAATATGTCTAGCAACCTTAGATGAAAACTCTACATTGTGGCATAGAAGATTAGGTCACGCAAATATGCAACAAATACAATCCCTAGCCTCTAAAGAATTAGTTAGAAACTTGCCTAACCTAAGATATGACCAACACTTTTGCAATGCATGTAAAATAGGAAAACAAGCACATGCTAGTCACAAAGCTAAGAATATAGTCTCCACTACTAGATGCCTAGAATTATTACACATGGACCTTTTTGGTCCATCCGCTGTGCGAAGTTACGGAGGTAATCGTTATACCTTAGTAATTGTAGATGACTATTCATGATACACGTGGACTAGATTTTTAAGTGATAAAACCGAAGCCTTTAATAAGTTTGAAATATTTAGTAAAATGATTCAAAATAAATTAGTATGTTCTATAGTATCAATTAGGACGGACCATGGTCGGGAATTTGATAACGAAGTGCAATTCGGAAAATATTGTGATTTAAATGGGATATCTCACAATTTCTCCTCTCCTCGCACTCTACAATCAAATGGGGTAGTAGAAAGAAAGAATCGAACATTACAAGAAATGAGTAGAACAATGCTAAATGAACAATCTATCCCACAAAAATTTTGGTGCCATGCCGTAGATACATCAACATATATAATAAATAGAGTCTCAATTAGGCGAATTTTAGGAAAAACCCCATATGAGTTATTAAGAGGTAGAAAACCTAATCTAAATTACTTTAGGGTATTCGGGAACAAATGTTTTGTTCTCAATACCAAAGATTACCTTACTAAGTTTGATCATAAGTCGTACGAAGGAATCTTTCTAGGGTATTCACAAAATAGTAAAGCATACATAATTCTTAATAAACACACTATGAAAGTAGAAGAGTCCTTAAATGTAACTTTTGATGAAACTCCACCACCACCTAAGACATTGCCCCTAGAAGATGATGACCTAGTTGAAGAAGAAGCTATTGAGGTTAGTAAAATTAAACCCTTAGGCGATGATAATGTTGATATAACATTAGGAGATAACGAAATTGTAAATGTTAAGGAATCTAAATCACACCCGTTAGATAATATAATAGGAAACCTAAATCAAAGAACCCTTAGATCACAAGCTCAAGATAGAAATAACTTCTTTTGTTTCCTATCAACTATAGAACCTAAAAATATAAATGAGGCATTAAAAGATGAAAGTTGGGTTATGGCTATGCAAGAAGAACTAAATCAATTTAAGACTAATGACGTTTGGGAACTAGTCCCAAATCCCATGAACATGACAATCATAGGAACTAAGTGGGTTTATAGAAATAAGTTAGATGAAAATGGAATAGTTACTAGGAACAAAGCTAGGTTAGTTGCCCAAGGATATAATCAACAAGAAGGAATAGATTATGACGAAACTTATGCCCCTGTAGCTAGATTAGAATCTATAAGAATACTACTTACCTATGCATGCGCCCTAGACTTTAAGTTATTTCAAATGGACGTGAAAAGTGCATTCCTTAACGGTTTTATCAATGAGGAGGTATACGTGGCACAACCTCCAGGATTCATTGACTTCGCAAAACCTGATTATGTTTATAAACTCAAGAAAGCTTTATATGGACTCAAACAAGCTCCCAAGGCTTGGTATGATCGATTAAAAGCATTTCTTATTAAACATGATTATTCCATGGGAATGGTAGATAACACTCTTTTCACGAAAAAGAAAAGCCCAAATCTCATCATTGTCCAAATATATGTCGACGACATTATAATCGGATCGACTTGTCAGGATATGTGTGATGAATTCGCCAAAATCATGCATGATGAGTTTGAGATGAGTATGATGGGTGAACATAATTTCTTCCTAGGATTACAAATAAAACAATTAGAAGATGGAATATTTTTTAATCAATCTAAGTACATTAAAGAAATGCTTAAGAAATTTGGATTAGAAGACGCTAAGCCCATGAAAACACCGATGTCTACGGAAGTAAAACTCACAAGAGATGAAGAGGGTGAGTCTGTAGAAAACACTAAGTATAGAGGAATGATAGGTAGTTTACTATACTTAACGGCAAGTAGACCGGATATCATGTTTAGTGTCTGCCTTTGTGCTCGCTTTCAAGAGGATCCCAAAACCTCTCACCTAGAAGCGGTTAAGCGTATCTTCCAATACATTAAAGGCACTATACACTTAGGATTATGGTATCCTAAGGGATCCGGCATAGAAACCATCGTCTATGCGGATTCGGATCATGCGGGAGACTACGTGGATAGAAAAATCACTAGCGGAATTTGCACGTTCATGGGATGTTGTCTAACATCTTGGTTCTCAAAGAAGCAAACCACTCTTGCTATTTCTACCACAGAAGCCGAATATGTAAGCGCTGGAAAGGCATGTCAACAAGCACTGTGGATGAAACAAGCTCTCGTAGATTATGACATTAGGTTAGATAATGTTCCAATTATGTGTGATAACAAAGGTGCTATAGACTTAAGTAAGAATCCCGTTCAACACTATAAGACTAAACATATAGAAATACGCCACCACTTCCTCCGCGATAACGTTCAAAAAGGAAACATATCCATAGAAAAGGTTGCATCAGAAGATAACTTAGCAGACATATTCACTAAGCCCCTTAAGCGTTAACTTTTTAACCACTTACGTTTAGGTCTAGGGATGATGGAACAAATTGACTAAATTTTCTGCACTTTTGGTACAATTTTTTTTCCAGATGGGCGGACCCCTTAATGTTATAAAGGCGGTCCCCTTAATTATTAAGGGGACCGGCCATCTGTTTGTAAAATTATTTTTTTCCCCTCTCATCTGAGTCTAGGAATCTGTTTTGCACAAAACAAAAGATTGGGAAATATTTTTCTTGCATAAACATATTTATAAATAAAACCCAATCTATTTTCTACAAATCATTCTCACATCTAGGAAAACACATGAAAACCATTTTCCTCACATTGTTGAATAATGCTAAAAACATTTTTTTCATACATAAGATCTCACATGAATTGTCAAAGTATATAATCTAATATATATCTTTGATACTCATATATTGAGCAAAATCAAATCAAGGAGACCTTGGATTGTTTCTTAGGAAATTTTTGCATTTAGAAGTCGAAACAATCACATCTCCACATTTGTTGCATATAGGCACACACTAGAACAAGCTTATTAATCACATCCTCACAATTGTTCCATCACCTATTTCCCATTAGTTTCTAGTGCCTTTGCTCCATCACCCTTGCCTTAGATGATTAATTGCCTTAATTCTCTAAATTACTAGATATAACTTATTGCTTGCTTATTTGTTTATCTTATATGTCATGCATGCTTAATATGTTTCTCTATTGCCTCAAAGAGTGGGACTTGCCTAAAACCAGAAGCTCAAAACATAGCCATCCTCACCTATTTCTGCAGAAAAACCCATTTCTGGAACCCAGAAAGGTACCAGATGGGCGACCCCCTTAATTATTAAAGGGACCGCCCATAATTAAGGGGACCGGCCATATGCTAGACGGGTTCACAAAATCTTTTTCTGCTTTTTAGCCCATTTGATCCTATACTTCCCTAAATTCACAAACACATTTTGTCCTAATCACCCTACAAGCCTATCCATTCCTAAACCACACAAATCCTCCACTATAAATAACCCCATATCTCACCACATTCAATCATCCCATCATGTCTTCTCCTATCAACCCAAAACCAAAAACCTCAAAGCTAGCAAGGATGACCTTAAAACCCGGGTGGAAAAGAAAACCTCACCCTCACCACAAGCCCATCACAAATGGTGCTACTAGACAACCAACACCTCCATCATCATTCATCCCCAACTACTCTCCAAGATCACAACATCATTCCATTGAACCATTTCACAAACCCTATCATTTTGGCCAAACATCCACATTCATTCCAAACTACTCCCCTAAACATCAAACCAACTTCAATGGAATCCTTGAAAACCCTCATCACCTTGGTCAAACATCAAACTTTTCCACAAATCATACACCTCAATACCATACATTTCCACCAAATAACCAAATCCCCATTCATGAAAGACAAAAGCTTCATGAAGAGATTAACCAAATCCATGATCTTAGTGATCTCCTTGCTATGCACCTCACACAACGCAACAAGGGACAACCTCCATCCTCACCTTACTCAAATTGCCTAGCCCACTCTCTTAACTTGGATCAAGTTACAAACCACACCCACTATTGCCCTTGTTGCATCTTCCTTCAAAAACAAATTATCCACTTAAGTGAAGATATTTTTTGGATCGAATATCTACTCACTCGTCCTCATCCCATTCCTCCCCTACAACGATATAACATCACTGGATCCGCTCCATTTCCCTCACCATCACATAACTAAAACCCATCCACATGCTTTCCGCCTCAAAATAAAATCCCTCTCCCTTTTGTGTCGCAAGCAAGTCCAATCGCTCTCTTTGGCAATATGAGGACCATTAGTGTTTCTAGTTATGTTGTAATCATTATGTTTTAAGTATTGTATGTTATGTAATGATGATTCATATGTTATATATGATCATCTTGAATGAATAAATTTGTTGGTTGTTCTAAATATTTTTGCTATGCATATATATGTATCTTGTGTCTCCTAACTTGTTTTTGCAACCAAGATTTCCATAGCTCATCTCCTTGGTGCCCTCGAACGAGGGGGGGTAAACATCAAGGGGGAGTTTTCGTCCCGATAAATTTCATGTCTAAATTTGTCGGCTTAACCTTTTTGATTCTACAAAAAGGGGGAGAAGTGAATATAAACTCACCAAATACTTGTCAAAAAATAAACTTTTGGATTTAATGAGTTTAGGTTTTGTAATCATCAAAAAGGGGGAGATTGTTGACATAAATAATGCCTAAAAACATTATCAATATTTATTCATATCTCTATGTTTTGATGATCACAAAATGTAAACTCATTAAAACATAAACTTATAAAATAAACAAGTACTTAGTTGTAAATATTCACTTCTACAACTAAAATCACTTAAGGAATGAATGAACTAATGCTTAATGCATTATATGATCAAAGGAACATTTTCTTAAACACTAGATTTTTTATAAAATGTCAAAAACATTTTATATCTTTTAGAAAAACATTTTTGGTAATAAATAAAAAGGTTTAATTCATTATAAATTTATGAATTCAAATTTTTAACCAAAATCAGTAAAAATGTTCCAGAAAAACCTTCCCCACAAAAAGACAAAACTGGGCAACGGCTGGCAAGGGCGGCCCCCTTAATTATACTAGACGGCCCCCTTAAAATTAAGGGGACCGCCCCCTATTTAAGGGGGCCGGCCACGCTTCTCGATTTTTACTCACCTTTTGCACACTAAAAGTTTCTGTTATAGATCTCATTTCATATCTTCAAAAACCCTTTGATCATATAATCTTAAGCTTTGGTTTCCAAGTGATCCAAGCTTCCTTCATTCAAGTGCAAGAGAAGAATACTCCTTCAACAACTAGAGAAGAAGTATTGCAACTTAGATACCTAAGTTGTTTGTGTCATCATATATTTGTATATAAGTTGTGTATTGTTGTTAGATAGTTGTGTGAATAATTGTTTGGAATAGGTTAGTGTGTAAGTAGAGAAGTTGTATTGTTAAGGTGTGTAAGTAGTGAAGGTGTGAAGAAGTAGAAATGTACATAGGTTGTGCTTAGTTGTGAAGAAGTCGAGAAGAAGTCGTGAAGAAGTCGTGAAGAAGTCGTGGAGAAGTTGTGAAGAAGTCGTGAAGAATAAGGTGTAATTAAGTCGTGTATAAGTTGTGAGATTGGTTCTAGCTACGATTAGAACTCGACATCTAGCTTTGTGTCGTTAAGCCGGTGTAAGCTAAAGTTGTGTAAGGTTTTCTCCGCCATAAGGAAGCTTGTTGACATAGTGAGGAAAACTCTCGAGTTAGGTGCTCGGGGAGTGGAGTAGGGCAAGGAAGGTGTCCTTGTAGCCGAATCACTATAAATCTCTTGTCTCTCGGTTAGATCTTTCTATCTCTAACTTTCATTTCATTTTATTACCTTACTTGCATTACTTATTTATATTTACTTTTATATATATATATATATATATATATATATATATATATATATATATATATATATATATATAATATATATATATATATATATATATATATATATATATATATATTGTTCAAGAGTTGAGATCACATAAATTCGAATCTAAGTTTTAAAAAGTAAACAAAGTTTTTCATAATATAAATTTAAAAGGACATAAAACTATTCAACCCCCCTTCTAGTTTTCCACAATATATATATATATATATATATATATATATTTTGACTTCTTTTTTTTTTTTTTTTTATTATTATTTTTTTCTTACATTTTTGCCCTACCATCCAAAATAAGACATCAAAGGGATCTTGCAACCTCCCTACATTTGAACTTTTACATACTTTACACATAACTAACTAATGACCCGAATTAAGAAAATTAAAACACGTGAAGTACTTTAAACATAAACGCACATATGGGGGTAATAACATGATATTCTTCCCCATTACTCCATAACAACTAGTACTTTTACCCATGAGTCCCAATCATCCCAAAACTGTATTTACAAGATATGACTCGACTTAGCAACCATGTAACCAATTAGACAATTAACAAAGGATTTAATAAATATGTTGTAACAATAATGCACTAAAAATGAGTGCATACAAGGTAGGCTTAGGCGATTTGGGAGTACATTTGGGGGTGGATTGTGAACAATGCTCTTCATTAATACTTCGGAATCCACCGAAATATAACTAGAACCGCGAAAAAGATAGGCTCTGAGGGGTGTACTAGGGGTATCGTGTACTAAAGATGAGTACATCGCAAAGGTGTGGGAAAATTACTTGACCGGTGTAGCCAACGTAATTATAATACAGGTTTAAAAAAAGGGTTATCCTAATGCCTCTTATCATTTAGTAAATCCTAACTACATAAATGTAGTCTCGCTAGCGGTCTCGGAATGCATCACAAACGCAAGTTCTAGAATCTATATACTACCGGTACACTCATAAGCATTAAAGGTGAATGCTTTTTCCTAAAGATCTAAAGGCGAACCTCACATTTTGGGGGGGGGGGGGGGGGAATTTTTGAGTGGAAGGGTTTTTGTGCTAGCAATATAATTTCTATCCATGAGACGCTTATTAAAACTAAAGTTTCACTCCTATATGTTGTAAAAAAATTTAAATTTGGTGCCAAATTTTCCCTAACAAGTATTTCTCTTGGTTTTATTACACATTTACTCAAAGACAAAGCAAATATCAAGCGAAGTTATAGTTTTTAAGGTATCCCATTTTACCCTCCCTACACTTAAATTGAACATTGTCCCCAATGTTCTTGAAAAGTATCAAAGTTATTATAACGGGAAAATAAAGTAGAGAAAGAAACTAATACTCCCCTGATTTACTCGGCATGGACGATGTGAAAACATGGTTAAATCTTCCTCCAAGAAAACAAACATGATAAGCTTCACTTCCAATGTATGCTTTTCATCTTCTTGTCCAATATAACCTGTAATTCACTAAGAAAACGAAACACAAAACCTCGCATAAAATCGGCGGTAAACACTATATATAATAAAACTAAACTAAAAAGAAAATAAGATATAATGCTTGCAAAATTAATGTCTACAAATTCCTGAATATTTAAAATTCTTAAAATTTTTCAAAAATTTAAGTTCCAGCAGAAAAACAAAAATCTGGAAAACGGTGCTGCTATAGTGTCTGACTCAATACAAGCATTTGACAGTGTTTTTACGTTTTGTTCGTGGAAAATTTCTGGAAAAACCTGAGTATTAAAACCTGGAAAAACTGTAGAACATTCATTGTGACTCGATACAAGCATTTGACTCAAACAAACACAAAAATGTATATGCTAATCTTTACTTGTTATTTTTCATGTTCGAATTCGTTCTTATAAACAAATATTATCTTCCCTACACTTATCTTTTTGTAAAACACATTTATATGTAGTTAAGACGAGGTTATAAACAAAATAAAACATTTTCACAAATTATATTCGATACATGAAATATAAACAATTAAAGATGGAGCATATATATATGAAATCAAACAAAATAAAAACAAACAAACATAAAAACAATAAAAAGCTTGGGTTGCCTCCCAAGAAGCGCTAGTTTTTGTTCGAGTCATGAGCCTGACTCTACCCTTATTTAACGGATATAAGGGAGGTTTTCCCTACACTTAGGATTAAGTGCAGGTGATAGTAGCAATACACACCGTCTCGGTAGAAGGGATCCATATGATGAGAGATTGATGGTTGAATTATATGCTCAAAAGGATGTGCTTCTTTCATCATAACCTTACCTAGTTCAATTGGGTCAATGGACGAGTTAAGACTTTCTCCTAGAAAGGGATCATCTTCTATCAACTTCGAAATACTCCTAGTTAGGAATCCCTCTTGACCAAATAAACCCGTTTTAAACCCATAAATTTTCTTGTGATCACTTACAAATGGGTGATGTAAGTATGTAAGGTTATGTTCCATTCCTATATTTGCTTCTACTCCACATGGCTTAGAGTCTACTACCTTTATCTTAACATTACCCGGACTACATGGTTTGATGGGTGGATCGAGGCCTTTTTCAATTCCTAAATTCACATCTAAGGGTGGAAAATTGGGTAACGACTTTGGTTGAGGCCCCGGTTCATCAAAACTAGGAACTTCCATAGAACTAAGAGAATGGTTATGACTACAAGTATTCAAACCTATATCCTCTAGTTGTGTTTGGTCCAAGGGCTCAACCTCTATTGGGGCTCCCATAGTCTCTTCTACTTCTTCCGGGTAAGTCACGGGTGGTGTGTATTCCTCAAATGATGGTAGGACTTTTGGGGTACTCGGTGGGCTTGGGTTTTCTACTCTATCCTACATCTTATCTTCATTACCTATGTGTTCATCATGTGTTTTAGTAGAATCTAACCCAAATATGTTCCTAAGTATCTCAAATCCTTCTCTAGCCATTTCAAGTTCTAAGTCCGATTCATAAGAATCTTCTTCAATGACTTGATTACTATGTTCAATTTTCCTAAGGGATTCATCATGTGTTCCTTGAGATTCAAAGTCATTGATCTTAAAACCTAGGTCTTTTTGCTCAATGTGCTCATGTTCGGCTAAATCCTCCTCAATTGTTTCCTCAGATTGTGATATATACAAACCCATCATCACATTTAACTTATGGTTCACGTTTAGGAAGCTTTCCTCAAACTTTTTCCAAAGGTTCTCACTAAAGGGGGTTGATCCTAACAATGATTGATTAATAGAAGCCACACATGCACATAATTCATCAAACTGATCAAACTTTACCCCTATCTCCTCTTGGATATCTCTAAGATCATTCAAAAATTCATTGGAACAACAAGAAGTGAGTCTATTAGTGAAATACAATTGTTCCTCTATTGTTAATTATCTAAATGGAATTTCATCCGCCATAGTGACAAATGAAAATGGTTTTACAAACAAAGGACACAAAGAAAAGATAGACTAAAGAAAGGTAATAAAAAGAAAATAAAATCTCACTTGATAGGAATCTAGTGAGTAGACCTAAACGAGATAGAAATTGAACCTAAACAATAACTATTCCCCGGCAGCAGCGCCAAAAACTTGATGCGTGTTTTGCAAGACACAAAAAGTTTTACTTCTCAAGGGAACTTGAGAAGCTTGCAATCCTCCAAGCAGTGTGCCTGATCGTAGTAGTGTAGTATAGGTATGTCCGGGGGATTGATCGTTCTCTAGGGGAGTAGTGTCGTTAGGTCAAGATGTATGACGAGATGGGTCTAGAGGTGAGGGATGATTCTTTTTGTATTTTTATATTTTTTAGAAATCAAGTAAAATCTTGGTTTTTTAAGGAGTGGGCAGAATTAGTTGTTAATCAACTAACCCAAAATCTAATTATAAAACTAAAATTAAACTAAAAACATGAAAAAGGAAATTCGTGAACTTCTTATGATAGGAAAAGCGTGTTTACTTAGATTTAATTACTCTCTAGTTATCTCCTATTGATTAGTTGAATTGTCACATCCTTTTTTAAGTTGAAGCGTCATATTCCATATTATTGGTCGTGGGGAGGTGCCGAAGTCCCCAACTCTATGAACATTAGTCTCCCCTAAATCCCTTAACATCCATTAAGTTTTCTAGGATCTACAAGCCGCAATTCATGTAACACCCCCAATTTCGTGAATGCAGCAGAATTCAAACTGGGTGTTACTTGACGGCACAACATTCATAATAATAGAAAATGAACTCTAACTGAGTCGTTTAAAAAGACTTATCATTCGAATTATTGAAATATATCAGAGTTTACAAAGATAGGTCCCAAAAGGTTCCAAGTTTACAAAATACATCAATATAAAGTCTTTTGATGTCTTTTTGAATGATAAAGTAAGTTATAGCCTTCTTGATTGAGTCCGTGCCCCTCCGTGTCATCCTTGATTATTATGCACCTGAGATGCATGCTTAAAACGGTCAACACAAAGGTTGAGTGATATTCATAGAGTTTAGGTAATCAGTTGAACACAATATTCGTAACATGAGGTAATTAGTCTCACATTCATAGTTTATAAAACAAAACAATTATTATTGCACTAAGCTCATGTCACCGAAAACGTTAACAGTTTGTCAATAGAAATTGATATAATAGTAACAGTGCCCTAATAGGTAATTTGCCATTAAACCTATGGTTCTTCAAATAGAGTACGTTTGTTTACCGGACTTGGTTAACAAACGGGATTTGTCAATCCCGATAGGCCTATCCACATTATTCACATTCACTTCACTCGTGATTAATGGTTCATGATAATAGGGACTTAAGTTTGGCAATAGTGGTACTTAGTGCAAATAACAGATTCAAATATGGCATACAGTTTCAAAGCAATGTGTTCAGTTTAAAAATAGCATGTATCCCCCCAAGGGTTTGTAAAACAATTAAATAATAGAAGTGGGGCTATGAACTCACCGTGAGTTATGTAGTGAGTAATGAAAATGGTAGTCGAGTCGCGAAAGTCTCTACGAGCAACCTATAATAGAATGTTGCGATTTAGGTTGGAATAATGTCTAAGAATACAAAGACGTGCCTATATATGTCTTTCATATTGTTCATGATGTATTACTTAGTATGTTGTGTATGTCGTTGTATAAAGATGGTTTATGAAACATGTTTAGTTTGTATATCTCGTACTACCGTTCGGGCCATCATAATCCAGAGGTCATGCAGTAAACGTTCGAGGAGCCAGGACACTTTAATTCATAAATCCAGCAACTCGTCGATCCGTTTTACTCTAATGAACCCCTCACATGAAGATCCCTAGTATTGTAGTATTCGATAGAAAATATATGTTTTTGGACATTAAAAGTTACATGTCCTAAGGTCGAATAAACTTTGGAAAGTTTATGTTGAATGAAGATTGTTATCTTTATAAGTTTATTGAGTATAGTACGGATGTGATATTACTTGCAAAATCTCATGGTCTATCGATGGAGTAGATCCAAATTGTTTTGTTTTGTTAAGAATAAAACTTTAGTTAATGATTTCGGTTTAGAAAGCCTTGAGGCCCTAGCCGTGGCCTTGCCGTGGCTTTGGTCTTGGCTACTATGTCTTTGAGATCTTACCTTTGGCCTTAGCCGCATTTGTGATCTTATTCCTAGGCCTTTAGGCCATTTGGTTTTCCTTACTCGTGACAAAATACATGGTTATTTAGGCATATATAGGGGCTGTTAAGATTTTGAAGAAAAATACCATTTGTTAAGCGTTTTCAGGAACCAACTTCTTAGGAATCGAAGGAAAACGTCATTTTAGACAACTTTCGTGTTTTAACTTTTTGATGAAACGGACCAGAAGGGCCTCGTTCAAAAAGGTCAGCTACTTAACAGCTTTGTTTTGGCAGTTTCGGCGTTTTGGTTTTGCTAACTTCTTTTGGCAGTATCTTTTGACTCGTGTACTTGTTTTCGGCGATTCAAATTGCTATGTTTTCCTTGTAAAGTCATATTTAATAGTAGGTAAGTGTCTAATATCATGGTTATACTATTTTGGTCGTATTTCACAATATATGTCACTAGTTTTCTTGTTTACCTATTTTAAGTTAACATATAGTTCTCATAACTTGTTTTAAAGGTTTTTGTACAACATGAACATAAAATAAAGACCATATATAGCATAAATAAAGTATAAGAAGCATTTAAATGATGTTGAGAAAGAGTGGTGGTTAGTTTTCTTGCAACTTTTGACTTTCAGTTAAGGAAGGAAATCAAAGACCAAAGAACTAGAACAAGTACTATGAAACCCTAGCTTTCACTTCTTCAATCTCTTGATAGCAAGTTAAGATAGCTTGTGGAAGTACTTGAAGTCTTCTACTAGAACACTTCTTTTTGTAGCTTGGAATTCACCAAATGAAGGAAGAAATTATTATTTGGATCAATCAAAACTTAACAAGAGCTTTGAAATTCATAAGGATCTTGTGTTTCTTCAATAATACTTGAAAGAAATTAGCAAAAGTGAAGTATGTATGTGTGTGAGACGTTTGAATGGTGAAAAAAGGGAGAGGATGAGTGCCTATTTATACTAAAAAGAGGAGGTTACATTTGTAGGCTAGTTGTTATCAATTTTGCAACTTAACTACACTTGTTCTAATCTTAGGATGTCAAGGCATGAGATTAGAACACATTGGTAATGAATCCCCCCATATATTTGGCCAAGGGAGATATAGGGTGACTAGATGAGTTGTGATGGTATTATCTAAGTTACGGAGTGACTTTTGGTTCCGTTAATCACTAACTGTAAGCCGTCAAGTCACGAAACATAATACCGGGTATCGTAAAAATATGAAACTTGTAGGAATGATTTAACTTATCATTTTACTCCATAAAAAAATATATAATGAATGGTAAGTTCCATCGGGTTGCTTAAACACTGTTCAAACTAGAAATTGTAAGCTGAAAACGCGTACAACGTAAAATGTACGAAAGTTACGTAAAACTGAGAAAAGTAAAATCTAACTTTTCTAATATGATTATAATAAATTAAAATGGCCTATAATGTCTAGACTGGGCTCAGTCTAGTATCGGTTGGTGTTAAACGTTCTTTATACCTAAAACCGTAAGCCTAAAACGCGTAAATCGCGTAAAACGCAAAATCGGAAAATGTAAAATTTCAAAATTCTCGAGAATGTCACGGAAGGTGAAAAACATATATTTCTCTTGTTTGTACTGTCGTGTGGTCATATCGGGATGCCTAAATGATGTTTAAACGCTAAAGTAAATATCAGGCACGGTTTCGTGAAATCGGTTCTTGATGGATTCAACGTATATCGTTAGGACAACTCATCGAGTATTAATTATTTTGTCTTGATTGTAAAATAAAAATTAAATTACGGGATGAATAGTAAAAGTCAATGTTGCAAAAATCGTGAATCGGTAGCGTGGCGGTCGACCACCCTGCAGCGATTAATCGGCCAAGGCGGGATTAAACGGTGATTAATCGGATTGGCATTTTTTGCATGTTTTGGGTATTTCTGGAGACCAAACTAAAGATCGTAACTGATTCCAAGCCTACTATGTTTTCAAACCTCAATAAAAGGCTCCAATTCTGATTATGAGGCTCTTTGTGTGTTATAAGTGAAATAAACGATCCCCAAATTAAGTAGAATGCCTAAATTTTTAATTTTTTTAAAAGGCCGATACGGCCGATTTCTGGCCGATTTTTGGCCTTTTTTTCCCCAAACCGATTTTTTGTCCGATTTTCATAATTCGACAAGGTAGGCGGCCGATTACCGATATATCGGCGATTAATCGGCCGCCACGGCCGATTTTTGCAACACTGGTAAAAGTAAATAGTAAAAATTCCGAAAATGCGAATTGTTACAGTCTCGACCCCTTAAGGGAAAAGATGTGGTTACTTGCGGTGAATTGTTTATAGAATAACTCGCGATGTATTTAGATTCGTCGTTTCAGAGTATGGCATAGGATGAGGCTAACTTTTACGTGGGAAAGGTGGAGTAAGAGTCTGATTAATTGTGGTACTTGATTGTATGAATACTCATGAATTGCTTATACTTACACGAAATTTGCTTTAAGGATATAAGTGAAAAGTTTGTTTTTCATAAAACATACATGTGACTACACCAAGCATAACATGATCCCTCCCTAATTAGACATAGGTAGCTAGGCTATGTATAATTAAGGACCGATAATGTGATGTTCGGTTTAGTCAAGTAGTTTTACGATTCTTGATGAAGCGAAAAGTGTACCGCTTTTAGGGGGTCATTTAAGCCCTAAATCGTATTTATTTGATCAAATATTGCCCTAAATCGTTCCTTTTGTCATTTTAGGTACTTTGGAGAAGAAATCTGGAAAAGGAAGCATTTTGGACATTTTTGGAGCATAAAAGTGAAGAAAATGACAAAGTCTCAAAATCGGCTGGAAAAGTACCTTTGATGGCGTCAAGTATTACTCTTGACGGCGTCATGGCTTGGCAAAAGAGTTGGATATTAAAAATACACATGATAAGCCAGAGAATTTTACAACGGATTTCTGACGGCGTCAAGCTTTAAGGAGATCAAGGCCATCACGGTTTAAGCTAAAGCGGGACGACGTCAAGCCCATTTCTTACGGCGTCAAGCCTTGATAAGCCAGGGAGGATTTTGGAGCACTAAAGAGGGACGGCGTCAAGAAGGCCATCCGGGAACCCTAGACAGGGCGAGGTGACGGCGTCAAGATCTATAACGTGATGCCGTCAGCCCTTAAACTCTATATATAGTTTTGCAATTTTTTGTCATTAGGGTGTAACTTTGTGAGGAGAAACCCTAAAGACGAATTTCTGCCATTTTTAAGGGTTTTCATACCCTTGGATCTCCCATGTTTAATTAAAGATAAGTGTTCATTTAATCAATCAATATGTCTATGTGTTGTTTGATTATAACTTGTTCTTGTCTCTTGATTAACATGCTAGGCTAGATTTATCTTGTGTTTGCTTAGATCTAATGAAACCTAGCTATTGATTATTGGTTATTAGTGTGTTATTAATTGTATTGGATGATTGTTTATCGATGTTAGGCTTAAGAAAACTGGCTAACTTCCTATACGGTAACTTGCTTGAACGTCTTAAGAAACATGAACCAATGCGTACTAAGGTTTTTATGGTTGTATTTAATGCATGAGCGAATTCTAGTGATCCCATGTTAGGAGCTTCCTAGCCGGCTCGACATAGGAGTGAAGTAGGAGCTTGTAGAGTTAGGGAAGTACGTACGCCACCCCACGATTGGTATTAAGGAATACACCCGTCATCCACGCGATTAATACACACTAATCAACCGGTAAAAGATAGTTAGGGAGTAAGGAAATCTAAGTAAACACATTTCTCTCCACATAAGTTTCACAACCTTTTCATTTTTAGTTATTTTATTTTATTTGCATTCGTAGTAATTTGGGTTAGTTGACTAGCAACTAATTCCGCCCACTCCTTCAAACCCAAGATTTTACTTGCTTTCATAAAAAAATATAAAAATACAAAAAAGAATCTTCCCTCACCCTTTGACCTACTAAAGTAGTTTTTCATACCTAACGAACACTATTCCCTGTGGAGAACGATCAATCCCCCGTACTTACCACTACACTATACTACATCGGTCAGGTACACTGCCTGGTGGGGTTGTAAGCCTCTTGAGATCCCTCGAGAGGTAAAACCTGTTGTAAGGTTGCAAAACCACGCATCAATTCTATTAACATATGAAAAGATGAGTGAAACGTCATAAAGATATGTCCTAAAGGTATGTGCTCTAAGGTGACGTAAGTGTTTCAGAAGTATAGAGTGGCCGTTTCCAACTCGTCTCTTGAAGACAGTTAGTACGGAAATCAAGGAATTCGACAGGTCATAACGAGTTCTTATAAATGATTAGGGTTATGAAATAGTTTTTCAGATACTACTGTATCACTTACAATGTTTGAGAAATAGGATAGACCATTGTACAACTCACAATGTCTAGGAAGTAATTTAAACCATTGTGTAACTTCACAATGTCTAAGAAATAATAAAGACCATTGTAATCAGTTACAATGTCTTGAGAAATTATAGAGACTATTGTAATCAGTTACAATATCTTGAGAAGGTTTCGTAAATCCTAAAATGCACGAGTAGATAAATGATCGGGAAAATGTGGTTGTGCCGTAATGCCTTGGAATAGGCATACGCAGATATGTTTAGTACATCGTTTATATAAAATGGTCAAAAGTATATTGAGTGTGTATACATAACAATATACTAGTATGTTCATGTAGCATGAAATGCCTATGGAAAAATGTTGAAATAAGGGTACATATATCAATATGCTAACATGTTTGTGTAGTATAAAATGCTTAATAAGTCCATAATCGTCTGGAGGATGGAAGGCACGGAGAGCGGAAGGCTATAAAATATTTTTGTTTGTAAAAGTGGTTATAGTTTAGGTCTCAATTAGACCCGTTTCTCTATAACCATGGCTCTGGTACCAATCTGTAACACCCCCAATTTCGACTATGCAGCGGAATTCAAACTGGGTGTTACTTGATGGCACAACAGTCATAATAATAGAAAACGAACTCTAACTGAGTCGTTTAAAAAGACTTATCATTCGAATTATTGAAATATATCAGAGTTTACAAAGATAGGTCCCAAAAGGTTATATGTTTACAAAATACATCAATATAAAGTCTTTTGATGTCTTTTTGAATGATAAAGTAAGTTATAGCCTTCTTGATTGAGTCTGTGCCCCTCCGTGCCATCCTTGATTATTATGCACCTGAGATACATGCTTAAAATGGTCAACACAAAGGTTGAGTGATATTCATAGAGTTTAGGTAATCAGTTGAACACAATATTCGTAACGTGAGGTAATTAGTCTCACATTCATAGTTTATAAAACAAAACAATTATTATTGCACTAAGCTCATGTCACCGAAAACGTTAACAGTTTGTCAATAGAAATTGATATAATAGTAACAGTGCCCTAATAGGTAATTTGCCATTAAACCTATGGTTCTTCAAATAGAGTGTGTTTGTTTACTGGACTTGGTTAACAAACGGGATTTGTCAATCCCGATAGGCCTATCCACATTATTCGCATTCACTTCACTCGTGATTAATGGTTCATGATAATAGGGACTTAAGTTTGGCAATAGCGGTACTTAGTGCAAATAACAGATTCAGATATAGCATACAGTTTCAAAATAATGTGTTCAGTTTAAAAATAGCATGTATCCCCCCCAAGGGTTTGTAAAACAATTAAGTAATAGAAGTGGTGCTATGAACTCACCGTGAGTTTTGTAGTGAGTAATGAAAATGGTAGTCGAGTCGCGAAAGTCTCTATGAGCAACCTATAATAGATTGTTGCGATTTAGGTTGGAATAATGTCTAAGAATACAAAGACGTGCCTATATATGTCTTTCATATTGTTCATGATGTAGTACTTAGTATGTTGTGTATGTCGTTGTATAAAGATGGTTTATGAAACATGTTTAGTTTGTATATCTCGTACTACCGTTCGGGCCATCATAATCCAGAGGTCATACAGTAAACGTTCGAGGAGCCAGGATACTTTAATTCGTAAATCCAGCAACTCATCGATCCATTTTACTCTAATGAACCTCTCACATGAAGATCCCTAGTATTGTAGTATTCGATAGAAAATATATGTTATTGGTCATTAAAAGTTACATGTCCTAAGGTCGAATAAACTTTGGAAAGTTTATTTTGAATGAAGATTGTTACCTTTATAAGTTTATTAAGTCTTGTACGGATGTGATATTACTTGCAAAATCTCATGGTCTATCGATGGAGTAGATCCAAATTGTTTTGTTTTGTTAAGACTAAATCTTTAGTTAATGATTTCGGTTTAGAAAGCCTTGAGGTCCTAGTCGTGGCCTTGCCGTGGCTTATGTCTTGGCTACTATGTCTTTGAGATCTTAACTTTAGCCTTAGCCGAGTTTGTGATCTCATTCCTAGGCCTTTAGGCCATTTGGTTTTCCTTACTCGTGACAAAATACATGGTTGTTTAGGCATATAAAGGGGCTGTTAAGATTTTGAAGAAAAATATCATTTGTTAAGCGTTTTCAGGACCCAAGCATCTTTGGAAGAGTAGGAAAACGTAGTTTCGGAAAACTTTCGTGTTTTAACTTTTTAATGAAATGGAACAGAAGAACCTCGTTCAAAAAGGTCAGCTGCTTAACAGATTTGTTTTGGCAGTTTCGGCGTTTTGGTTTTGCTAACTTCTTTTGGCCGTATCTTTTGACTCGTGTACTTGTTTTCGGTGATTCAAACTGCTATGTTTTCCTTGTAAAGTCCTCTTTAACAGTAGATAAGTTTCTAATATCATGGTTATACTATTTTGGTCATATTTCACAATATATGTCACTAGTTTTCTTCTTTACCTATTTTAAGTTACATTTTTGCCCTACCATCCAAAATAAGACATCAAAGGGATCTTGCAACCTCCCTACATTTGAACTTTTACATACTTTACACATAACTAACTAATGACCTGAATTAAGAAAATTAAAACACGTGAAGTACTTTAAACATAAACGCACATATGGGGGTAATAACATGATATTCTTCCCCATTACTCCATAACAACTAGTACTTTTACCCATGAGTCCCAATCATCCCAAAACTGTATTTACAAGATATGACTCGACTTAGCAACCATGTAACCAATTAGACAATTAACAAAGGATTTAATAAATATGTTGTAACAATAATGCACTAAAAATGAGTGCATACAAGGTAGGCTAAGGCGATTTGGGAGTACATTCGGGGGTGGATTGTGAACAATGCTCTTCATTAATACTTCGGAATCCACCGAAATATCACTAGAACCGCGAAAAAGATAGGCTCTGAGGGGTGTACTAGGGGTATCGTGTACTAAAGATGAGTACATCGCAAAGGTGTGGGAAAATTACTTGACCGGTGTAGCCAACGTAATTATAATACAGGTTTAAAAAAAGGGTTATCCTAATGCCTCTTATCATTTAGTAAATCCTAACTACATAAATGTAGTCTCACTAGCGGTCTCGGAATGCATCACAAACGCAAGTTCTAGAATCTATATACTACCGGTACACTCATAAGCATTAAAGGTGAATGCTTTTTCCTAAATATCTAAAGGCGAACCTCACATTTTGGGGGGGGGGGGGAATTTTTGAGTGGAAGGGTTTTTGTGCTAGCAATATAATTCCTATCCATGAGACGCTTATTAAAACTAAAGTTTCACTCCTATATGTTGTAAAAAAATTTAAATTTGGTGCCAAATTTGCCCTAACAAGTATTTCTCTTGGTTTTATTACACATTTACTCAAAGACAAAGCAAATATCAAGCGAAGTTATAGTTTTTAAGGTATCCCATTTTACCCTCCCTACACTTAAATTGAACATTGTCCCCAATGTTCTTGAAAATTATCAAAGTTATTATAACGGGAAAATAAAGTAGAGAAAGAAACTAATACTCCCCTGATTTGCTCGGCATGGACGATGTGAAAACATGGTTAAATCTTCCTCCAAGAAAACAAACATAATAAGCTTCACTTCCAATGTATGCTTTTCATCTTCTTGTCCAATATAACCTGTAATTCACTAAGAAAACGAAACACAAAACCTCGCATAAAATCGGCGGTAAACACTATATATAATAAAACTAAACTAAAAAGAAAATAAGATATAATGCTTGCAAAATTAATGTCTACAAATTCCTGAATATTTAAAATTCTTAAAATTTTTCAAAAATTTAAGTTCCAGCAGAAAAACAAAAATCTGGAAAACGGTGCTGCTATAGTGTCTGACTCAATAGCATGTGCTCAAAAGGATCCATATGATGAGAGATTGATGGTTGAATTATATGCTCAAAAGGATGTGCTTCTTTCATCATAACCTTACCTAGTTCAATTGGGTCAATGGACGAGTTAAGACTTTCTCCTAGAAAGGGATCATCTTCTATCAACTTCGAAATACTCCTAGTTAGGAATCCCTCTTGACCAAATAAACCCGGTTTAAACCCATAAATTTTCTTGTGATCACTTACAAATGGGTGATGTAAGTATGTAAGGTTATGTTCCATTCCTATATTTGCTTCTACTCCACATGGCTTAGAGTCTACTACCTTTATCTTAACATTACCCGGACTACATGGTTTGATGGGTGGATCGAGGCTTTTTTCAATTCCTAAATTCACATCTAAGGGTGGAAAATTGGGTAACGACTTTGGTTGAGGCCCCGGTTCATCAAAACTAGGAACTTCCATAGAACTAAGAGAATGGTTATGACTACAAGTATTCAAACCTATATCCTCTAGTTGTGTTTGGTCCAAGGGCTCAACCTCTATTGGGGTTCCTATAGTCTCTTCTACTTCTTCCGGGTAAGTCACGGGTGGTGTGTATTCCTCAAATGATGGTAGGACTTACGGTGGGCTTGGGTTTTCTACTCTATCCTACATCTTATCTTCATTACCTATGTGTTCATCATGTGTTTTAGTAGAATCTAACCCAAACATGTTCCTAAGTATCTCAAATCCTTCTCTAGCCATTTCAAGTTCTAAGTCCGATTCATAAGAATCTTCTTCAATGACTTGATTACTATGTTCAATTTTCCTAAGGGATTCATCATGTGTTCCTTGAGATTCAAAGTCATTGATCTTAAAACCTAGGTCTTTTTGCTCAATGTGCTCATGTTCGGCTAAATCCTCCTCAATTGTTTCCTCAGATTGTGATATATACAAACCCATCATCACATTTAACTTATGGTTCACGTTTAGGAAGCTTTCCTCAAACTTTTTCCAAAGGGTCTCACTAAAGGGGGTTGATCCTAACAATGATTGATTAATAGAAGCCACACATGCACATAATTCATCAAACTGATCAAACTTTACCCCTATCTCCTCTTGGATATCTCTAAGATCATTCAAAAATTCATTGGAACAACAAGAAGTGAGTCTATTAGTGAAATACAATTGTTCCTCTATTGTTAATTATCTAAATGGAATTTCATCCGCCATAGTGACAAATGAAAATGGTTTTACAAACAAAGGACACAAAGAAAAGATAGACTAAAGAAAGGTAATAAAAAGAAAATAAAATCTCACTTGATAGGAATCTAGTGAGTTGACCTAAACGAGATAGAAATTGAACCTAAACAATAACTATTCCCCGGCAGCAGCGCTAAAAACTTGATGCGTATTTTGCAAGACACAAAAAGTTTTACTTCTCAAGGGAACTTGAGAAACTTGCAATCCTCCAAGCAGTGTACCTGATCGTAGTAGTGTAGTATAGGTATGTCCGGGGGATTGATCGTTCTCTAGGGGAGTAGTGTCGTTAGGTCAAGATGTATGACGAGATGGGTCTAGAGGTGAGGGATGATTCTTTTTGTATTTTTATATTTTTTAGAAATCAAGTAAAATCTTGGTTTTTTAAGGAGTGGGCAGAATTAGTTGTTAATCAACTAACCCAAAATCTAATTATAAAACTAAAATTAAACTAAAAACATGAAAAAGGAAATTCGTGAACTTCTTATGATAGGAAAAGCGTGTTTACTTAGATTTAATTACTCTCTAGTTATCTCCTATTGATTAGTTGAATTGTCACATCCTTTTTTAAGTTGAAGCGTCATATTCCATATTATTGGTCGTGGGGAGGTGCCGAAGTCCCCAACTCTATGAACATTAGTCTCCCCTAAATCCCTTAACATCCATTAAGTTTTCTAGGATCTACAAGCCGCAATTCATGTAACACCCCCAATTTCGTGAATGCAGCAGAATTCAAACTGGGTGTTACTTGACGGCACAACATTCATAATAATAGAAAATGAACTCTAACTGAGTCGTTTAAAAAGACTTATCATTCGAATTATTGAAATATATCAGAGTTTACAAAGATAGGTCCCAAAAGGTTCCAAGTTTACAAAATACATCAATATAAAGTCTTTTGATGTCTTTTTGAATGATAAAGTAAGTTATAGCCTTCTTGATTGAGTCCGTGCCCCTCCGTGTCATCCTTGATTATTATGCACCTGAGATGCATGCTTAAAACGGTCAACACAAAGGTTGAGTGATATTCATAGAGTTTAGGTAATCAGTTGAACACAATATTCGTAACATGAGGTAATTATTCACACATTCATAGTTTATAAAACAAAACAATTATTATTGCACTAAGCTCATGTCACCGAAAACGTTAACAGTTTGTCAATAGAAATTGATATAATAGTAACAGTGCCCTAATAGGTAATTTGCCATTAAACCTATGGTTCTTCAAATAGAGTGCGTTTGTTTACCGGACTTGGTTAACAAACGGGATTTGTCAATCCCGATAGGCTTATCCACATTATTCACATTCACTTCACTCGTGATTAATGGTTCATGATAATAGGGACTTAAGTTTGGCAATAGTGGTACTTAGTGCAAATAACAGATTCAAATATAGCATACAGTTTCAAAGCAATGTGTTCAGTTTAAAAATAGCATGTATCCCCCCAAGGGTTTGTAAAACAATTAAATAATAGAAGTGGGGCTATGAACTCACCGTGAGTTTTGTAGTGATTAATGAAAATGGTAGTAAAGTTGCGAAAGTCTCTACGAGCAACCTATAATAGAATGTTGCGATTTAGGTTGGGATAATGTCTAAGAATACAAAGACTTGCCTATATATGTCTTTCATATTGTTCATGATGTAGTACTTAGTATGTTGTGTATGTCGTTGTATAAAGATGGTTTATGAAACATGTTTAGTTTGTATATCTCGTACTACCGTTCGGGCCATCATAATCCAGAGGTCATGCAGTAAACGTTCGAGGAGCCAGGACACTTTAATTCATAAATCCAGCAACTCGTCGATCCGTTTTACTCTAATGAACCCCTCTCATGAAGATCCCTAGTATTGTAGTATTCGATAGAAAATATATGTTTTTGGACATTAAAAGTTACATGTCCTAAGGTCGAATAAACTTTGGAAAGTTTATGTTGAATGAAGATTGTTATCTTTATAAGTTTATTGAGTATAGTACGGATGTGATATTACTTGCAAAATCTCATGGTCTATCGATGGAGTAGATCCAAATTGTTTTATTTTGTTAAGAATAAAACTTTAGTTAATGATTTCGGTTTAGAATGCCTTGAGGCCCTAGCCGTGGCCTTGCCGTGGCTTTGGTCTTGGCTACTATGTCTTTGAGATCTTAACTTTGGCCTTAGCCGCATTTGTGATCTTATTCCTAGGCCTTTAGGCCATTTGGTTTTCCTTACTCGTGACAATATACATGGTTATTTAGGCATATAAAGGAGCTGTTAATCCCAACAGATTTTGAAGAAAAATACCATTTGTTAAGCGTTTTCAGGAACCGACTTCTTTGGAATCGAAGGAAAACGTCGTTTCAGACAACTTTCGTGTTTTAACTTTTTGATGAAACGGACCAGAAGGGCCTCGTTCAAAAAGGTCGGCTGCTTAACAGCTTTGTTTTGGCAGTTTCGGCGTTTTGGTTTTGCTAACTTCTTTGGGCAGTATCTTTTGATGTCACAATTCGCATTTTCGGGTTTTTACTATGCACGGGTTTGCATTATTTCAATTAACGTATGGTTAATTATTAAACGTTACCACTCAGTCATTACTACGAATAATATAACCGATACTCCCGACTATGATTCTATTATGTTTACATACTCAAAATTATGATACAAAAATTATATTACTAATTTGCCCGGTGTTTTGAAATCATTTGCTA
The DNA here is from genome assembly GCA_021014915.2 of Artemisia tridentata subsp. tridentata. Classification (NCBI taxonomy): domain Eukaryota; kingdom Viridiplantae; phylum Streptophyta; class Magnoliopsida; order Asterales; family Asteraceae; genus Artemisia; species Artemisia tridentata. Next base: position 214,076,054 of record CP139507.1, read on the forward strand.
TATTTTCCGGAGAACTCTTATAGCTCCGTCGGTTTGTGATATTTCATCACGATCATTATTTTAAATACCCGATTCTTATCAGTAACATGATTTTATAATTTTTACAACTTCGTCGTATTTTATTTCAACTCGTCACGATTTATTTCTAGTTAACTCGGTACCCGATAACACCTAAAACCCAACAATAACTAACTAATACTTACACTAGTAGACCAAAGCTTTAATTAGCCCACAAACTTTTCCCATCCTCCCCCATTTCACGCCCAATGCCCCCCTAAACTAGATATTACTTGACTTTGACCAATTAATTACAAGATGACCACTAGATATTTTGTACAAACTAGTTCAAGTATTCTTATTAGTTACTTTTAATTAAAACATACATACATATTTTTCAAAGCAAACTACCACAACACTCTCTTCTTCCCTTCTTTGGTGGTTCAGCCTAGACAGGAACAAGAGGAAAACATCACCAAAAATCTTCCAAGTTCAAGTGTTACATCTTTATTAGTAATCTATTACAAGATTTTGAAATAGAAATCTATAGATCAATTAGGTTTTCATCACCATCTTTTAATAATCACTCAAGTAAGTATACTAAACTATTTTTCATCATTTTTACAAGGTTTTACAAAGTCCATATCATTTATTTCATCTTTTGCAAGTATACATATGTTATATATACCACTTGTTGTTTATTTTTGGCACAAAAATGGGTTTATGAAATTTTAATAGTAATCTTATGAGCCGTATCATTTTGGTGATGTTTAGGACCCCATGATACCCTGAGAAGGTGTATGGTAGATTAAGGGATGTTTTGAAGTTGATTGGAGTAGACTTGAACAAGTTATAAACTAGAAAATTCATTTTTAGACACTATTAGAAAGTTGCTGTCCATTTTTGCAAAACGTGGAAACCTCAGGGGTTTCTGGGTAACATTGGGCTAAATATTCAGAAAGTTCTTTCAATAACGAAACCGTGGTCGCAAGAATCACTAAAAACCGAGTTATAACGAAGGAGATATGGTTTTTCGAGGTTAGGCGACGAAAACTATTTTTCAGAAAAACTGTTGCTGTTTTGCCGAACTTTAAGGGACAAAACGAGGCGTTAGCCGTGGTCTAGATGAGCCGAGCCACTGAAAACATGTTATTTCATATTATGACGAACCCGTGGACATAAAGAACGTTGAAAACGGACTTATAACGACCAAGATATACACGTTTGAAAACCCGACGAAACTTATTTAATTTTGACAGCTTCTAATAGCAAAATATATTCCAAGTGTAAAACAGTTTTCCTTTCAAGTCACCATATTGCGAGCTATTTTCCCGTTGATCGAGTCAGTTTTGAGAAATTTTCATCAGTAACTAAAATGAAGTATACCCGGCCTATTTTCTAAATCAATCTACCGTTCGTTGATCGGACTTATAACGAGTAAGATATGATTTTCCGAATATCTCCGAAAACAGCCATCATATGAAAATAATTCTAAGTATAGAAATTGTTTTTACAAGACACTATATTGATAGCCGATTTTCTATATGATCGAGGCGCGTACGATCAAAAGTCAAATGAGGCGACATTGAGATTATGTTACAAGGATTTCAAAAACGACAAGTTTTATTACTAACTCTTAACGTGCAATATTTTGCGGCTAGTTTTGCGAGGCCGTTTGGTCATATTTTCACAAGTTGTAAAAAGAGTTATTTTGCGACGAAACTATTATATTTGACTATAGAACACCAAACGAGGATCATAGAGTATCATTTCAACATATTTACACGAAAAATAGTTTATGACTTAACGAGACGTCAAAAATGTATTTTTCGACGATAAACATTAATTTCAAAAGTAACGAGTGGTATCGTTAACATACGTATTTGCATGTGTAGCATCATTTCATTGCTTACAATAGATCATATCATTCATGTTAGGTCGCGGTTAGAGACCGAGCCTCATTTCAGCATATTCATATCTGTCATTGTTGCTATCGCATCAGGTGAGTTTCATAGCCCCTACTTTATACGTTTTAAACTACTTTGGGGGAGATACATGCTTAACTGCTTGCTTACATACATGATTGTGTTGAACTTATTTGCGTTATTCTTGAAAGCAATTCACGGACCTAAGTATCAAACACTTGGGGTAGCCGAACAGAACAGATCACGGACCTAAGTATCAAACACTTAGGGTAGCCGAACAGAACAGATCACGGACCTAAGTATCAAACACTTGGGGTAGCCGTACAGAACATATCACGGACCTAAGTATCAAACACTTGGGGTAGCCGAACATAAGTCTCCTCGTGAGCAGCATAAGGTCTACTAGTGATATAACATGCATATCGTATACTCACATGTCTTACTCAAGCTATATTTTAGCAGTGGGTTGTAAACACACAGGTTGCAAGTTTTGTTATGGGCGGGATTTGCAACTGAGTGGATTTACAATGCCTTTGCTGGGAAAATCTTATTTCAAATACTTTACTTGTTAAACAAACTCTATGAACTCACCAACCTCGTGTTGACACTTTAGCATGTATTTTCAGGAACTAAGCAATAGCACGCTACTGGAGGCTTTTGGCAGGGCATGGCATGGTCATAGAAGACTCTGATAAAACATTTGGGACCGCTTAACTTATTTTATGGGCCTATTTCCGCACCACTTTTCATAATGTAAATTTAACACTTCTGATTTCTCAAATATATTCTAAATGATTGTGAAAAACCGTTCTTTGTACATGCGTTGCGATACCAATTGAGTTGCACCTCAGCGACACGTAAGCTTCCGCTAGACCCGATTTTGGGGGTGTGACAGATTGGTATCAGAGCCTAGGCTATAGAGAATTGGGTAATTTTAAAACCTAAACTATAGCTACTTTTACGAAAACTTAACCCTATGACCGCCACGTGCCTGCCTGCCAAGCTGATGCCTCATTTGTGGTTTGTTGCTGACATATTTAATGAGATTTATATCTTATTGCCAGATAGATTATACTCACTTACTCTCGTTGATTACTATAATTGTATTCCATATAAGTATGCTTACATATCATGCAGGTCGCAGCGTTACACCTTTTCCTTACGTAGTTTCATCTTTCGACCTCAAGCCTGATCACCTGCCTTAGTCTTTTGAACCACCCTTTACATGTGAAGGACATAGTATTATTATAACTAAGCTGAGTATTCCAAAATTCATTGAACCTCGATGGAATATAGACTGGTCATCTATATTCGACCCGGGACAGTGGGACATAGCCTGACCACCTATGTTCGACTCAGAGATGAATTTTGCAATACTGAGAGTAGTTATAATGGAATTATGTCCGGATTGATTTGATCGGTGTAAGCAATTCCATAATCGAGCCAATCTTTCAAAAGACCTCATTTTAGGATGTTGAATCCATTCTTTCTGACAACTTGTTTCCTAGCTTGATCTGGTGACAGTTCTTGTTTGATGAGTTGCGAAAATCAAGCTAAGAATCAAGTTGTTACTCAAACCGATTTAGCCTAATCCCATGACAGTTCTTGTTTGATGAGTTGCGGGATTAAGTAAAAATCGGTTACCTAAACAAGTGCCGATTCAGTTTAATCTCATGACAGTTCTTGTTTGATGAGTTGTGAGATTAAATTTGAATCGACAACCTAAAGGTCTTTTGAGGGCTACGCTCGAGAATGGGAAAGTTTACCCCATCAAACCCGACCACGAGAGCATACGTACGTAGAACGAACGAGCTGAATTCAGGGACTGAATTCCTCTAACGGGTGGAGACTGTCACAATTCGCATTTTCGGGTTTTTACTATGCACGGGTTTGCATTATTTCAATTAACGTATGGTTAATTATTAAACGTTACCACTCAGTCATTACTACGAATAATATAACCGATACTCCCGACTATGATCCTATTATGTTTACATACTCAAAATTATGATACAAAAATTATATTAATAATTTGCCCGGTGTTTTGAAATCATTTGCTATATTTTCCGGAGAACTCTTATAGCTCCGTCGGTTTGCGATATTTCATCACGATCATTATTTTAAACACCCGATTCTTATCAGTAACATGATTTTATAATTTTTACAACTTCGTCGTATTTTATTTCAACTCGTCACGATTTATTTCTAGTTAACTCGGTACCCGATAACACCTAAAACCCAACAATAACTAACTAATACTTACACTAGTAGACCAAAGCTTTAATTAGCCCACAAACTTTTCCCATCCTCCCCCATTTCACGCCCAATGCCCCCCTAAACTAGATATTACTTGACTTTGACCAATTAATTACAAGATGACCACTAGATATTTTGTACAAACTAGTTCAAGTATTCTTATTAGTTACTTTTAATTAAAACATACATACATATTTTTCAAAGCAAACTACCACAACACTCTCTTCTTCCCTTCTTTGGTGGTTCGGCCTAGACAGGAACAAGAGGAAAACATCACCAAAAATCTTCCAAGTTCAAGTGTTACATCTTTATTAGTAATCTATTACAAGATTTTGAAATAGAAATCTATAGATCAATTAGGTTTTCATCACCATCTTTTAATAATCACTCAAGTAAGTATACTAAACTATTTTTCATCATTTTTACAAGGTTTTACAAAGTCCATATCATTTATTTCATCTTTTGCAAGTATACATATTTTATATATACCACTTGTTGTTTATTTTTGGCACAAAAATGGGTTTATGAAATTTTAATAGTAATCTTATGAGCCGTATCATTTTGGTGATGTTTAGGACCCCATGACACCCTGAGAAGGTGTATGGTAGATTAAGGGATGTTTTGAAGTTGATTGGAGTAGACTTGAACAAGTTATAAACTAGAAAATTCATTTTTAGACACTATTAGAAAGTTGCTGTCCATTTTTGCAAAACGTGGAAACCTCAGGGGTTTCTGGGTAACATTGGGCTAAATATTCAGAAATTTCTTTCAATAACGAAACCGTGGTCGCAAGAATCACTAAAAACCGAGTTATAACGAAGGAGATATGGTTTTTCGAGGTTAGGCGACGAAAACTATTTTTCAGAAAAACTGTTGCTGTTTTGCCGAACTTTAAGGGACAAAACGAGGCGTTAGCCGTGGTCTAGATGAGCCGAGCCACTGAAAACATGTTATTTCATATTATGACGAACCCGTGGACATAAAGAACGTTGAAAACGGACTTATAACGACCAAGATATACACGTTTGAAAACCCGACGAAACTTATTTAATTTTGACAGCTTCTAATAGCAAAATATATTCCAAGTGTAAAACAGTTTTCCTTTCAAGTCACCATATTGCGAGCTATTTTCCCGTTGATCGAGTCAGTTTTGAGAAATTTTCATCAGTAACTAAAATGAAGTATACCCGGCCTATTTTCTAAATCAATCTACCGTTCGTTGATCGGACTTATAACGAGTAAGATATGATTTTCCGAATATCTCCGAAAACAGCCATCATATGAAAATAATTCTAAGTATAGAAATTGTTTTTACAAGACACTATATTGATAGCCGATTTTCTATATGATCGAGGCGCGTACGATCAAAAGTCAAATGAGGCGACATTGAGATTATGTTACAAGGATTTCAAAAACGACAAGTTTTATTACTAACTCTTAACGTGCAATATTTTGCGGCTAGTTTTGCGAGGCCGTTTGGTCATATTTTCACAAGTTATAAAAAGAGTTATTTCGCAACGAAACTATTATATTTGACTATAGAACACCAAACGAGGATCATAGAGTATCATTTCAACATATTTACACGAAAAATAGTTTATGACTTAACGAGACGTCAAAAATGTATTTTTCGACGATAAACATTAATTTCAAAAGTAACGAGTGGTATCGTTAACATACGTATTTGCATGTGTAGCATCATTTCATTGCTTACAATAGATCATATCATTCATGTTAGGTCGCGGTTAGAGACCGAGCCTCATTTCAGCATATTCATATCTGTCATTGTTGCTATCGCATCAGGTGAGTTTCATAGCCCCTACTTTATACGTTTTAAACTACTTTGGGAGAGATACATGCTTAACTGCTTGCTTACATACATGATTGTGTTGAACTTATTTGCGTTATTCTTGAAAGCAATTCACGGACCTAAGTATCAAACACTTGGGGTAGCCGAACAGAACAGATCACGGACCTAAGTATCAAACACTTAGGGTAGCCGAACAGAACAGATCACGGACCTAAGTATCAAACACTTGGGGTAGCCGTACAGAACATATCACGGACCTAAGTATCAAACACTTGGGGTAGCCGAACATAAGTCTCCTCGTGAGCAGCATAAGGTCTACTAGTGATATAACATGCATATCGTATACTCACATGTCTTACTCAAGCTATATTTTAGCAGTGGGTTGTAAACACACAGGTTGCAAGTTTTGTTATGGGCGGGATTTGCAACTGAGTGGATTTACAATGCCTTTGCTGGGAAAATCTTATTTCAAATACTTTACTTGTTAAACAAACTCTATGAACTCACCAACCTCGTGTTGACACTTTAGCATGTATTTTCAGGAACTAAGCAATAGCACGCTACTAGAGGCTTTTGGCAGGGCATGGCATGGTCATAGAAGACTCTGATAAAACATTTGGGACCGCTTAACTTATTTTATGGGCCTATTTCTGCACCACTTTTCATAATGTAAATTTAACACTTCTGATTTCTCAAATATATTCTAAATGATTGTGAAAAACCGTTCTTTGTACATGCGTTGCGATACCAATTGAGTTGCACCCCAGCGACACGTAAGCTTCCGCTAGACCCGATTTTGGGGGTGTGACAGATTGGTATCAGAGCCTAGGCTATAGAGAATTGGGTAATTTTAAAACCTAAACTATAGCTACTTTTACGAAAACTTAACCCTATGACCGCCACGTGCCTGCCTGCCAAGCTGATGCCTCATTTGTGGTTTTTTGCTGACATATTTAATGAGATTTATATCTTATTGCCAGATAGATTATACTCACTTACTCTCGTTGATTACCATAATTGTATTCCATATAAGTATGCTTACATATCATGCAGGTTGCAGCGTTACACCTTTTCCTTACGTAGTTTCATATTTCGACCTCAAGCCTGATCACCTGCCTTAGTCTTTTGAACCACCCTTTACATGTGAAGGACATAGTATTATTATAACTAAGCTGAGTATTCCAAAATTCATTGAACCTCGGTGGAATATAGACTGGTCATCTATATTCGACCCGGGACAGTGGGACATAGCCTGACCACCTATGTTCGACTCAGAGATGAATTTTGCAATACTAAGAGTAGTTATAATGGAATTATGTCTGGATTGATTTGATCGGTGTAAGCAATTCCATAATCGAGCCAATCTTTCAAAAGACCACATTTCAGGATGTTGAATCCATTCTTTCTGACAACTTGTTTCCTAGCTTGATCTAGTGACAGTTCTTGTTTGATGAGTTGCGAAAATCAAGCTAAGAATCAAGTTGTTACTCAAACCGATTTAGCCTAATCCCATGACAGTTCTTGTTTGATGAGTTGTGAGATTAAGTAAAATCGGTAACCTAAACAAGTGCCGATTCAGTTTAATCTCATGACAGTTCTTGTTTGATGAGTTGTGAGATTAAATTTGAATCGACATCCTAAAGGTCTTTTGAGGGCTACGCTCGAGAATGGGAAAGTTTACCCCATCAAACCCGACCACGAGAGCATACGTACGTAGAACGAACGAGCTGAATTCAGGGACTGAATTCCTCTAACGGGTGGAGACTGTCACAATTCGCATTTTCGGGTTTTTACTATGCACGGGTTTGCATTATTTCAATTAACGTATGGTTAATTATTAAATGTTACCACTCAGTCATTACTACGAATAATATAACCGATACTCCCGACTATGATCCTATTATGTTTACATACTCAAAATTATGATACAAAAATTATATTACTAATTTGTCCGGTGTTTTGAAATCATTTGCTATATTTTCCGGAGAACTCTTATAGCTCCGTCGGTTTGCGATATTTCATCACGATCATTATTTTAAACACCCGATTCTTATCAGTAACATGATTTTATAATTTTTACAACTTCGTCGTATTTTATTTCAACTCGTCACGATTTATTTCTAGTTAACTCGGTACCTGATAACACCTAAAACCCAACAATAACTAACTAATACTTACACTAGTAGACCAAAGCTTTAATTAGCCCACAAACTTTTCCCATCCTCCCCCATTTCACGCCCAATGCCCCCCTAAACTAGATATTACTTGACTTTGACCAATTAATTACAAGATGACCACTAGATATTTTGTACAAACTAGTTCAAGTATTCTTATTAGTTACTTTTAATTAAAACATACATACATATTTTTCAAAGCAAACTACCACAACACTCTCTTCTTCCCTTCTTTGGTGGTTCGGCCTAGACAGGAACAAGAGGAAAACATCACCAAAAATCTTCCAAGTTCAAGTGTTACATCTTTATTAGTAATCTATTACAAGATTTTGAAATAGAAATCTATAGATCAATTAGGTTTTCATCACCATCTTTTAATAATCACTCAAGTAAGTATACTAAACTATTTTTCATCATTTTTACAAGGTTTTACAAAGTCCATATCATTTATTTCATCTTTTGCAAGTATACATATGTTATATATACCACTTGTTGTTTATTTTTGGCACAAAAATGGGTTTATGAAATTTTAATAGTAATCTTATGAGCCGTATCATTTTGGTGATGTTTAGGACCCCATGACACCCTGAGAAGGTGTATGGTAGATTAAGGGATGTTTTGAAGTTGATTGGAGTAGACTTGAACAAGTTATAAACTAGAAAATTCATTTTTAGACACTATTAGAAAGTTGCTGTCCATTTTTGCAAAACGTGGAAACCTCAGGGGTTTCTGGGTAACATTGGGCTAAATATTCAGAAAGTTCTTTCAATAACGAAACCGTGGTCGCAAGAATCACTAAAAACCGAGTTATAACGAAGGAGATATGGTTTTTCGAGGTTAGGCGACGAAAACTATTTTTCAGAAAAACTGTTGCTGTTTTGCCGAACTTTAAGGGACAAAACGAAGCGTTAGCCATGGTCTAGATGAGCCGAGCAACTGAAAACATGTTATTTCATATTATGACGAACCCGTGGACATAAAGAACGTTGAAAACGGACTTATAACGACCAAGATATACACGTTTGAAAACCCGACGAAACTTATTTAATTTTGACAGCTTCTAATAGCAAAATATATTCCAAGTGTAAAACAGTTTTCCTTTCAAGTCACCATATTGCGAGCTATTTTCCCGTTGATCGAGACAGTTCTGAGAAATTTTCATCAGTAACTAAAATGAAGTATACCAGGCCTATTTTCTAAATCAATCTACCGTTCGTTGATCGGACTTATAACGAGTAAGATATGATTTTCCGAATATCTCCGAAAACAGCCATCATATGAAAATAATTCTAATTATAGAAATTGTTTTTACAAGACACTATATTGATAGCCGATTTTCTATATGATCGAGGCGCGTACGATCAAAAGTCAAATGAGGCGACATTGAGATTATGTTACAAGGATTTCAAAAACAACAAGTTTTATTACTAACTCTTAACGTGCAATATTTTGCGGCTAGTTTTGCGAGGCCGTTTGGTCATATTTTCACAAGTTATAAAAAGAGTTATTTTGTGACGAAACTATTATATTTGACTATAGAACACCAAACGAGGATCATAGAGTATCATTTCAACATATTTACACGAAAAATAGTTTATGACTTAACGAGACGTCAAAAATGTATTCTTCGACGATAAACATTAATTTCAAAAGTAACGAGTGGTATCGTTAACATACGTATTTGCATGTGTAGCATCATTTCATTGCTTACAATAGATCATATCATTCATGTTAGGTCGCGGTTAGAGACCGAGACTCATTTCAGCATATTCATATTTGTCATTGTTGCTATCGCATCAGGTGAGTTTCATAGCCCCTACTTTATACGTTTTAAACTACTTTGGGGGAGATACATGCTTAACTGCTTGCTTACATACATGATTATGTTGAACTTATTTGCGTTATTCTTGAAAGCAATTCACGGACCTAAGTATCAAACACTTGGGGTAGCCGAACAGAACAGATCACGGACCTAAGTATCAAACACTTAGGGTAGCCGAACAGAACAGATCACGGACCTAAGTATCAAACACTTGGGGTAGCCGTACAGAACATATCACGGACCTAAGTATCAAACACTTGGGGTAGCCGAACATAAGTCTCCTCGTGAGCAGCATAAGGTCTACTAGTGATATAACATGCATATCGTATACTCACATGTCTTACTCAAGCTATATTTTAGCAGTGGGTTGTAAACACACAGGTTGCAAGTTTTGTTATGGGCGGGATTTGCAACTGAGTGGATTTACAATGCCTTTGCTGGGAAAATCTTATTTCAAATACTTAACTTGTTAAACAAACTCTATGAACTCACCAACCTCGTGTTGACACTTTAGCATGTATTTTCAGGAACTAAGCAATAGCACGCTACTGGAGGCTTTTGGCAGGGCATGACATGGTCATAGAAGACTCTGATAAAACATTTGGGACCGCTTAACTTATTTTATGGGCCTATTTCCGCACCACTTTTCATAATGTAAATTTAACACTTCTGATTTCTCAAATATATTCTAAATGATTGTGAAAAACCGTTCTTTACACTTGTGTTGTGATACCAATTGAGTTGCACCCCAGCGACACGTAAGCTTCCGCTGGACCCGATTTTGGGGGTGTGACAGATTGGTATCAGAGCCTAGGCTATAGAGAATTGGGTAATTTTAAAACCTAAACTATAGCTACTTTTACGAAAACTTAACCCTATGACCGCCACGTGCCTGCCTGCCAAGCTGATTACTATAATTGTATTCCATATAAGTATGCTTACATATCATGCACGTCGCAGCGTTACACCTTTTCCTTACGTAGTTTCATCATTCGACCTCAAGCCTGATCACCTGCCTTAGTCTTTTGAACCACCCTTTACATGTGAAGGACATAGTATTATTATAACTAAGCTGAGTATTCCAAAATTCATTGAACCTCGGTGGAATATAGACTGGTCATCTATATTCGACCCGGGACAGTGGGACATAGCCTGACCACCTATGTTCGACTCAGAGATGAATTTTGCAATACTGAGAGTAGTTATAATGGAATTATGTCCGGATTGATTTGATCGGTGTAAGCAATTCCATAATCGAGCCAATCTTTCAAAAGACCTCATTTCAGGATGTTGAATCCATTCTTTCTGACAACTTGTTTCCTAGCTTGATCTAGTGACAGTTCTTGTTTGATGAGTTGCGAAAATCAAGCTAAGAATCAAGTTGTTACTCAAACCGATTTAGCCTAATCCCATGACAGTTCTTGTTTGATGAGTTGTGGGATTAAGTAAAAATCGGTTACCTAAACAAGTGCCGATTCAGTTTAATCTCATGACAGTTCTTGTTTGATGAGTTGTGAGATTAAATTTGAATCGACAACCTAAAGGTCTTTTGAGGGCTACGCTCGAGAATGGGAAAGTTTACCCCATCAAACCCGACCACGAGAGCATACGTACGTAGAACGAACGAGCTGAATTCAGGGACTGAATTCCTCTAACGGGTGGAGACTGTCACAATTCGCATTTTCGGGTTTTTACTATGCACGGGTTTGCATTATTTCAATTAACGTATGGTTAATTATTAAACGTTACCACTCAGTCATTACTACGAATAATATAACCGATACTCCCGACTATGATCCTATTATGTTTACATACTCAAAATTATGATACAAAAATTACATTACTAATTTGCCCGGTGTTTTGAAATCATTTGCTATATTTTCCGGAGAACTCTTATTGCTCCGTCGGTTTGTGATATTTCATCACGATCATTATTTTAAACACCCGATTCTTATCAGTAACATGATTTTATAATTTTTACAACTTCGTCGTATTTTATTTCAACTCGTCACGATTTATTTCTAGTTAACTCGGTACCCGATAACACCTAAAACCCAACAATAACTAACTAATACTTACACTAGTAGACCAAAGCTTTAATTAGCCCACAAACTTTTCCCATCCTCCCCCATTTCACGCCCAATGCCCTCCTAAACTAGATATTACTTGACTTTGACCAATTAATTACAAGATGACCACTAGATATTTTGTACAAACTAGTTCAAGTATTCTTATTAGTTACTTTTAATTAAAACATACATACATATTTTTCAAAGCAAACTACCACAACACTCTCTTCTTCCCTTCTTTGGTGGTTCGGCCTAGACAGGAACAAGAGGAAAACATCACCAAAAATCTTCCAAGTTCAAGTGTTACATCTTTATTAGTAATCTATTACAAGATTTTGAAATAGAAATCTATAAATCAATTAGGTTTTCATCACCATCTTTTAATAATCACTCAAGTAAGTATACTAAACTATTTTTCATCATTTTTACAAGGTTTTACAAAGTCCATATCATTTATTTCATCTTTTGCAAGTATACATATGTTATATATACCACTTGTTGTTTATTTTTGCCACAAAAATGGGTTTATGAAATTTTAATAGTAATCTTATGAGCCGTATCATTTTGGTGATGTTTAGGACCCCATGACACTCTGAGAAGGTGTATGGTAGATTAAGGGATGTTTTGAAGTTGATTGGAGTAGACTTGAACAAGTTATAAACTAGAAAATTCATTTTTAGACACTATTAGAAAGTTGCTGTCCATTTTTGCAAAACGTGGAAACCTCAGGGGTTTCTGGGTAACATTGGGCTAAATATTCAGAAAGTTCTTTCAATAACGAAACCGTGGTCGCAAGAATCACTAAAAACCGAGTTATAACGAAGGAGATATGGTTTTTCGAGGTTAGGCGACGAAAACTATTTTTCAGAAAAACTGTTGCTGTTTTGCCGAACTTTAAGGGACAAAACGAGGTGTTAGCCGTGGTCTAGATGAGCCGATCCACTGGAAACATGTTATTTCATATTATGACGAACCCGTGGACATAAAGAACGTTGAAAACGGACTTATAACGACCAAGATATACACGTTTGAAAACCCGACGAAACTTATTTAATTTAGACAGCTTCTAATAGCAAAATATATTCCAAGTGTAAAACAGTTTTCCTTTCAAGTCACCATATTGCGAGCTATTTTCCCGTTGATCGAGTCAGTTTTGAGAAATTTTCATCAGTAACTAAAATGAAGTATACCCGGCCTATTTTCTAAATCAATCTACCGTTCGTTGATCGGACTTATAACGAGTAAGATATGATTTTCCGAATATCTCCGAAAACAGCCATCATATGAAAATAATTCTAAGTATAGAAATTGTTTTTACAAGACACTATATTGATAGCCGATTTTCTATATGATCGAGGCGCGTACGATCAAAAGTCAAATGAGGCGACATTGAGATTATGTTACAAGGATTTCAAAAACGACAAGTTTTATTACTAACTCTTAACGTGCAATATTTTGCGGCTAGTTTTGCGAGGCCGTTTGGTCATATTTTCACAAGTTATAAAAAGAGTTATTTTGCGACGAAACTATTATATTTGACTATAGAACACCAAACGAGGATCATAGAGTATCATTTCAACATATTTACACGAAAAATAGTTTATGACTTAACGAGACGTCAAAAATGTATTTTTCGACGATAAACATTAATTTCAAAAGTAACGAGTGGTATCGTTAACATACGTATTTGCATGTGTAGCATCATTTCATTGCTTACAATAGATCATATCATTCATGTTAGGTCGCGGTTAGAGACCGAGCCTCATTTCAGCATATTCATATCTGTCATTGTTGCTATCGCATCAGGTGAGTTTCATAGCCCCTACTTTATACGTTTTAAACTACTTTGGGGGAGATACATGCTTAACTGCTTGCTTACATACATGATTGTGTTGAACTTATTTGCGTTATTCTTGAAAGCAATTCACGGACCTAAGTATCAAACACTTGGGGTAGCCGAACAGAACAGATCACGGACCTAAGTATCAAACACTTAGGGTAGCCGAACAGAACAGATCACGGACCTAAGTATCAAACACTTGGGGTAGCCGTACAGAACATATCACGGACCTAAGTATCAAACACTTGGGGTAGCCGAACATAAGTCTCCTCGTGAGCAGCATAAGGTCTACTAGTGATATAACATGCATATCATATACTCACATGTCTTACTCAAGCTATATTTTAGCAGTGGGTTGTAAACACACAGGTTGCAAGTTTTGTTATGGGCGGGATTTGCAACTGAGTGGATTTACAATGCCTTTGCTGGGAAAATCTTATTTCAAATACTTTACTTGTTAAACAAACTCTATGAACTCACCAACCTCGTGTTGACACTTTAGCATGTATTTTCAGGAACTAAGCAATAGCACGCTACTGGAGGCTTTTGGCAGGGCATGGCATGGTCATAGAAGACTATGATAAAACATTTGGGACCGCTTAACTTATTTTATGGGCCTATTTCCGCACCACTTTTAATAATGTAAATTTAACACTTCTGATTTCTCAAATATATTCTAAATGATTGTGAAAAACCGTTCTTTGTACATGCGTTGCGATACCAATTGAGTTGCACCCCAGCGACACGTAAGCTTCCGCTGGACCCGATTTTGGGGGTGTGACATTTGACTCGTGTACTTGTTTTCGGCGATTCAAATTGCTATGTTTTTTTTGTAAAGTCATATTTAATAGTAGGTAAGTGTCTAATATCATGGTTATATTATTTTGGTCGTATTTCACAATATATGTCACTAGTTTTCTTGTTTACCTATTTTAAGTTAACATATAGTTCTCATAACTTGTTTTAAAGGGTTTTGTACAACATGAACATAAAATAAAGACCATATATAGCATAAATAAAGTATAAGAAGCATTTAAATGATGTTGAGAAAGAGTGGTGGTTAGTTTTTTTGCAACTTTTGACTTTCAGTTAAGAAAAGAAATCAAAGACCAAAGAACTAGAACAAGTACTATGAAACCCTAGCTTTCACTTCTTCAATCTCTTGATAGCAAGTTAAGATATCTTGTGGAAGTACTTGAAGTCTTCTACTAGAACACTTCTTTTTGTAGCTTGGAATTCACCAAATGAAGGAAGAAACTATAATTTGGATCAATCAAAACTTAACAAGAGCTTTGAAATTCATAAGGATCTTGTGTTTCTTCAATAATACTTGAAAGAACTTAGCAAAAGTGAAGTATGTATGTGTGTGAGACGTTTGAATGGTGAGGAAAAGGGAGAGGATGAGTGCCTATTTATACTAAAATGAGGAGGTTACATTTGTAGGCTAGTTGTTATCAATTTTGCAACTTAACTACACTTGTTCTAATCTTAGGATGTCAAGGCATGAGATTAGAACACATTGGTAATGAATCCCCCCCTATATTCGGCCAAGGGAGATATAGGGTGACTAGATGAGTTGTCATGGTATTATCTAAGTTACGGAGTGACTTTTGGTTCCGTTAATCACTAACTGTAAGCCATCAAGTCACGAAACGTAATACCGGGTATCGCAAAAATATGAAACTTGTAGGAATGATTTAACTTATCATTTTACTCTATAAAAAATATATAATGAATCGTAAGTTCCATCGGGTTGCTTAAACACTGTTCAAACTAGAAATTGTAAGCTGAAAACGCGTACAACGTAAAATGTACCAAAGTTACGTAAAACTGAAAAAAGTAAAATCTAACTTGTCTAATATAATTATAATAAATTAAAATGGCCTATAATGTCTAGACTGGGCTCATTCTAGTATCGGTTGGTGTTAAACGTTCTTTATACCTAAAACCGTAAGCCTAAAACGCGTAAATCGCGTAAAACGCAAAATCGGAAAATGTAAAATTTCAAAATTCTCGAGAATGTCACGGAAGGTGAAAAACATATATTTCTCTTGTTTGTACTGTCGTGTGGTCATATCGGGATGCCTAAATGATGTTTAAACCCTAAAGTAAATATCAGGCACGGTTTCGTGAAATTGGTTCTTGATGGATTCAACGTATATCGTTAGGACAACTCATCGAGTATTAATTATTTTGTCTTGATTGTAAAATAAAAATTAAATTACGGGATGAATAGTAAAAGTCAATGTTGCAAAAATCGTGAATCGGTAGCGTGGCGGTCGACCACCCTGCAGCGATTAATCGGCCAAGGCGGGATTAATCGGTGATTAATCGGATTGGCATTTTTTGCATGTTTTGGGTATTTCTGGAGACCAAACTAAAGATCGTAACTGATTCCAAGCCTACTATGTTTTCAAACCTCAATAAAAGGCTCCAATTCTGATTATGAGGCTCTTTGTGTGTTATAAGTGAAATAAACGATCCCCAAATTAAGTAGAATGCCTAAATTTTTAATTTTTTTAAAAGGCCGATACGGCCGATTTCTGGCCGATTTTTGGCCTTTTTTTCCCCGAACCGATTTTTTGTCCGATTTTCATAATTCGACAAGGTCGGCGGCCGATTACCGATATATCGGCGATTAATCGGCCGCCACGGCCGATTTTTGCAACACTGGTAAAAGTAAATAGTAAAAATTCCGAAAATGTGAATTGTTACAGTCTCGACCCCTTAAGGGAAAAGATGTGGTTACTTGCGGTGAATTGTTTATAGAATAACTAGCGATGTATTTAGATTCGTCGTTTCAGAGTATGGCGTAGGATGAGGCTAACTTTTACGTGGGAAAGGTGGAGTAAGAGTCTGATTAATTGTGGTACTTGATTGTATGAATACTCATGAATTGCTTATACTTACACAAAATTTGCTTTAAGGATATAAGTGAAAAGTTTGTTTTTCATAAAACATACATGTGACTACACCAAGCATAACATGATCCCTCCCTAATTAGACATAGGTAGCTAGGCTATGTATAATTAAGGACCGATAATGTGATGTTCGGTTTAGTCAAGTAGTTTTATGATTCTATTAACATATGAAAAGATGAGTGAAACGTCATAAAGATATGTCCTAAAGGTATGTGCTCAAAGGTGACGTAAGTGTTTCAGAAGTATAGAGTGGCCATTTCCAACTCGTCTCTTAAAGACAGTTAGTACGGAAATCAAGGAATTCGACAGGTCATAACGAGTTCTTATAAATGATTAGGGTTATGAAATAGTTTTTCAGATACTACTGTATCACTTACAATGTTTGAGAAATAGGATAGACCATTGTACAACTCACAATGTCTGGGAAGTAATTTAAACCATTGTGTAACTTCACAATGTCTAAGAAATAATAAAGACCATTGTAATCAGTTACAATGTCTTGAGAAATTATAGAGACTATTGTAATCAGTTACAATATCTTGCGAAGGTTTCGTAAATCCTAAAATGCACGAGTAGATAAATGATCGGGAAAATGTGGTTGTGCCGTAATGCCTTGGAATAGGCATACGCAGATATGTTTAGTACATCGTTTATATAAAATGGTCAAAAGTATATTGAGTGTGTATACATAACAATATACTAGTATGTTCATGTAGCATGAAATGCCTATGGAAAAATGTTGAAATAAGGGTACATATATCAATATGCTAACATGTTTGTGTAGTATAAAATGCTTAATAAGTCCATAATCGTCTGGAGGATATAAGGCACGGAGAGCGGAAGGCTATAAAATATTTTTGTTTGTAAAAGTGGTTATAGTTTAGGTCTCAATTAGACCCGTTTCTCTATAACCATGGCTCTGGTACCAATCTGTAACACCCCCAACTTCGACTATGCAGCGGAATTCAAACTGGGTGTTACTTGATGGCACAACAGTCATAATAATAGAAAACGAACTCTAACGGAGTCGTTTAAAAAGACTTATCATTCGAATTATTGAAATATATCAGAGTTTACAAAGATAGGTCCCAAAAGGTTATATGTTTACAAAATACATCAATATAAAGTCTTTTGATGTCTTTTTGAATGATAAAGTAAGTTATAGCCTTCTTGATTGAGTCTGTGCCCCTCCGTGCCATCCTTGATTATTATGCGCCTGAGATACATGCTTAAAATGGTCAACACAAAGGTTGAGTGATATTCATAGAGTTTAGGTAATCAGTTGAACACAATATTCGTAACGTGAGGTAATTAGTCTCACATTCATAGTTTATAAAACAAAACAATTATTATTGCACTAAGCTCATGTCACCAAAAACGTTAACAGTTTGTCAATAGAAATTGATATAATAGTAACAGTGCCCTAATAGGTAATTTGCCATTAAACCTATGGTTCTTCAAATAGAGTGTGTTTGTTTACTGGACTTGGTTAACAAACGGGATTTGTCAATCCCGATAGGCCTATCCACATTATTCGCATTCACTTCACTCGAGATTAATGGTTCATGATAATAGGGACTTAAGTTTGGCAATAGCGGTACTTAGTGCAAATAACAGATTCAAATATAGCATACAGTTTCAAAACAATGTGTTCAGTTTAAAAATAGCATGTATCCCCGCCAAGGGTTTGTAAAACAATTAAGTAATAGAAGTGGTGCTATGAACTCACCGTGAGTTTTGTAGTGAGTAATGAAAATGGTAGTCGAGTCGCGAAAGTCTCTATGAGCAACCTATAATAGAATGTTGCGATTTAGGTTGGAATAATGTCTAAGAATACAAAGACGTGCCTATATATGTCTTTCATATTGTTCATGATGTAGTACTTAGTATGTTGTGTATGTCGTTGTATAAAGATGGTTTATGAAACATGTTTAGTTTGTATATCTCGTACTACCGTTCGGGCCATCATAATCCAGAGGTCATGCAGTAAACGTTCGAGGAGCCAGGATACTTTAATTCGTAAATCCAGCAACTCATCGATCCATTTTACTCTAATGAACCTCTCACATGAAGATCCCTAGTATTGTAGTATTCGATAGAAAATATATGTTATTGGTCATTAAAAGTTACATGTCCTAAGGTCGAATAAACTTTGGAAAGTTTATTTTGAATGAAGATTGTTACCTTTATAAGTTTATTAATTCTTGTACGGATGTGATATTAATTGCAAAATCTCATGGTCTATCGATGGAGTAGATCCAAATTGTTTTGTTTTGTTAAGACTAAATCTTTAGTTAATGATTTCGGTTTAGAAAGCCTTGAGGTCCTAGTCGTGGCCTTGCCATGGCTTATGTCTTAGCTACTATGTCTTTGAGATCTTAACTTTAGCCTTAGCCGCGTTTGTGATCTCATTCCTAGGCCTTTAGGCCATTTGGTTTTCCTTACTCGTGACAAAATACATGGTTGTTTAGGCATATAAAGGGGCTGTTAAGATTTTGAAGAAAAATATCATTTGTTAAGCGTTTTCAGGACCCAAGCATCTCTGGAAGAGTTGGAAAACGTCGTTTCGGACAACTTTCATGTTTTAACTTTTTAATGAAACGGAACAGAAGAACCTCGTTCAAAAAGGTCAGCTGCTTAACAGATTTGTTTTGGCAGTTTCGGCGTTTTGGTTTTGCTAACTTCTTTTGGCCGTATCTTTTGACTCGTGTACTTGTTTTCGGTGATTCAAACTGCTATGTTTTCCTTGTAAAGTCCTCTTTAACAGTAGGTAAGTTTCTAATATCATGGTTATACTATTTTGGTCGTATTTCACAATATATGTCACTAGTTTTCTTCTTTACCTATTTTAAGTTAACATATAGTTCTCATAACTTGTTTTAAAGGTTTTTGTACATCATGATCATAATATAAAGACCATATATAGCATAAATAAATTATAAGAAGTATGTAAATGATGTTGAGCAAGAGTGGTGGTTAGTTTTGTTGCAACTTTTGACTTTTAGTTAAGAAAGGAAATCAAAGACCAAAGAACTAGAACAAGTACTATGAAACCCTAGCTTTCACTTCTTCAATCTCTTGATAGCAAATTAAGATAGCTTGTGGAAGTACTTGAAGTCTTCTACTAGAAAACTTCTTGTTGTAGATCGGAATTCACCAAAGGAAGGAAGAAACTAGAATTTGGATCAATCAAAACTTAACAAGAGCTTTGGAATTGATAAGGATCTTGTGCTTCTTGAATAATACTTGAAGGAAATTAGCAAAAGTGAAGTATGTATGTGTGTGTGACGTTTGAATGGTGAGGAAAAGGGAGAGGATGAGTGCCTATTTATACTAAAATGAGGAGGTTACATTTGTAGGCTAGTTGTTATCAATTTTGCAACTTAACTACACTTGTTCTAATCTTAGGATGTCAAGGCATGAGATTAGAACACATTGGAGATGAATTCTCCCCTGTAGTCGGCCAAGGGTGATATAGGGTGACTAGATGACTAATCATGATATTATCTAAGTTACGGAGTGACTTTTGGTTCCGTTAATCACTAACTGTAAGCCGTCAAGTCACGAAATGTAAAATCGGGTATCGTAAAAATATGAAACTTGTAGGAATGATTAAACTTATCATTTTACTCCATAAAAAAAATATAAAATGAGTGGTAAGTTCCATCGGGTTGCTTAAACACTGTTAAAATTGGAAATCGTAAGCTGAAAACGCGTACAACGTAAAATGTACCAAAGTTACGTAAAACTGAGAAAAGTAAAATGTAACTTTTCTAATATGATTATAATGAATTAAAATGGCCTATAATATCAAGACTGGGCTCAGTCTAGTGTCTGTTGGTGTTAAACTTTCTTTAGACCTGAAACCGTAAGCCTAAAACGCGTAAATTGCGTAAAACGCAAAATCGGAAAATTTAAAATTCCAAAATTCTCGAGATTGTCACGAAAGGTGAAATACATATATTTCTCTTGTTTGTACTGTCGTGTGGACATATCGGGATGCCTAAATGATCTTTAAACCCTAAAGTAAATATCAGGCACGGTTTCGTGAAATCGGTTCTGAATGGATTCAACGTATATCGTCAGGATGGCTCATCGAGTATTAAATTTTGTCTTGATTGTAAAAAAAATAATAATAAAAAAGTAATAAAAAAATAAAAATTTTCGGGATGAATAGTAAAAATTTCGAAAATGCGAATTGTTACAATTCACGCAATAAATACAAAGAACAAAATGAATAGTGCACTCTACGGTTGCATTTTAAAGACGTTCAAGCTAGTTACATATAAGAGGTCAGCCATTTTTCTTAACCTAACGCGATAACAATCAACTAAACAAAAGACAACAAATCAACATTCAATAACTAGGTTTCATTAGATCTAAGCAAACACAAATAAACTTTAGCTAGCATGTTAGATAGAAGAAAATATAAACAAATAATCAAACAACACATAGACATATTGAATGATTAAACGAATAACTTATCTTCAATTGAACATGGATGAAAAAGGCTGAAAAAGCCTCACAAGATCTCTGAAAATCGTCTAGGGTTTATTACTAAAAGATGTCACACTCAATAATGAAAACATTCGAAAATATATATAGTATTACAACTCTGACGGCGTCAGCTTATGGATCCTGACGTCGTCAGCTCGCCGCCATTAGGGTTTCGTCTTGTGCAAGTTGCCGTTCTGACGGCGTCACCTTTGGTCTTTGACACCGTCAGCTTATAAAAAGTTCTGAGCCATCTCTTGTTGGCTTAAAGCGTGACTCCTTCCTCCAAATAACACCTGAGGGCGTCAGGTTGTAAATTCTTCAAATTCTCTGAAGCGTCACTTGGTGATTTTCCACCCAAAATCCAGCTCAAATAACAAGTGACGGTGTCACATTGTAGCTAGTGACGCCGTCAGCCTTCCTTTTCTGACGGGTTTTCGCGACTTCGTCGTTTTCTTCTTTTTTTTCGTCCAAATATGCTCCAAAAGTGCCGATTTCCAGAATTCTCGTCCCAATTACCTAAAATGAAAAAAGAAACGATTTGAGGCAATATTTGATCACATTTATACGATTTTAGGCTTAAATGACCCCTTAAAAATGTACCAAATAAATCCTTATCAATTTTTATATTTTATGAAAAGCAAATAAATATCTCGGGTTTTGAAAGAGTTGGCGGAATTAGTTACTAATTAACTAACCCAAAACTAATAATTAAACTAATAACAAGAAAAGTAAATTAAGGTTCTACAAGGGAAGTGAAGCGTATCTACCTATGATGTATTACACCTTACTAGCTATCCAATTCTACCTACTGAATTGTTACGTCCTTGTTTTAATTGAAGCGTTGTATTTCTTAATATTTGTCGTGGGGAGGTGCCGAAGTCCCCAACTCTATGAACATTAGTCTCCCCTAAAAACCTTAAAGTCTATTAAGTTTTCTAGGATCTACAAGCCGCAATTCACGCAATAAATACAATGAGAAAAACCAATAGTGCACTCTATGGTTGCGTTTTATAAGTGATGAACTCAAATAAGTACATTTTATTACTATCATTTATCCTATTAATTTGACTTGTTTTACTATATTATGTATGAGGATTGATACTTAATCGTTTACTTTTGTAATTCTCAGGTAAAAACAAGCATTTGGTGAAACTTAGCGATTTTGGACTAATTATGGAGCAAAACATGCATAAAGTTGAAGGTCTACTGACATGGACAAGATCAAGTCAATTCTGCTCCAGATGCGCCGCATCTCACTCTCGACATGCGCCGCATCTCTATCAAGATATCACCAGATACGATCCAAGATACAAGAGGATATGCGCCGCATCTAATCATGGAGTTACGCCGCATCTTCTGGCGGTGTACGAATATTCCTGAATATTATAATCTTGGACCCCACGCGAAGTTAAGTACATGCGCCGCATCTACTTAGTAGATGCGCCGCATCTTCCCTCAGACAGAAACTATAAATACCCCGTAGACCAGACGAATTAAAAGTTCCGAAAACCTAAAAACCGAAGACCAAACAGGAGGAACAAAGGACGAATTCAGTCAAGGAGGCAGCACAAGACACACCCAAATCAAAGATACAAGAGCTGTAAGAAGGTGCTGCATGTGTTTAATTCATTAAGTAGTTTTGTTTTATTGTGTTAGCAAACTTTAATTCATCAGGATTGGTGGCTTGTGTAATGTGACAACGAAAGATTGCACTCCCTTTAATACTTGCTTTCCCATCAATTAAAGTTTATATGTTGATGTCTTTGGTTACTACTTATTAGTGCATTGATAACCTCTGTGTTTATTAGTGGCTTGCGGGCATTTGACTGCGGGACATAATGTGGCTCCCACGGTTATTACTAAATTGATCACTTAGGAATAACTTTTAGACATAAGTAATCATTAAGGGTTTACTCGCCGATAAGAATAGGACCAACGAGAAAGGGTTAACTACATACACTTCATATAAAGCTATCAATAAAACAAGTGACAATCTACTTAATCATAAGGACAGCCCTCTTATTGTCTCAAGTATTTATCTGTGTACGTGTGTGCTACTTGCTGATTCGTGCCTATTGGTTTATTTTATTATTTAATTGCAAACAAACCGTGCCAGTCTCTCAGGCTGAAACCACCTTGCGTTAGGATATTAAAATACTGATTAGAATAACGAGATAATATGTTCCACTCTTAGTGATCGACACTCTACTTACCATTATCTTCATACTGACCGGGTACACTGCTCGTTAAGTGTGTGTGTTATTGATAAGTCGGCTAAATATAAATTTAAAACTTGAGTAGGCATTAAAACTGCTAAACCGCAACGACACATCACGCGCATCAAGTTTTTGGCGCCGCTGCCGGGTAGTGAATTGTTATTATCTGTTAATTTGATTAGTATTTTAATTAGGTTTTTCTTTTTATTAGATTAATTGCATCATTGTACTATTTTGCATATTTGTTGTATTGTGTGTTAATTGTTTTCTTTTATTTTTGTGTGTTTATTTTCGTTTGTGTGTTTAATTTTTTGTTTTTATTTTTCGTATTTTTTCTGTTCTACTATCGTTGTATTGTGCTAAATCAAACGATACGGCGCATCTGATCTCTCAGATACGGCGTATTGCGTTTAATTTTTTTTTATATACAACGCGTTTAATTAATTCGATACGACGCATCTTTTCCCCAAGATACGGCGTATCTGTTTTTAATAAGAAAATTTTTCTAAGCGATAAAGTAATACGACGCATCTGCTTTAGCAGATACGGCGTATCTGTTTTTGATAAAAAAAAAAAAAAAAAAAAAAAAATTCTAAACGTTAACGCCATACGACGCATCTGCTTTAGCAGATACGGCGTATCTATTATTTTAATTAAAAACAGTTTGCGAATTATTAAACAGATACGGCGTATCGATCTCTATCGATACGGCGCATCTTTCTGAATCAAAAATCGATATTTATTTTTAAACATAACGAAAATACGGCGCATTAACTTTTGTTAATACGACGAATATAATTTGATAAATATAGTTGATTTTTGATATTTACCTTGATCGGTCAGCTACTCTCGTGTGCAAGTTGTTTATTTTCAGGATAAATGATGACTCGAGCATCACCAAGAAAGATTACATTCTGAACCAAACCGAGAGAAGATAGCTGGAGTGATCAAAACGTAACCTCTTCGATTATTCAACCAGCCCTAAGGGAAGTCCTCTCCACTATAACCTCAGTTTTATTATCTACACTATACATCTGATCCAAATCGTAATCTTAATTTTGTATGCTTAAAAACGATATTTGTTCCTAACCTCGGAATAAATCCTTATCCACTAAACAATAAGATTACAATTATTAATGAAACGCTTATGCCTATTGCTCTTATTTTGAATTCATCTATATGGTGTGCCGTTTAACCCAAATTTGATGTATAAGGAACTGTGTTGCGGAGGCCAAGGTACGTTCTTCATTTAAATTTCGTTAACTAACATAGAGATACGGCGGATCTAAAATATCCAAAGCGCCGTATCCCTGACCAACTAGGACTTATTGACTAGTCAACGAAATTAAATAGATACGGCGCATCCCAATTTTCTAATACGGCGCATCGTGTCGCCCTATAAATACGACGGGAATGCGCCGCATAAACACACACAGTTAAGAACACGCACTAAAATTATACTCGAATCCGATCATTCTTCTTTAATCCACCTCTAATCCGATCTAGAATCTTTCTCCTAATCATCAAATTAAGGTAATTACTCAATTTCGATTTAATCTTGTTTAGAACGAAAATTAGGGTTTATATGATTGAATCGATTCGTGCTTAAATGATATAGAGATATGATTAGGATTTGCTCTAGATGGTTTCCCCTGTATTTAATTTGCATGAGTAATTGAACTTGTAACCTAATTTGATTTAACCGAAAATTTAGGTTTTGGGTTTGATTTTGAATATTTAGCGGGAAGGAGAATTAGCAGTGGTAGATTGAGATATTAGAACTGATATAAGGAGCATATAATACTGTGATATTTAGTGGTAGTTTACGTCACGGATACGGATTCTTGAAAAACGTGCCTACCCCTTTATTTTATACTGATATGCTTTTAGATGCGGCGCATCTAGGTTGATTAATGCGGCGTAACGACCCATTTCAAAATTGATAAAATTCTAGATACGCCGTATTGATTAATCTAGATACGACGCATCTCAATACGCCGTATCTATTGTCTTGCACCGCATCTCTTATACTTTATACAGATACGCCGCACTGATTAAATCAGATGCGCCGTATCTACCTATTTTGCAGACTGTTTACTGACTGTGAATATCTATTTCAGATGGCACTACCAGAGGTCACACTTAGGCATCAGTGGCTACAATTTGAGAAGATGGGACTTACTCCTGCCGCTCTAGAGGATTACTTGCATAGGCTTGACTCGATTTACTTCAAGAAAATATTCAGAGTCCAGGTTTTGAATTTTGACGATGTGGGGTTGATCGGTGGTGGACATGCAGCTGAGAGTTTACATCATCGGATGGAGATGGTAGTTGTTGGAGACGATGAGGAGGCGGTGTTTAGGTCTAGTGCTTGGGAGAGACTATTTAGGATTGACGAGCCTCTGATTAGGGAGCTTATGCTGGAGTTCTTTAGCACGATTCATTACAGGGAGACGGATATGGAGATTGATACAGCTGACACACTGGTGTTTAGGTTAGGAGGTGTGCATAAGCAGATGTCGATGAGGCAGTTTATTTTGGCCATGGGGCTACACACTGAGGAGGAGCTTGGATCTGCTGGGTTTGCCAGATACTGGGCTGAGAGTTTACGGGTTGTCCCTGACAGAGGGGTATTCAGTGACTACTGGGTTAGGATTTCTTCGATGGGTGACATCGTTACTTCCACCCCATCCTACACATTGATCAGAGAGCTGATGAGGCGGTTATGCCACCGTTTGATTGCACTCACCATCGCTGGGAGGGGTCAGTCACCTGAGAAGGTGACCACTCTGGACCTCTTCCTCTTGAGGAGTATGGATGAGGGGATGTCGGTGAACATCCCCCACTTTTTAGCGCACTACCTCCACCGATCTGCTGCAGGGAGAGATCGGAGGAGCCAGATGACTGGCGGGCATTTTGTTTCGAGGCTGGCCCGCCATTTTGGAGTTATTGGAGCAGAGATCCCAGCGGGGCTGGAGGTTATTATGGCCCGTCTCCCGGTTATCGATAGGGACTATTTGGTTAGACTCGGGATCTGCCAGGTGGCTGCGGGAGGCCACTTTTGGGCAGCATTAGGGCCCGCCAGAGCTGCCGGGCCAGAGGCGGAGCAGGGAGGACCTCAGGAACCTCCGGCTGCTGCTCCTGCCGACGAGGAGGTGCCACAGGCACCAGTACCCCCACGCACCATGAGTCAGAGACTCGACGCAGTCGAGGGAGAGTTGAGGGCCCTGAGGAGAGACTCAGAGTGGGTAGTCATGAGTGTGAGCAGACTATTAGAGCAGCAGGGTATTACACACGTTCGTCCAGATGGTACTGAGGTTGCGGGAGTGACACGTGCATACGAGCGCAGAGTCCGCCAGAGGACTGATGGAGCCAGCACTTCCGGGACCCATCCAGACGACCACACTCACCCATGACCTTACTCTCTTGATTTCATAGACATTGTTCCACACATTATTATTACTTTTTGGATTGTACTAATCGCTATTCTTATGTTTATATTTAATGTTTCAGTTTATATTTCTTGTTATGTTTGATGAAGACTGGCATTAAGTTCAGCATGAGAGTACGAGAGGACGTATGAGATTAAACAGTGGAACGAGTCATTTTACAACAGACTGTTATCAGTCTGTGTGATTACTACATGCGCCGTATCTGCTTAAACAGATGCGACGCATCCTATCCTTTACTTCGTTTTATTTTGTTTCCAGGCCGCATGAGGATACGGCGCATCTCAATTCTGAGATGCGACGCATCTCCTGCAATGGTCATATCTTATTTTATTTTTCTGCATTTTTATTTTCGACTTTTAAACTCTTTATCAGTTTATTTTTAATGCGGCGCATCCCTGGTTAAGGATGCGGCGCATCTTTATTCTGATCCGTACTAATTCCAGGCTCGATACGGCGTATCTTCTTCAATAAGATACGGCGCATCGACTGACCTGATGATTTTCAGTTTTAATTTTTAAAGTTTTATTTTTCCTAACTACTAATGTATTATGCAAAGCTTGAACCTTTCTTATCTTAGGTGTGTTTTAAAGTATTGGTGGTATTATAGTTTCCTGGATTTCCTGTGGATACATCAAGTATGAAGCTTTAACGTTCTAATCCACAAGAAGTTGATTTTTGCTCTTATACTAATGGAGGATCATACCGAGCAAATCTCAGGGGAGTTTTTCTGTTCTAATTCTTTTATTTTCCAGTTTTTTAATCTTTTATACAAACAACGAGGACGTTGTTTAACTTAAGTGGGGGGATTGGAGAATTAGAACACTTAACAATTACTTGTCCTAAACTTTTTCAAAAATTATGCTTAAAATGTGCTTAATATATCAAACTTAAAAATTTTTTAGCATGTTTTTGTTTAAGATCTAAGTTGCATAACTGCACACATGACGTTATTTTCAAAAATTGTGATTTTTCAAAATTCACAAATCTATGAGTGTGCCGGTGACTTGTAGACTTTAGAACTTGGCTTGTATACTATTCGAGACCACCATAATAAGTATTATTTATATAATTGAAGTGACTTGTCTAACTTGGTAAATTTCTAGGATTACACCCAAATAGCCTATTATATGTTATGTGTTATTAACTAACTAGACTGGTTAGTTAACCCCCGTATAAACCTTTTGTTACTCTCATTTTTAGAGTAAGATACCCCTAGAAAAACCCTCAGAGCCATTCCTTTCGTTTCTTACACCTATGTTTAAAATGTTTCGTTACACCCTTACACCTTAGCCTACCCTGTAGATTAGAATCCGTGGTTGGTTGATTGCTATAGGCAAAGTGTGTTTCCTTACATTACCTGTGTTCGCGTGCGTAATTCATTATCTATGGTTAGGTCGGGAAATTGCACAATGCAATTGGAGTGAAAGTAAATATTGTATATTTTGGAGTTTATTTTTCGTGTGTTTACTACTTTCACTATTACCATTATTTCTGAAGTCATGAAAAGTATGGAAAAATTATCCGGAAAGAAAGTTATAGTGATGTGGTGAAATTTTACACATCTATGTTTATGTTTAATTAAAAAAAAAAAAAAAAAAAAATCGAAAAAATGAGAAAAGAAAAGAAAGAAAGAAAAGTTGGAAGTTAGTTTTAACCAACTTATGTAAAGTTATGTAAGTGGTCGATATCACCACTATTTGTTGTACTATATCTATGGATTGAATGGGAATTGGCAGTTATGGGAACGCCAATTAAGGTTTATTTTTTGATTAAGATCTTGTTGAGTATAATTCGTGTCTACCTAAAGCGTGTGTTTCAAGTGTTAAAGCGTGAGTTATTCGATGATATGAGTCTTATTCATGGGATGGTTGGGATAGTGATTAACCACACTTAGGATTTTAATTTATTTGTTTTGTTTATTTTTATTTTTGCACCAATTTATATCCCAAATGTTATCCATGCCCTTTACTATTCTTTATCCAACCGAACCTTTGATTTATTGAGATTAGGGATTTGAGCAATCTTAAGTATCGTAGTCGTGGATTCGGCTATGTATTTATGATTTTGTCGCCCTTTTTGATATATTATTATTGGTGAAGTTTGGACCTATCTGTAACACCCCAACCCGGCAAGGGTAGAAGCATCACATTATGGTGACAAATCAAAGCATACATACATATTCACAGCGGAAGCCAAATAAACATAAACATGAAATAAACCAAGTCAACACGACTGGAATCCAATACATAAGTCTCAAATGAAAGGAAGAAATAATTCCAAGGAAATACATATCGAAATAGATCCAATATCCAAATGCTGAAATAAAATGGTAAGACTAGGGTAGGACATCATCTAAGGTAAAGGCTCCTCTAACTCTCATCCCAAGCATAAATCCATCTCCCAGCTAGATACCTGCCGCACACGGAAAAGAAAACGTGCGGCTGAGCTTACAAAGCTCAGTGAACAGATACATAATACAACCAGATAATGAAACAGAAACATAATGAAGCACTGGGAAATATCATACAGTATAAATCAGAATCAAATGGGTAAAAGGAAAGAATAGGATAGTCATCTACCACGAGCCCAGAAACATATCATATCATACTCATAATCATACACATGCAGAGGGGATACCTCTTAGGCAACCAGATAATATGAGGGGTGACCTCATGTATCAAATGGAGTGATCAGCTCCCAGACAGTTTGTGAAAGGCGTGTATTGCACACAGCACCAGTCACCAGACAAATCATATCATAGCATAAACAGTTAAATCCACTAAACAGATCAGATCTAGGATTGCAATCCATACGCCCCCCAGAAACATATATATAATCATAATCAAAGTAATGCGCATATCATAATCAGAATGGGGACGGTGTGAGGAATCACTCACCCACACATGAGTCATGCCAGTGGTGCATCACAGACATGGCCAGGTTACCTTCCTGGCTAGGTAACAGAAAAGTGGCTCGGGTATCAAACTAAGAGTCATATCATATCATATCAGATGTGTCAGATCATAAGGTTCATCATAATAGGTTCATAACAGAGGGTTCATATCAAAGGTTCAGAACTAGTGTCAAAGGTCCAAATCAAAGGTTCAACAGATCAAGGTTCATAAGCAAAGGATCATAAACAAATGGGGTTCATAGCAATGGTTTGGGGAAAACTTAACAGAATCATAAGTCAACATCACTGTATAGTGTATAGGAACCCTTACAGAAACAAGGGCAGAGTATCCGTACCTTATGACGAAAGCAAATATAGAAACAAGCACAGAAAAGAGGGAAAAGCTCAAAGTCTCTCCTTCTTCACACCTAAAGGAGTAGAAGGGGATTACAAATCATTCTTAATTAATCATCTTTCCATTTTAAGTAACTTTCCCTTTTTAGTAGGTTTCCACTTTTAGAAAGTTTCCATAATTAGAAGGTTTCCACTTTTAGCAATATTTAGTACATAGCTTAATTTGGTCAATATTTGTTGAAAGTAAAGTATCTTTATCATATTTACACCTTTGGTCCTCAGGTTTTCATAATTTACATTTTATACCCCTGAACTTCCAAAATTACATTTTAAACCTTCAAACATGCATAATTACACATTAGCCCCTTATTTTATCAAATTTACTCCATGAACACTTATTTTATCATGTTGTACGAAAGTATCCACAATTATTGATGATTCACACATTTAGTCCCTCTAGATATCAAAATTACATATTCAGTCCTTAAACTTACAATTTCAACCTTTAATTACCAATAGTTACATGTCAAGCCATTAAGTTATCAAAATGACACATAATTCCCTGAATATATTTATTTATTCGAAACAGCCCCAAGTTTCTAGAAATTACAAGTTTGGTCCCTCTATTTTAATAAAGTTACATATTAAGTCCTTAGAATTTACATTTAAATCATTAATTAATAATAATTACACATTAGTCCAATAAGTATCCAAATTTTCACATTAGCCCCTGAATATCATTTATAACACAATTCGGCCTCAACTTTTCAGAAATTACATGTTTAGTCCTTGTATTTAATAAATTTCCAATTCGAACTCATAATTACAACTTAATTCGTTTTCTCACAAATTTTACATATAGGCCCTCCATTTAATAATTTTTACAAGTCACACATGATTTAGAGCACACGACAAAAATAGTCCATGAGTTTTAATATTGACAAAACACACCCTTTCATATTTATTTACAAATCGGTAAACATCATTTTTAACCAAATAAAACCCTAGCCGACCCCAATCATTATGCAATCATATCAACATCAATTATATTCATTTTTAGTCAGATCCAATTAGTTTTGAACCCTAGTTTCCACGCTAGGTATTTTTGTCCTTATTTCCCTTTTAGCCGATTTCAACATAATTCACCAAAAATGGTTTTAAGCCTCAATAAATCAAATAAGCATTTTTCTAGTGTTGTTTGATGATCATAGAGCCCACGAAAATTATTCACTAGGCCTGGAAAAATCGCATGCATGATTTCTTGAATTATTTCGATTCTAGGGTTTAATAACACATGAATTTTCATACGAATTATTTACAATGCATGGATCATTTTTATTATTTTTCTTAGGATATATACGATCATTAGAGGCTAGGAAAAATACCAGAAGATTTTTAGAACGATTGAACAAGACCACACGAATTTATTCTTCTCGGATGGATAATCGACAAAGGAAGAATTCACCACGACTCCAAATGGGATCAAATCACCTTGTACACATTTTTCGCAGATCACATATGATATAAGAACTCCAGGAAAAATAAGAATCGAATTTTACAAAGCTTGGTTGAATTTATAACGAAATTACCTTAAAAGTGGTCTAGCGATAGAAATAATTCCACCACAATTGAATCGGGCAACAAATGAACTCTACACGATTTTTCTAAGACTCCTTGAATTGTGTTTGAACTCAAAAAAATGCCTTGGTAATTTTTTGTGGATCGAATGGAGGCTTAAAGGATTTCTTTGTGTTTTTCTTTTTATTCGGCAAATTAGGGTTTGAGAGAATAAGATGTGGATTGGTTTTTAAGAGTGAGTGCCGAGTCATAGGAGGGGGGGGGTTGACCAGGATTTCGGCTAAATTGGTTGGGAAAATATTTGATTGCCTATCTTCCATAATTACACATTTTTAATACATTTTAAATTCTAATAAAACTAGATTTTATCCATTCGGCACCAATAGGGGTATTTTAGTCATTTTTCCACTTGTATAAATGTTAAATGATGTTGTGAAAATTATTTGGGATCATAACATGTGCATTGTCAGAAGTTTGGAATTTATTTGATACATTATAAGCTTTTAATTAAATTTTAAACTAGCAGGGGCATTTTGGTAATTTTACATGCTTTATAAATTTTAGGTGTTACAACTTCTTCCCCTCTAAAAAGAAAAATTTCGTCCCCGAAATTTGCAAAGAATCAGAATGAAACGAATCGGAAACAAAATAGAGACATACCAGAATTCAGAAAACAAAGTGAGGATAACTAGCTCGAATAGACTCCTCGGTCTCCCAGGTAGCTTCCCGCTCTGGGTGATTCCGCCAAAGAATCTTAACAAAGGGAATGACTTTACGTCTCATAACTCGCTCTTGGCGATCAAGAACAGCTTCCGGCTCCTCCGGAAGAGACATATCTGGCTGGATCTGATCAAAAGGGTAAGACACCACATGCAGAGGATGATAATTGTATCCCCTCAGAAGAGATACATGAAAGACGTCGTGAACATGTGATAACTGCGGAGGAAGAGCCAATCGATACGAAACTTCTCCGATACGATCCAAAATCTCAAACGGTCCGATAAATCGAGGACTGAGCTTGCCCTTAATTCCAAAACGTTTAACTCCTCGAAACGGCGAAACCTTAAGAAATACCCGATCACCAACGCTAAACTCCAAGTCACGCCTATGCTTGTCAGCATAACTCTTTTGACGAGCCCTAGCTTCCTTTAACTTCTCCCTAGCAACATCCACTTTCTCAGTAGCGATCTGAACTAACTCCGGTCCCTCAATAATGCGTTCACCAACCTCATTCCAACAAACCGGAGCCCTACATTTCCGACCATATAACATCTCGAAGGGTGCCATACGAATACTCGCGTGCCAACTGTTGTTATATGCGAACTCTACCAAACACAAATAATCATCCCAGCTACCAGTCCACTCTAAGGCACATGCCCTCAACATGTCTTCTAAAGTCTGAATGGTCCTCTCCGACTGACCATCCGTCTGAGGGTGAAAAGCTGTACTGAACTTAAGGCGCGTATCCCATGCCTTATGCAATCCCTTCCAGAAGCGTGACGTAAACCGAGGATCCCTATCTGATATAATGGCCGTAGGCATGCCATGAAGCCTAACGATTTCCTGCTGAAATATGTCCGCCAATTTACTAACACTGTAATCCACACGAATAGGGAGGAAGTGAGCAGACTTGGTTAGTCGATCGACGACCACCCAAATCGCATCATGCTTCCTACGAGTAAGAGGTAAACCAGTCACAAAATCCATGGAAATTTCCTCCCACTTCCACTTCGGAATCTCCAATGATTGAAGCAACCCACTAGCTCTCTGGTGTTCAATCTTAACCTGCTGGCAAGTCAAACACTTAGATACAAACGAAGCCACATCTTGTTTCATGCCACTC
Organism: Artemisia tridentata subsp. tridentata; assembly: GCA_021014915.2. Taxonomy (NCBI): domain Eukaryota; kingdom Viridiplantae; phylum Streptophyta; class Magnoliopsida; order Asterales; family Asteraceae; genus Artemisia; species Artemisia tridentata. The sequence goes on from CP139507.1 coordinate 214,109,701, forward strand.
CACCAGAAATGTTGCTTAAGGTCCCGGTACATCTTGGTAGAACCAGGATGTATAGTGAAAGGGGAACTATGAGCCTCTGATAGAACAGCCTCCTTAAGCTCAGGATCGTTGGGAACACAGAGACGATCCTCAAACCATACTACACCGGAATCATCAACTCTAAACTCTGATTGCTTGCCGTCCTCAACATTTTGGACTATAGCCCACAGCTCACCATCCTCTTTCTGAGCTTCCTTAATTCGCAAGATCAGATTGGACTCTACCGTAAGGCTAGCCCAATAACCGCCATGACCACTAACACAAAACTCCACATCAAGAAGCTCTAAATCATGCAATATACGAGGCTCAAACTCCAAACTCGCGATCATACCGGATTTCCTACTCAGAGCATCAGCGACCACATTCGCCTTACCGGGATGATACTGAATATTAGCATCATAATCTTTCAGAAGCTCCAACCAACGCCTCTGCCTCATATTCAACTCTTTCTGGGTGAAGATGTATTTAAGACTCTTATGATCAGTGAAAATGTCACAAGTCTCCCCATACAAATAATGACGCCAAATCTTTAGCGCGAAAACCACAGCTGCTAACTCAAGATCATGCGTCGGATAGTTCACCTCATAAGGCTTCAGCTGCCTCGAAGCATAAGCGATAACCTTACCATGCTGCATCAAAACACATCCTAAACCTTTCTTCGATGCATCGCTATAAATCTGAAAACCGCCGGAACCCGATGGAAGAGTTAAGATGGGTGCCGACACTAACCGCTTCTTTAACTCCTCAAAACTACTCTCTCGCTCATCAGTCCAAATAAACTTCTCCCCTTTCCTCATCAATTGTGTTAAAGGCAATGCAAGACGCGAAAAGCCCTCAACAAATCTCCGATAATACCCGGCAAGCCCCAGAAAACTTCTCACTTCCGTCACATTCGTAGGTCTTGGCCATTTTGTGATAGCCTCAACCTTTGCCGGATCCATCGTGATGTCGTCTGCAGAAACTATGTGACCCAAGAAAGCCACTCGATCCAACCAAAACTCGCACTTCGAAAACTTTGCATACAATCGCTGCTGTCGAAGAATCTCCAGAACCACACTAAGATGTTGCTCGTGCTCCGCCTCGGTTTTAGAGTACACAAGGATATCATCTATGAAGACAATGACGAACTTATCGAGAAATTCATGGAATACCCGGTTCATGAGGTCCATAAACACAGCAGGAGCATTGGTCAGACCAAAAGGCATAACCAAGAATTCATAGTGACCGTATCGAGTCCGAAAGGCCGTTTTGGGAACATCCTGCTCCCTCACCCTAAGCTGGTGATATCCAGACCTCAGATCAATTTTAGAGAAATGCCTCGCTCCTTGCAACTGATCGAATAAATCATCAATGCGGGGAAGAGGATAGCGGTTATGAATCGTAATGCGATTAAGCTCTCGATAATCGATACAAAGACGCATGTTCCCGTCTTTCTTCTTAACAAACAACACGGGAGCACCCCAAGGAGATACGCTCGGACGAATAAAACCGTTTTCCAACAGTTCTTGCAATTGCTCCTTTAAATCCTTTAACTCAATCGGTGCCATGCGGTAAGGAGCTTTAGATATGGGTTCAGCACCCGGAATCAGATCAATGCTAAACTCGACTTCCCTGACAGGAGGAATGCCAGGAAGTTCATCCGGAAATACATCGGCGAAATCGCGCACAGTACGAATACTATCAATGCTAGGAACATCAACAGAGGTATCTTTAATAGAAGCAAGAAAATCAAGACAGCCATGCGCAATCAAAGTCCGGGCTTTCATAGCCGAAATAATCTTTACAGATTTCAGAGGTTGGGAACCAGAATAAACATAATCAGGATGGTGAAGATCACCAAAGATCACCTTACGAGCATAACAATCAATGGTCGCCTTATGAGCAGCTAACCAGTCCATGCCCAGAATGATATCAAAATCAACCATATCAATGGGAAGAAGGTTCGCAGGACGAATACGATCATCGAAACGGAGAGGGCAATTAACATACTCAACATCAATAATCACATGAGTTTTCATCGGGGTAGCAATAGATATTCGGTTCATTAATTGAGTTGGGTTTACGTTTATTTTATTTGCAAGTGATGTGGATATTATGGAGTGCGTAGCACCGGTGTCAAATAAAACGAAAACAATACGATCACCAATATACAGAAAACCCGTAATAGTACCTGAGGTGCTAGCTGCCTGGTCACGTGTCATAGAATAGACCCGGCCTGAATTAGGAGCGGTCCTAGTATCAACTTTAGGTTCACCAACATTCTTCTTAGGACAGTCCTTGACTTTGTGCGAAGTAGATCCACAAGAGAAACAACCACCAGAAGCTTTGTAACAAGGACCCGGATGCGGTTTCCCACATGTAGTACACAAAGGAGGAGGAGGTAGAGCCTGAACAGAACCTCTCTGACCAGAAGATCCCGACTGCTGATACTGCTGAGAATCCCTACGCCGGTTATTACCACCCTGACCCTGTCGGTCACTACCATACCTACCAGAATCCCGACGATCCTGGTTCCTGGAATCCTGTCGCCTATAATCACCACCTCGGTCCTGGCGACCCTGCTGCTCATGCCCATGGTCCTGACGACCTCGAAGATCCTGTCTCTGGTCCTGACGACCATGACCCCGAGAATCCTGCCTTTGGTCCTGCCGACCCCGAAAATCTACCCGGTTACCATCCCTATCACGCTTATTAGACACCCTGTCCGCATGCAACAACTCGATGTTACGCGCGGCGTCCTGAACACTAGCCACATCATCAAATGGAGTGTTAACGATCCGGTCTAACACCCATTTCTTAAGAGCCCACTTGAAGTGACGAGCCTGACGAACCGAATCCCCAGTAACCTCTGGCCCCACGAAACTAGCCAGACGTAAGAAACGCTGCATGAAATCTCCAGAAGACTCATGATCACCCTGACGAATAGACCCGTATTCCCTCTCATACCTCAGCTGCTCTGCCATAGGAATGTACTGCTTATAAAACGCCTCAATAAAATCTGCCCACGAACAAGTCTCAGCAAAATCATCCCCTTTGGCCTGAACAAGAGCAGTCCACCAATTCTGAGCATCACCCTCTAGCTTGAATGTGGCCAAACGAGTTTTAAACTCGTCAGCACATCCCAGAACACGAAACAACTTCTCGATATGCGTGATCCAGTCCTCCGCTTCATGGGGAGTAGCAGCGGACCTGAAAGAGAGAGGCTTTAGCTTGTTAAACCTCTCGATCCACACGTGGATACCAGCTGGGGGAGCAGCGGGTGGAGCAGTGGGTTGAGCATCACCACCACCACCACCTCCAGAAGGACCAGCCCCATTCCTGATATTATTGGTGACCTCAGTCACCACTCGCGAAATAGCAGCAGCCACAGCAGCGGCTATCATCTCTTCAAAGTTGGGGCCATCATCCCCATTAGAGTACTGAGTAAAGCGAGTGTTCACCATCTGAATGATCATGAAAAGAGTTAGCAAACATAAGGGAAAAAATAAGCACGAAATGGAAGACGAAACAGAAACCTATGCCTACCCAAAGCCTCACCAGTCAAAACTTAAAACTTAAGGGTCAAATCCTATGGTCCACATGTTTCACAGGCCAAAGCTTATGTACGACAGGTCGCAGCCTGGGCTCTGATACCATAATTGTAACACCCCAACCCGGCAAGGGTAGAAGCATCACATTATGGTGACAAATCAAAGCATACATACATATTCACAGCGGAAGCCAAATAAACATAAACATTAAATAAACCAAGTCAACACGACTGGAATCCAATACATAAGTCTCAAATGAAAGGAAGAAATAATTCCAAGGAAATACATAACGAAATAGATCCAATATCCAAATGCTGAAATAAAATGGTAAGACTAGGGTAGGACATCATCTAAGGTAAAGGCTCCTCTAACTCTCATCCCAAGCATAAATCGATCTCCCAGCTAGATACCTGCCGCACACGGAAAAGAAAACGTGCGGCTGAGCTTACAAAGCTCAGTGAACAGATACATAATACAACCAGATAATGAAACAGAAACATAATGAAGCACTGGGAAATATCATACAGTATAAATCAGAATCAAATGGGTAAAAGGAAAGAATAGGATAGTCATCTACCACGAGCCCAGAAACATATCATATCATACTCATAATCATACACATGCAGAGGGGATACCTCTTAGGCAACCAGATAATATGAGGGGTGACCTCATGTATCAAATGGAGTGATCAGCTCCCAGACAGTTTGTGAAAGGCGTGTATTGCACACAGCACCAGTCACCAGACAAATCATATCATAGCATAAACAGTTAAATCCACTAAACAGATCAGATCTAGGATTGCAATCCATACACCCCCCAGAAACATATATATAATCATAATCAAAGTAATGCGCATATCATAATCAGAATGGGGACGGTGTGAGGAATCACTCACCCACACATGAGTCATGCCAGTGGTGCATCACAGACACGGCCAGGTTACCTTCCTGGCTAGGTAACAGAAAAGTGGCTCGGGTATCAAACTAAGAGTCATATCATATCATATCAGATGTGTCAGATCATAAGGTTCATCATAATAGGTTCATAACAGAGGGTTCATATCAAAGGTTCAGAACTAGTGTCAAAGGTCCAAATCAAAGGTTCAACAGATCAAGGTTCATAAGCAAAGGATCATAAACAAATGGGGTTCATAGCAATGGTTTGGGGAAAACTTAACAGAATCATAAGTCAACATCACTGTATAGTGTATAGGAACCCTTACAGAAACAAGGGCAGAGTATCCGTACCTTATGACGAAAGCAAATATAGAAACAAGCACAAAAATGAGGGAAAAGCTCAAAGTCTCTCCTTCTTCACACCTAAAGGAGTAGAAGGGGATTACAAATCATTCTTAATTAATCATCTTTCCATTTTAAGTAACTTTCCCTTTTTAGTAGGTTTCCACTTTTAGAAAGTTTCCATAATTAGAAGGTTTCCACTTTTAGCAATATTTAGTACATAGCTTAATTTGGTCAATATTTGTTGAAAGTAAAGTATCTTTATCATATTTACACCTTTGGTCCTCAGGTTTTCATAATTTACATTTTATACCCCTGAACTTCCAAAATTACATTTTAAACCTTCAAACATGCATAATTACACATTAGCCCCTTATTTTATCAAATTTACTCCATGAACACTTATTTTATCATGTTGTATGAAAGTATCCACAATTATTCATGATTCACACATTTAGTCCCTCTAGATATCAAAATTACATATTCAGTCCTTAAACTTACAATTTCAACCTTTAATTACCAATAGTTACATGTCAAGCCATTAAGTTATCAAAATGACACATAATTCCCTGAATATATTTATTTATTCGAAACAGCCCCAAGTTTCTAGAAATTACAAGTTTGGTCCCTCTATTTTAATAAAGTTACATATTAAGTCCTTAGAATTTACATTTAAATCATTAATTAATAATAATTACACATTAGTCCAATAAGTATCCAAATTTTCACATTAGCCCCTGAATATCATTTATAACACAATTCGGCCTCAACTTTTCAGAAATTACATGTTTAGTCCTTGTATTTAATAAATTTCCAATTCGAACTCATAATTACAACTTAATTCGTTTTCTCACAAATTTTACATATAGGCCCTCCATTTAATAATTTTTACAAGTCACACATGATTTAGAGCACACGACAAAAATAGTCCATGAGTTTTAATATTGACAAAACACACCCTTTCATATTTATTTACAAATCGGTAAACATCATTTTTAACCAAATAAAACCCTAGCCGACCCCAATCATTATGCAATCATATCAACATCAATTATATTCATTTTTAGTCAGATCCAATTAGTTTTGAACCCTAGTTTCCACGCTAGGTATTTTTGTCCTTATTTCCCTTTTAGCCGATTTCAACATAATTCACCAAAAATGGTTTTAAGCCTCAATAAATCAAATAAGCATTTTTCTAGTGTTGTTTGATGATCATAGAGCCCACGAAAATTATTCACTAGGCCTGGAAAAATCGCATGCATGATTTCTTGAATTATTTCGATTCTAGGGTTTAATAACACATGAATTTTCATACGAATTATTTACAATGCATGGATCATTTTTATTATTTTTCTTAGGATATATACGATCATTAGAGGCTAGGAAAAATACCAGAAGATTTTTAGAACGATTGAACAAGACCACACGAATTATTTCTTCTCGGATGGATAATCGACAAAGGAAGAATTCACCACGACTCCAAATGGGATCAAATCACCTTGTACACATTTTTCGCAGATCACATATGATATAAGAACTCCAGGAAAAATAAGAATTGAATTTTACAAAGCTTGGTTGAATTTATAACGAAATTACCTTAAAAGTGGTCTAGCGATAGAAATAATTCCACCACAATTGAATCGGGCAACAAATGAACTCTACACGATTTTTCTAAGACTCCTTGAATTGTGTTTGAACTCAGAAAAATGCCTTGGTAATTTTTTGTGGATCGAATGGAGGCTTAAAGGATTTCTTTGTGTTTTTCTTTTTATTCGGCAAATTAGGGTTTGAGAGAATAAGATGTGGATTGGTTTTTAAGAGTGAGTGCCGAGTCATAGGAGGGGGGGGGGTTGACCAGGATTTCGGCTAAATTGGTTGGGAAAATATTTGATTGCCTATCTTCCATAATTACACATTTTTAATACATTTTAAATTCTAATAAAACTAGATTTTATCCATTCGGCACCAATAGGGGTATTTTAGTCATTTTGCCACTTGTATAAATGTTAAATGATGTTGTGAAAATTATTTGGGATCATAACATGTGCATTGTCAGAAGTTTGGAATTTATTTGATACATTATAAGCTTTTAATTAAATTTTAAACTAGCAGGGGCATTTTGGTAATTTTACATGCTTTATAAATTTTAGGTGTTACACTATCTTTAGCCTATTCGAGTTAAGGATTTGAGCAATTGCAAGTATCGTGTTCGTGGATTCGATCATGTATTTGTGATTTTGTCGCCTTTTCTGGAATTTGAGATCGATAGTGAAAGAGAATAATTAACCCTTAAGCCTAAAAACCCTTTTTACCGCTTTAGACTTGTTACTCCTTAACTTTAGTGGTGGAGATGTGTATACTTGCCAAGCTTATGATAGAATATTCGTCGCGACTGGACAGTTAAATGATTAGATTTGCTTTTATCGACTTATTTTATTTTACTTCTGAATCGTTAAGTGTTTAGTTGTGTGATTATGAAATGAACGAATACATGCTTAAATATAAAAATAAATCCTAACATCTTTTAGGATACATTTTCATAAAAGAAATTCTAAGGTTTACTTAGGGACAAGTAAAGTTCAAGTGGGGGGATATTTGATGAACTCAAATAAGTACATTTTATTACTATCATTTATCCTATTAATTTGACTTGTTTTACTATATTATGTATGAGGATTGATACTTAATCGTTTACTTTTGTAATTCTCAGGTAAAAACAAGCATTTGGTGAAACTTAGCGATTTTGGACTAATTATGGAGCAAAACGTGCATAAAGTTGAAGGTCTACTGACATGGACAAGATCAAGTCAATTCTGCTCCAGATGCGCCGCATCTCACTCTCGACATGCGCCGCATCTCTATCAAGATATCACCAGATACGATCCAAGATACAAGAGGACATGCGCCGCATCTAATCATGGAGTTACGCCGCATCTTCTGGCGGTGTACGAATATTCCTGAATATTATAATCTTGGACCCCACGCGAAGTTAAGTACATGCGCCGCATCTACTTAGTAGATGCGCCGCATCTTCCCTCAGACAGAAACTATAAATACCCCGTAGACCAGACGAATTAAAAGTTCCGAAAACCTAAAAACCGAAGACCAAACAGGAGGAACAAAGGACGAATTCAGTCAAGGAGGCAGCACAAGACACACCCAAATCAAAGATACAAGAGCTGTAAGAAGGTGCTGCATGTGTTTAATTCATTAAGTAGTTTTGTTTTATTGTGTTAGCAAACTTTAATTCATCAGGATTGGTGGCTTGTGTAATGTGACAACGAAAGATTGCACTCCCTTTAATACTTGCTTTCCCATCAATTAAAGTTTATATGTTGATGTCTTTGGTTACTACTTATTAGTGCATTGATAACCTCTGTGTTTATTAGTGGCTTGCGGGCATTTGACTGCGGGACATAATGTGGCTCCCACGGTTATTACTAAATTGATCACTTAGGAATAACTTTTAGACATAAGTAATCATTAAGGGTTTACTCGCCGATAAGAATAGGACCAACGAGAAAGGGTTAACTACATACACTTCATATAAAGCTATCAATAAAACAAGTGACAATCTACTTAATCATAAGGACAGCCCTCTTATTGTCTCAAGTATTTATCTGTGTACGTGTGTGCTACTTGCTGATTCGTGCCTATTGGTTTATTTTATTATTTAATTGCAAACAAACCGTGCCAGTCTCTCAGGCTGAAACCACCTTGCGTTAGGATATTAAAATACTGATTAGAATAACGAGATAATACGTTCCACTCTTAGTGATCGACACTCTACTTACCATTATCTTCATACTGACCGGGTACACTGCTCGTTAAGTGTGTGTGTTATTGATAAGTCGGCTAAATATAAATTTAAAACTTGAGTAGGCATTAAAACTGCTAAACCGCAACGACACATCACGCGCATCAATAAGACGTTCAAGCTAATACATATAAGAACTTGGCCAGTTTTCTTATCCTAACGCGAGGCAATCAATTAAAGAAGAGACAGTAGGAAACAAGAATTATAAACTATAACCAATTAAACTCATTGAATTTGTCACGCCTTAATGATGAAGATAGACACAAGCATCAATAAGAAAATAATAAGATCTAATTAGTCATCAAAAAGTTTCATACTATCATAAGTAGACACTAGGTGAATTAGCCAAGCATAATCAATAAAGAACAAACAACAATAATGATAATTGAAGACATAATTAAGATAGAATTAACAAACCATTACCAAATGTTTATGGAATGATTAAAACCTTCTAAGTTGTTGGAAAAGCACCTACCAAACCCGAGGATCGGACTTAGGGTTTAGGGCTTACAAAAAGTGAAGTTTTGAGGTTATATTTACAGGCAGATTTTATGTCGCACCAATGTGACGGCGTCAGCTCTAAGGATTGACGCCGTCAGAAAGCCTTTTTCACCAAATTGTATATCTTTTCGTCCTGATTCCGTGGCCTTTTGAATCACCTAAATCCGAGTTTGTATGCAAAAGATATGGCCAAAACAGTATCAGCTACTTCGCGCGCATGTTGTGATAGTCTTGATCAGCTTGTCACGGCGTCACTTGCAAGTTGTGACGCTGTCAGCTCACCTCCAATTAGGAATTCGTCTGTGTAATCGCCGTCGTGACACTGTCAATTAGGTCTTGAGGTCGTCACGTGTAAAATCTTCTGAGTCGCTACGTTATAAAATTGCATTGAGTTTGGGTCTTCAAATACAAGTGACGGCGTCAAGTTGTAGGTTGTGACGCCGTCAGGTCTCCACTTTGACAAATTCTTGACTTGGTCATTTTTCTTCGTTTTCTTGTAGATTTTATTCCAAAACATGCCGGTTTCCACAACTCTCGTCCCAAGTACCTAAAATGTAAATAAGAAACGATTTAGGGCAATTGTTGGGAACACATTTCTTATGTAATCAAGTCTTGGTCATATTATAAGGTTGCTTAGGGCTTTATGTTAGATTCATATGTCACGGTCCTATTAGTAGCCCTATGGGCCGTGACTTAAGGTGTTAGTTTCTAGAAGTATTAGGCAATGTGTTGCCCTAATGCTTCCCTATAAATTTGACATGTAATCTACTCTTATTATTGTTGGTTTTATTCACTTATGCTAAGGAAGCTTTGTCATTCTATCGTGTGACTCATAATCCGACCTCTCTCTTCTCTTCTTCTCTCTTTATCTCATCTAGTATGTGTTATACTACTTGTGTTGTGCTTAATCTAGGACCTAACAAGTGGTATCATTCGCTAGAAGATCATTGAGTTGTATGTTATTCTTTTGTTCGTAGCTTATTTATCTTTTACGGTTTGGTTTTGTAGTGAATTAGTGACAAAATCTCATTTCTAGCACTTTTTCTTCACACTTGTAAAGTGTTAAGATCTTTATAGTGTTTAGAAGTTTGATTTATAGTCAAAAGGTTAGATATTTTTCGTATTTCACTAGTTTTACATTCAGTTTACATAGTTGCATCTCATCGAAATTCCTTAAATTTTGTTTAAAACATTAAAGCTTGAAACTTTCTTATTACTTTTGTGTTTTTGAATGTTTTGATCCAAAGAGATTCAATTCAAACATCGTTTTTTATTGGAAAAAAGTGTTTTGAATAAACTGTGTTTCTATTAGAATTGGATAAAAGGGTTTATCGGAATTCGTTACGAGGGTTTATCGAAATTGGTGATTAGGGTTTATTGGAATTGGAACAATTAGGGTTTATCAGATTTAACGACCAAAGGCTTATCGGAATTGTTACACAGTAGATTCCTTGCTTTTACAAGCTTGTGAAAATACTTCGACTTTGAGGAAAATCTCCTATCTTGTATAAGTTAGTGAGAAAATTATAGGAATTGCAATTTAGATAAATTATCGAAATTCCAAAGTTCTATCGCAATTGAAAAGTCCATCGCAATTCCCAAAGATCCATCGGAATTCAGCTACTTTTGTCGAAATTGAATAAATCCATCGGAATTGGAAATTTCATCAGAATTCAGATAATCCATCGCAATTCAGTGACCTCGTCGAAATTGGCAACTGTGAACAGTGTTTTGTCGGAATTGAATGTGAAGAGTGTTTTGTCGGAATTGAAAGTGAACAGTAAACATCTTAATTCATACTTAACCAAAACCAAACTTTATAACTCATAACACACTTCTCAATTGTCTACAAGATCCATAAGAACACAAGTTACTTCTACAGAATGTCTCAGCCACCGAACTACAACTATTTTTACAATCAACAACAGCAGTATCATCAGCAACAACAATATCCTCAACAACCATAGTATCCTCAACAACAACTCTTTATGCAACAACATAAATTTTTCCCAAAACAAAAAATCCCTCAACAACAACCAATGCAGTCCTACCCACTTCCAGCAAAACAACCACAATGGTTTGATCAGATGTGTAAAGCTATAAGTAGTCAACAATTAAGACATGAGGCTGGATCATTTGACACACCTCCTATGCTCACTCCGGGTAAGTATGTGTAATGGGCAAGTCGATTCTTACGGTTCATCGAACTCAAGAAACCGCATGACAAATACATGAAAAAGGCTATCATAGAAGGACCATTTCAAATGCCAACTACAATGGTTCCTAGAGATCCAAATGCTATTCCTCCAAGAGAAGCAACTGTGACCCCTATTCCTGATGCTCAGCTTACAGCAGAACAAATACTTCATCGTGAAGCCAATGAACTTGCAATGTTTTACATTCTTCAAGGAATTCCTAATCCAATCTTAAGAAGTTTTGATGCTCAAAAAACTGCCAAGGACATGTGGGAACATGTTCATCTTCTCATGGAAGGCAATGAATTGAGCCAAGAAGATATGGAATCAAAACTCTATCTCGAATACACAATGTTCATGATTGAAGCAGGAGAATCATTAGAGTCTTATTACCATCGGTTCACCAAGATCATAAATGACTTGGACAGACACAACATTATTTTACCCAGGATTGCAGTCAACACAAAGTTCCTCAGTTGTCTTGGTCCAGACTGGCAGAAATATGTCACCTTTGTTCGACAGACAAAAAATCTACACAACGCATCGTATGGGTTATTGTATGATGATTTGAAGCACCATCAGTCAGAAGTTGACAAAGATAGAGCTGCTTGTGGTAGTTATTCACCGTCAACAACTCCAAACTCATTGGCACTGATAGCTCAATCTCATTTGCTCCACCTCCACAATCAAACCAAGCTTTTGTCCAACAACAACATCACTTTGCTTATCATCAACAAACCTCATCGAAGCAGCTCATTCCATATGAATCAATACCGCAATCAACTGACAATCAACTTGTTCCTTATGACAACACAGATACCATGCTTTACTCCAATGCAAACAGTGATGAAGATGATGCATTCAATTCATTGAATGAAGGATTTGCATTAATTGCTCATGCTTTCAGCAAGTTCTCCAACAAATCCAACAATTGTCTTCGCACTTCATCCAACACTCGGAATCAAGCTGTTATACAAGATGGAAGAGTTGAGATTCAGAATTGAGCTTATGGAAGAAATGGATCGGGAGGTTACATGGGACACTCAGGAACTGGACAAAGGTTTAATGCGGCAGGTGGCAGTAGGAACAATGCTGGTGCTCCACAGAGAAGGGCTGAGATTATTGAAACAGGGAATCAAGGGATTGGAAATACAATGGTTAGATGTTACAGCTGCAATGGAAAAGGTCATTTGGCTAGTGCATGTCCCAAACTGAGAACAAGAGGCAGTGAGTATCACAAGCAAGAACTACTTCTTGCTCTTAAGGATGAATCTGGGGGCACTCTTACTGAAAAAGAGAAAAACTTCATGGAAAATGCATACTCTGATGATGATATGGAAGACTTGGAAGCTAATGCAGCCATTATGTTGATGGCCAACATGCAGGAATTGCATATGAGTGAAACAGGCCCAGTTTATGATATTGACGGTCTGTCTCAGGTACCTGATTCAACATGTCTAATACATGAAATTGTATCACCATCTGCATCTGCATCAGCCGAATAGCAAATTGTTTAAAATGCTTCATTATTATCTCCTCAAGAAGATGAACAAATGAATACAATGGTTACATTTGATGAAGATCAAATTAACACAATTGTTACCTTTGATGATCCACTTGATGATGATAATAATGATCAAATTGAACAAGATGATCTTTTGCTTGGTCCAGATCCAGAACTCATGACCTTGCTATTGACCACCCAAACCCAGTTGGACTCACAAAAATCCCAGATTGATAAAGACAATGAGATCAATAGAAACTTAAAAGCAAAAGTTGAATTATTGACTAAGGATCTTGAGTACTATAAAATACAACTTACAAATTATGAAACAAAAGAAAAATGCGAAAAAAGTTTTGAAGTTGCATTCCAAAATTCTTAGGTTAAAGAGCAAGAGTTAGAACATCATATACGAGAATTAACTGTTTCCAAAAATAATTTGGTTACTCAAATGGAACAAGATAAATTAGATTTCAAACAACAGGTTGAACACCTAAATTCTGAACTTTCAAAAACAAAAATAGAGTTGTCAACTTGTCAAACTAGTTTTTCTGAACATAAACAAGTGTCAAGGAAACGGATTGATTCTTATCTTGAGGAAATCGTAGAGTTAGAATGTAAATTAAAAGAGTTTCAAAAGATTGTTCATAAAACTGGTGAGTCGGTAACAACAATTCATAAGTTTACTCTAAAGCAAAATTCACAAGGATATGGCTTTGCAATTGGGGATGACAAAACACGTTTTCTACAAAAAGCACTTAAGGAAAATCTAAATTTGTATAGTGCAGAACATCTTTTTGATGACTCTATTATGCGTGTTGTTGTACATAATTGTGAGGAAGAACAGGAACAGGAAGAAGAGAGTCGATCTAAAATAAGCAATGTCAAGTTTAATAAACCATTTGATTACGCAAAAGTACCTCATATTATCGACACCTTCGTTCCTCAACAAGATAAAACAGAACAATCATGGTTTGTAATGCAAATTAATGAATCTTCTTGTGAGGTTGGTCCTGTTAAACCAGTGGCACAAATAAATGGTCCTTTACCAAATTCGAGAGTAATTGCACAATTACCAAAAAGATGTCTTGTACTTAGATATTTTGATACGTTTATGGAAGACATAAAATTTTTGGAACAAGCAATTGAACGTAATTCTGAAATGACAGTTTCCACTTTTCTTTCTCCTTATGAAAAAGAAAAGAGAGAAATTTTTCAAAATTTTTTTTTACCATATGTTCAACATTTCGTCTTTGTGCTACACACTGGGAACAGGAACTTCAAACAGAAGTAACATCCATGATGAACACTTTCAATGCAACTGAAAATGCGATCTCGAAACAAAAACATCCAAATAAAGTTTTACAAAAAGAAGCAGATCGACTCTTGGAAGATGTTCTATGTTCTGATATTATCTCTGTGTTCATGAAATCCATTTATGTGTCTTGCAATGTTATGCTTGTTGATGATCACTCTGCTGATACTGAAATGTTGAGACTTGAAATTGTGAATTTAAAAAGAGAAAATGAGAGAATCAGCAAAATCAATGATGATGTGCAAAGTAAATTGTCAAAAGAAAATTTTTAACTCAATCAGAAGCTGTAATGGTGTCAAACTCAGAGTCTTGATTTTGAGTTAAAGTTAGAAAGTCAAAAAGAAACAATGTCCTTTCAAAACAGTCACGCTTCCAAAGTTCAGAATCTTGAAAATGAAAATGCTGTTTTAAAACGTCAAATTTTTGAATATGAAAAGGACATTGACGAAGTTTGTCAACATCGGAATGACACTGTTCGCTTAAATCGAGAACTTGATTCAAAAAATCAACAAAAGAATCACACCATCATTGAACTCAAAGAGAAAATTAAATTACTTGAAAAAGGGAGGCTTGTTCACACAAATGTGATTGCACCAGGAATGTATAAAATAGATAAAACACCTAGGCAAGCATCCCCTCAAACTACTAATTTGAATGCTTCGACTTCTACAGGAATAGTCACCCCTCCTAGCGTTAGCAGATCCAAGCCTAAATGCAACAATAAGAAGACTAGTATCTGATAACGTAAGAGCGGAACACAAAAAGACCAAGAAGTAGAAGACCACCTTCGGAGTTTGAATAAAAAGCATGTTACGTCTGATGTAGAATCAAACTTAAAAACTTGTAATTCTAATCTTGATGTAACAAATGCTAAAACTTTAAATGTTATGAATGTTTTGAATGTTGATGCTTCTTGTGTGTTTTATCATACAAGCATGTTATCTGGTTATCATAAAAAGTGAGTTTCAAAATCTCTTTTGTCTTGTAATAAGAAATATACATATGGCATTTCCTCTAGGCCCACTACTGCTTCTAAGTCTATATTAGGAAAACCGCCAAGTGTAGTTTCTAAGAATGCCGTAGACAAAACCATAGTTACTCCTAAGATAATCCAATCACTGAATGCATTCACTAAAAAGAAAGTTGAATCTAGTTGGACATGGCAACGTTGGCTACAAAGGAAACCTAGTTTTACTTGGTTACCTAAAATGCTTAATAATTGTGCTACTAACCCAACGGGTTCCACCGTTACCATCTCTCCATCTGCGTTGTCTTCATGTGATGCAGGTGATTCAAACTGTTCTTTGGATTGTTGATAGCGGCTATTCCTGACATATGACAGACAACCTCAAACTTTTAGTAAACTTTGTTGCAAAGTTCATAGGAACTGTCAGATTCGGGAATGATCATTTTGATTCTATCATGGGCTATGGTGACTATGTCAATGGCAACATCGAAATTAGCCGTGTATACTATGTCGAAGGCCTTGGTCACAACCTTTTCTCAGTAGGGCAATTTTGTGATGGTGATTTGGAAGTAGCTTTTAGGGAAAAAACTTGTTTCGTTCGTGATTTACAAGGAAACGATCTCATGACGGGCAAACGCATAACTAGTCTCTACACCTTTTCTATGTCTGACATGACCGCTTCTTCTCCCATATGTTTACTCTCTAAACCACACTCAACAAAATCCTGGTTATGGCACAAACAACTGTCTCATCTGAATTTCAAGACCATGACAGATCTTGCTCGTCATAAACTAGTCGATGGTCTTCCAAGGTTTCGGTATGCAAAAGATCACCTATTTCCAGCATGTGAACAAGGAAAAAGTACTCACCTCATTTCCCTTCTAAAACCGAACACAATACTGATCATGTTCTTCAACTTCTTCATATGGATTTGTGTGGTCCGATGCGTGTTCAAACAATCAACGGTAAATGCTACATATTGGTAATTGTTGATGATTTTTCCAGATGGACTTGGGTCTACTATATACGAACCAAAGATCAAGCTCCTTCTATGATCATCACATTTCTTACTAAAATTCAGGTTCAGCTTCGCAATACAGTTGGAAAAGTCAGAACATATAATGGAACTGAATTCAAGAATCAAACTCTTCGTGAGTATTTTAAGAAAGTAGGAATTGAACATCAAACATCTATTTCCAGAAGTCAAGAACAGAATGGGGTTGTCGAAAGACGCAACAGGACGTTAGTAGAAGCTGCAAGGACGATGTTAATCAATGTTCAATTACCTGATTACCTATGGGCTGAAGCTGTCTCCACTGCTTGTTACACACAAAACCGTTATATGATCACCAAAAGGCATCACAAAACTCCATATGAGATTGTTTACAACCGTAAACCAAACATAAATTACTTTCATGTATTTGGTGCCCTTTGTTACCCAAATAATGATCGTGATGATTTTGGAAAACTAAAAGCCAAAGCTGACATTGGTATCTTTATTGGATATTGTGAGAACTCTAAAGGTTTTCGAATATGGAACCGTCGCACTAGAGAAATTCAAGAGACAATACATGCTAATTTTGATGAACTCACATAAATGGCTTCTGAGCAAAATAGCTTAGGACCCGCAACTAACCGTCTAAACTTTTCTGATCAATCAGCTGTACCACTCTCCCTCAACCGTAAGGATTTGGAAACCTTGTTTGCTCCACTGTTCGATTATTCTTTTGCAAATTGTACACCAGATGTATCTACAAGTTCCGCTGCACAACCTGATCATAATCCAGTACGTGATACAACTGCTACTACAACAACCACAGTTGCTGAAGATGCACCTCCAACTGAATCTCCATCAACAGAAGAACAAACCGCTTCCAATACTGAGAATGCAGCTGAAGATCTACCACACCAAGAAGTACCCACACCTGCAAATTATGACGGAAATGCATTCTTTAATCCATTTGCTCTGGCTCCAACTGTTCCTGATATTGTAGAGTCGTCTACAAGCAACTTGGATCCATCTAATATGCACCATACTTTTCAACATTACCCTTCAACACACAAATGGACAAAAGATCATCCTCTAGTAAATGTGATTGGTAATCCAAATAATCCAGTCATGACACGACAAAGACTTCACACAGATGGTGAAACATGCACTTATGCACTTACCGTCTGTCAAGCAGAACCAAAGAATATTAAGGAAGCCATGACTTATGACAATTGGATTGAATCAACGCAAGAACAACTTGATCAATTCAAACATCTTGAAGTCTGGGAATTGGTAAAAAGACCTGATGGAGTCTATGTTGTCGGAATTAAATGGATTTGGAAAAACAAATTGGATGCTGATGGAACAGTTATTCGTAACAAATCTTGTCTGGTTGCCAAAGGCTTTAGCCAAGAAGAAGTCATTGACTTTGAAGAATCTTTTACACCAGTGGCTAGACTTGAAGCTATCCGCATGTTTCTTGCGTATGCTGCCCACAAGAACATCACCGTTTATCAAATGAACGTGAAGACTGCATTCCTGAATGGGCAACTCCGTGAAGTAGTGTATGTCACACAACCAGAGGACTTCATTAATCCAGATCATCCAAATCATGTGTACAGACTCAAGAAAGCCCTCTATGACCTTAAATAAGCCCCGAGGGCATGGTACGATAAACTATCCGCATTCTTAATTGCTAATCACTTTACCAAAGGATCTGTTGATCCTACACTGTTTATTCAAAAATACGGGGAGGACATCTTAATTGTTCAAATTTATGTTGATGATATCATTTTTGGTTCAACACATAAAAAGTACTCAAATGCTTTTGCTAAACTAATGAAAAAAAATTTTGAGATGTCTATGATGGGTGAACTTACGTTCTTCTTAAGACTTCAAGTTCATCAATCCCCCTGTGGTATTTTTCTAAATCAGTCCAAATATGCTCTAGAGATTCTAAAGAAACATGGCATGACAAGTTGTGACACTTATAATATTCCTATGTCTGCATCATCTCCAAAGTAGGATTCTGATTTACATAGGGACACCAATTGACCCTACAAAATACCGAAGTATGATTGGGTCACTCATGTATCTGACAGCCAGCCGACCGGATATTGTATTTGCTGTATATCTATGCTCCCGTTATCAGTCTCGACCAACTGAAAAACACCTCTCTGAGGTTAAAAGAATCCTTCGATACATAAAGCGAACCATTCATTTCGGGATCTGGTATCCGAAGGATTCTGGCTTTGAACTAATCACTTTTTCAGATGCTGATCATGCACGATGTTTAGATACACGTAAAAGTACTTCTGGGGGAGTGCAGTTTCTAGGAGACAAATTTGTATCTTCGTAGTCAAAGAAGCAGGACTGCACCTCATTGTCATCAACAGAATCAGAATATGTAGCCATGTCAGCATGCTGTGCTCAAATCATTTGGATGCGATCACAGTTGATGGACTACAGTTACATTTTCAACAAGATTCCCATGTACTGCGACTCCAAGAGTGCCATTGCCATCTCATGCAACACAGTTCAACACTCGAAGTCTAAACACATTGCACTTTGATATCATTTCATCAGGAGCATATGGAACAGGGTACTATTGAATTATATTTTGTGGGTACAGAATACCAATTAGCGGACTTATTCACCAAAGCCTTGCCTCATGCAAGATTTTTGGAATTAGTTCACAAAATTGGTATGAGGTGTTTGACTCCAGATGATTTAAACAACTTTCTTACAAACAACTAAGAAAGTCAAACACCAAAACTATCTTTGTAAATATTTTATCAAAAACACCAAAAAGATTTTCATTTTTCTTTTCTTAAAAAAAATGCAAGTACAAAATTTCCATCAACACTTTGTTCATTTAAACACATTACTAAGTCTTTCCGAACAAGTGTTGAGGGGGAGTATGAAATTTAAATTTTAAAATTCTCATTAAAATTTGTACTTGCATATTTCCTTAAAAAATGTTGCTTTATAAAGTGATGGTAATATTATCTGTGTGATACCCTCCTTGATCTTAAAAATGCTTTTCAAATACTTATAAGTCAAGGGGGAGTATTAAATTGTTCTTGTCAAAATTATGTCAAGTCTAGTTGATGTTTTGTGAATAAGGACCTTAATTGAAAAACTATGTGGTTAAGGGACTTAATGTGAAAAACTTGGAAACTTAAAATTTTAACAAAAATAAAGTAAAAATGTAATAAATGCACCTGAATCGCAGTTATTACAATTTCACCTACCATATTTACTCCTTCACCAAACCAAATCCACGACTCAAATTCAATATGCAAATCCGGTCAAGAATTCAAAAATCTATGAGTGCTTACACATTGTTTAAATGATTATAAGACATGGTTTTCAAGGATTTTATGATCCAACGGCTTAATTTTTCTAAATCGATTAAAATAGGTTTAGGGTTTATGTCGAATTGGGTTATAATAATCTTGAGTGTTTGAGACTAAATTGAATAATGGGATATGGTCGGAATTGAGTCCTAAACATGTTATGAGTGCTTAAATGTACCCACATACTCGAATTGATGATTGTTCAAATTTAGGGTTCATACGTTAACTTTGGGGAAAATCATGTGATTGTGTTTTGGCCTTATTAATTGGTTAGGATATTGTTCTTATATGTCATATAACATGATTTGATCATTGAATCAAACCCAGAAACATATTTGAATGAATATAGATATGTAGGGTTTAAGATGAACTCGACCAGGTTCAATCTCTTTGATTCATGGCTAAAAAGTGTTAATGTATAGACCAATGAACTCTGAAACATCATAGGAATCTATTGGAATCAAAAAAACAAACTTCTAACATGTTTATATGAATTCTGATGATTCTTAGAATAGGATTTGTCGGAATTGCAACTTGTTGCATTCTAATTTGATAGACACGGTTTAGATGTTTGTAAATGAAATTAATGAGCATGTTATAACTTGTGATTTGATTTAAATTGGACAGGAAAACCAAAATTCGATAAAGATTCAAGAAAGTGAATGTCTACAGTGTTTGTCGCAATTTCTTGTGTAAGAAATTGTTGAAATTGCAATATCCGGCGAAATTGGATAAGCCTTGCCGGAATTGCAAAATCCATCGGAATTGGATAAAGTTGTCGCAATTGCACAAAACTTGTCGAAATTCAAAATTTTCATCGCAATTGGGCAAACTTTATCGCAATTGGACATGGCTTATCGCAATTCAGATTTTTTTCATCACAATTGATCAAATGTCATCGAAATTGAAAAGTCATCGGAATTGGATAAAAAATCTGTCGGAATTCTAAAATCCATCGAAATTGGCCAAACCTGTCGCAATTGTAGAAATATGTCGCAATTCATTAAAAATGTCGAAATTCAAATGAATCACAAGTTGTTGAAATTGATCATTGGACAATTAAAGGAAATCAGTTTTAACTAGTAATCCACACAATGTCCAATGTTGAAAATTGTTATACTCATAATACTAAAACATGTAAAATCAAATTAAGCAATAAAAGGGTCACATGAATGATAACAAGATTAACAATTTGCTAACCTTCATGTATCTTGCAAATCTGTTTTGATTAATGTTTCAGATATCTCAAATGGCTGCACAACAACCACTCCCAATGCTCATCAAGGCAAACACTTTTCCACAAGACCACGATGTGGAGATTGGCAAGAACAATGCTCGCGTGGAATTTCACAAGATAAAGTGTGCAGAACCCACCTGTCAAATAGCCATAGAGATTCTTAAGTTACATAAGTGTAGGAGCATGCTGGACAAGTCAGCTTCTATTCCTGAGTTTTACATTCATCAAATGTGGCACACAATGAAGCTGGATTTGGGAGAAGAATCTTTTACTTGAACTTTGGATCATAAGGAAGTGACTATAGATATCAACTATCTCCGCAAGGCCTTACTTTTGCCAGAAGCTCCTGAACCTGCCAAGAAATTCCATCCAACACCCTCTGAAGAAGAAGTTCTCAACTTCCTAATGGAGATTGGCTACGATGTACAACAGGACAAACCATTGAAAAGATTCTCAAAGGTTGAAGCAAAGCAATCCCCCAACCTTGTAGAACAATATACTATATCTTGGCCCGATCAGTCTCTGGAAGGGAAAGTGGACATGAGAACCCTCGTCTGTCTCATCTACAAATCTTCTGGGGCATTGTGAATCAAAAGAAAATCGACTATGCTCAACTCATCTGGGAGGACATTGTCTTCCAAATTCAAAGTCACTACTTCAAACCTCTCATCAAAATTCCATTTGTTAGATACACAAAGCTTATCATCTATCATCTACTTGAAGACAACAATGACATCCCTCAACGTCTTGAAGACTAACAAAAGCATTTATTTGCTATGGACAAGACCATCAGTTCAGTCTATATCCCTAAAGGAAGCACACGTAAACAAGGTATGAGACTACCTAAAGCTCTTCTAACGTAAAAGATAAAGAAAATGAAAGCGTACATCAGTTATGATAACGCATTCAATGAGGGACATGTAGGTTTCTGCAAGTATGATGATGAGCCTGCTCCAGTTAAGACTCGATCAAAGGAAGCTAGCAAGTTAGGCAGTACCTCTAGCACATCTAAGAAGATCAAACCAGGGCCACCTAAGTACATCAAGAGGAGAGTTCCAGCCAAGATTGCTAAGCCTAAACCCTAAGAAAAAATATTGTTGAAGAAGAGGGATCCAGTTCTGATACAGAGACCGATGATGAACCAACAATCTACAAGGAAGACACAGCTACCAAGATTGCTTTAGAAGAAAGACGTTAGTCCTTTAAAGCTGATAAAGAAAGGCGAAGGAAGATGATGCTTGAAGAATAGATGAGAATAGATGAGGAAATCGCCAAAGAGTTTGATGAAATCCAGACCCTCCTCGATCCTGTTAATCAACCCGGTGGGTCTGGGGTTGTAAAAGAAGTTATTCCACTTCGTTCAGATCCGGTTAATCAACCCAGTAATAACGAGGAAAAGGATGAAGATGAACAGGCTAGAGACTTTGACATGGATGAGGATGATGAGATAGAGAAGGTGCTTAGTGATGAGGAAGTGATCAGAAAAGCTACTATAGAGCTGGAATTAGAAAAGAAAAAGGAGGAAGAAGAAAGGTTGGCTGAGGAAAAGGAAGCCGACCGATATATTCAAACACCTCCAACTACTCCTCTACACTCTCCTCCAATTACCCATGAAACACCTCTAGAATCTCAGCAAGCTTCTCCACCCATAGTCCAAAAACTTCCTGAATCATCCACACACACTTCACCACCACCAACAAAAGCAACAAAAGCAACAACAAGCAAGACAAGTAATAAATCAAGCAAGATGACTAGGCTCAAAAGGTATGAAGCAATCTCCCAAGCTTCAAAATAGGTGAAGTAGGCTGTAAAGCTGGCACGAGCCAAGAAAGATGACCAGCTTCGTGACCAAATTGAAACTTTGACAAATATGGTCACCAGCCTTGCAACACAAGTAAACGAGCTTCAAAACACCAGAGCTCGTGTCGATGAGTTCCTTTCTGATGATGTTCAAGAAAGGATGCTCACAGCGATCAAGGGCAACACCAAAGTATACTTGAAGAAGCACTTGCCTAAGATTGCATCTAAGAAGGTGCAAGAATATCTCGAGCCGAAAATCGAAGACATGCTCAAGAATATTGTGGCTACAGTTCCACTTGTCCTTCAAACCCAACCGATAGAGCCTAAAGAACCAACTCTGGAAGAGCTCCAACTTAAACTATTTGAAAGCTTAAAAAGTATTACCTCACCAACTCTTGAACAAATAGCCATCACTGAGGCTATAAAGGCGAGCATATTAAAGGAGTCGTGCAAAGCTGAGGCTGAAAAAGGTAAACATCCAGGAGAGGACAAAGACCCAGATCCAAACTTACAAGCTAAGAAACAAAAGAGTGTCGACGGATCTGCTTCTCAACACCAAGAACCTGTCGGACCTCCAGCAACCACTACAGCCACCCACCACCTAAGGCTTCAGGCTCAAGACCAATAGCAACGGAGCATCAGTTTGAGTTCATTGCAAATGAAGAGTTCCAATTTCAACAACACCAAGATCAACCAGATTCTCTTCCCAAGACAAAAGCAACAACGTCTAAGTCTCGAAAGAAAACATCATCCAAAAGACCAACGGTTGTCTCATGGCTAGACGAAGACACAACAAAAGGGAATGAATGGTTTGATCAACTTGTTAGTGCTCAACCTTATATAGACGATGACTCCATGATCGAAGGTCGCACACTTGAGTTCACGCAAAAACTCAAACGTGACCAACGCATCAAAAAGCTCACTAAAGGAGAACTTCGTCGAATCAAGAATGATGCCTTCAATCTGCTAAAAGATAGGTCTTCCAGTGTAGCTGAGCTTGAATATCACCTGGAAAACATTGCGCGAGCAATGTCTAGTGAGTTCAGGTGGACAATCCGGACATGCATGTGGTTGATAGCACTTCTCAACCAAATCAACCATACATTACGGATTGGACAAAGCCACTTCCGGTGATTGGAGCTTCAGACCAACCTGCTGTCCCGTATAAATTCATCTTCAACAACGACCTCGAACTCCTTATGCACGGCATCAATTGTCAACCCAAATATGTAACCTCCATAACCTTGATTCCTGCAGCAAGCTATCCACAACCTGCCATCGAAGAAACTGCCACTGGTATAGAAAGTGGTATTCGTCGCTCCAAAATGTGTGACGATATGCATATAGTCACACACGTTTTTTTTTTGTGTGTGTCACCAAAGGTCGCGCCACCGTAGGTGGCACATGGTGACGTTATTTAGTTTGTGGCCATTTTCATTGAAAAAGAGTGACCAAAACCTGAATATGTGTGACAAATTAGGCACAAGTTTTGTTGGATTAATCGGTATCAGTGACCGTAAACACTTTATAGTCACACAAATGTTTTTTGAGAGTAACTATTGTTCGTCCTTTGGCCACATAAATATATAATATATGTGACATTTGAGATGATTTATTCAAGTAAATGTGTATTTTTTGTGACTATTTCCCGTCCTGTGGCCACATGAATATATAATAAATGTGACGTTTGTGATGATTTAGTCACATAATGTATGTTTTTTTTTTGGAGTTAGTCACATACAATTTAAAAACAGTGGCCAAAAGTGTTAATAAGTGTGACCATATGCTGTTTAAAGTGAAGAAATGTGTATTTTGTGTGACTATTGTTCATCCAATGGCCACTTGAATTTTATGTTTGTGTGGCTTTTTGTAATATTTAGTCAAACAAAGCATGTTTGTTTTGGGTATTTAGTCACATACAATTAAGCAAAAGGTGGCCAAAAGTGTTAATAAGTGTAACCATATGTTGTTTAAAGTGAAGAAATGTGTATTTTTGTGACTATTGATCATCCAATGACCACATGAATGTTATGTTTGTGTGGCCTTTTGTAATATTTAGTCACACAAAGCATGTTTGTTTTGGGTATTTAGTCACATACAAAAAAGAACAAAGTGGCCAAAAGTGTTAATAAGTGTGACCATATGCTATTTAAAGTGAAGAAATGTGTATTTTGTGTGACTATTGTTCATCCAATGGCCACTTGAATTTTATGTTTGTGTGGCCTTTTGTAATATTTAGTCACACAAAGCATGTTTGTTTTGGGTATTTAGTCACATACAAAAAAGCAGAAAGTGGCCAAAAGTGTTAATAAGTGTGACCATATGCTGTTTAAAGTGAATAAATGTGTATTTTGTGTGACTATTGTTCATCCAATGGCCACTTGAATTTTATGTTTGTGTGGCCTTTTGTAATATTTAGTCACATAAAGCATTTTTGTTTTGGGTATTTAGTTACAAACAATTAAGCAAAAAGTGGCCAAAAGTGTTAATAAGTGTGACCATATGCTATTTAAAGTGAAGAAATGTTTATTTCATGTGACTATTGATCATCTAATGGTCACATGATTTTTATGTTTGTGTGGCCTTTTGTAATATTTAGTCATACAAATCATCTTTTTTTTGTATTTAATCACATACAATTAAGCAAAAAGTGGCTAAAAGTGTTAATAAGTGTGACCATATGCTGTTTAAAGTGAAGAAATGTTTTTTTGCGTTATTATTGTTCATCCAATGCTGACATGAATTTTTAGTTTGTGTGGCATTTTGTAATATTTAGTCACACATCGAATTAAACTAAGAGTGACCAATAATGTTGATAAGCATGACCATATTATGTGAGTGCATCTTTTAGTCACAGGGTTACTATTGCTAGTACTAAGTTATTACTGCTGGAACATAGTTCCTACTGCTAGTACTAAGTTAGTCCTGCTGAAGCAGAGTTACTACTGCTAGTACTATGTTAGTGCTGCTGGAATGAGTATATACATATAAAACAGAATTAAAAAAAAAAAAAAAAAAATTCAAATTGAATAAAACTCGAATGTATATAAATGAACCAAATATACAATTGTAATGTCGTACATAATCAAATTCTCAAGTACCATAATTTAAAGCCTTTTGACTATTCGCCGTCCAAGCTTGCAATTGCCTTATGGCTTCAATAGAGACATAATTTTTGCACTTCGATGGTAATTTTGGTCCACAATTGTTGTCACTAATCTTTTGCATCGTAGTTGTTGGTGTAACCTGTAGTAAACAAAAGACGCTTGTATCAAACATTGAATTAAATATGAAGAATTATATATATGGAGGTTGAAAAAACACATGTATGTACCTCCTCTTCAAGAATAACTTGATCCTTTGGCCATGAAAAGAAACCACCTACCCCCTCCTTAACTGTTTTTAACCCATTATTTTCTACGTCCGGTATGCATGCTGCATCCACTAACGATGAATCAATTGACACTCTGTAGCAATCATTTGAGAGTGCTTGGTTATGCAGCATTTGTTTTCCATGAGACTTGTATACGGTACCCAAAGCAACAATATTTGATTTCTTTAAGTGCCACAGTTTGCACTTAAATGGCTAAAAAAAGAATTTTTGCATGTATATATCAGAAATTATTTAAACAAAAGAATAACAAGAAACATGTTGAAATACATACTGTTGGCAGTGCTTGTGTTGGAGACACATTTTGTTGCGATTGGGAATCTGGAGACCCGTTTCGTCGTGACTTAGGCGTTTTCTTAGGTCTGACAGTTTTAACAGGTTCCTATATGTATATATAAAACACGGTACATTAGTCATGTATGTAAAATTCAAAAATCAAAGGGGGATGTTTTATTACTTACCATTGTTTCCATTACCTTTTCTGAAGTTACAAGCCCATTAGACTTCTCCTGAATTCTCGCATCTTTAGCACGTACAACATCACTTGACTGAGTTCCGTCCACCTCATAAGCACTGCTATCTATATTATCAATTGTAGGATCGAGTACTTCGAGCTTGATTGAGCTTGGTTAAATGAGAACCTCTAGGTGTAAGACTTGGGTTTATGCGGAAACTAAACAACAAGAATATTAAAGAAGAAAACACAATGATCATCTATGAATCAGACTATGAACTACGAATTATGTTATTGAATATTGTAATCGTCAAAGGTACATTAAACTCATGGACGGGATGTTTCTTTTATAATGATAAGAAACCCTAACCCTAACCCGTCTTACAAGAAAACGTTTGAAGAGATAAACATGATATCTTCTAAAAATAAATCTAACAACCTTACTAAACATATGGATAACAAACAATAATATCCACAGTAATAAACACTATCGGCAGAAACAAACTTAAACTATCGGCAGGAACCAACCGCAGCAGCAATGAATAACTATCGGCAGGAACCAGCTTCACTATCGGCAGCAATGAGAAATTCTTATTTCTCAGAGATCCTAACAATCCTCCCCTAATCTTGAGGTTGACTAGGTTAACCTGCAAGATTCCAACGTGACAGAGCTTTAACTTCTCAGGCTTAAGGATTGCGATTTAGCAGCAGCAATAATTAGCAACCAGCAGCAACATCTAGAACCTGCAAGATTCCAACATCTATAACGTCCAGCAGCAACTTCGATAGTTCAGCAGCAATAGGACTTCATCTTCAAAATATGTAAACTGGTCACCATGACATTCACTTGAGCTTGACTGCTACTATGAAAATATGTACATCAAATCACTTTAAGTTTCATACTATTCTCATCACATCCAGGTGTGTTAACTCCTGTGAGAGGTGAATCATTGAAAATTAATGGATTTGATGTCTCTTTACCAATAGCCATCACTACTGGAGTAGCCAATGTTTAGGTGTGTTAGACCATGGTACATAGATAACCATCTGATTTATTAGCAAATCAGCAACTGTAAATGGATTTGAGTTGTCTTTACCTATAGCCGTTTGCTCAGGACTAGCCAATTCTTAGGTTACAGCAAACCTTGGTGAATTGAATACCAAATATGGATACCAAGTGTCTTTACCACAAACCATACTTTTGTGGACTAGCCAATCCTTTGGATCCCATTAAGGGTTACATCCATGGTGAATTGAGAACCATTTTCAACTCTCAGAACTGAATCATGGGTGAGTTGAAGTACCCTATAGCTTTGAGCAAGCTATTACAGCTATCAACGAATTTGATAATCACACCAGAGCCGTACCCTCATGGTGAGCCAACTCTTTCTTGTCTGCAAAACATGGTGAGTTGAATACCATTTAAGGTGAAGGTGTAAACACCAACACTGTACCTGCAAGGTGTTGCTCAAAACCAACTTATTAGCACACAAAATATACAATTTTTTTTTAACTAAGAAAAAGAAATCATAAACAAACCAAAAGAAAAGAAAGAAAATACGAAAAGAAACCAAAAGAAAGATAGATAAAAAGATATACAACAACAACAAGAAGCCTCCCCTTAAGCTTCATCCTCCCCTCAAACTCAGTATCTAGGGATTTACCATCCCAATATGGACCACCAAATGTTTAAACCTTGGTCCATCAAAAGCCTTGGTCAGCAGATCAGCCACATTGTCATCAGTATGAATCTTAAGCACCTGAATAAGATGCTTTTCATAAGCATCTCTTATGAAATGGTGTCGAATCTCAATATGCTTTGTCCTTTGATGATAAACATGATTTTTAACAATGCACAAGGTGCTTTGGTTATCAATAAAGATCTTAGTGTTCATGAAGTTGAACCCATAATCCAACAGCTGATTTTGCATCCAAAGAACCTGTCCACAGCAACTAGCAGCAGCAACATATTCTGCCTCAGTAGAAGATGTGGCCACAATAGTCTGCTTCTTGCACTGCCAAGAAACCAACCTCCTACCCAGAAACTGACAACCTCCAGTAGTTGACTTCCTATTAAAGTTAGCCCCATCATAATCACTGTCACTATAGGCTTCCAACACAAAAGGAGAATCTTTGGGATACAAAAGTCCCATCTTTGGCTGTCCTTTCAAATACTTGAAGATTCTCTTAACCGCATTTAGGTTAGAAGTCAAAGGTGTAACCTGATGTCTAGCACATGCACCAACAGCAAACATGATATCAGGTCTTGAAGCTGTCAAATACATGAGTGATCCAATCATGGACCTGTATAGATGAACATTAACAGTAGAATCAGGTTCATTATTGGATTTAGGCTTTGGAGGTTCAAAAGGAGTTGTGGCAGTCTTCACATTTTCCATATCAAACTTCTTAAGTATGTCATAAACATACTTCTCCTGGCAGATAAAGATCCCATCTAGTTTCTGCTTAACCTGAAGACCCAAGAAGAAAGTCATTTCACCCATAGCACTCATCTCAAATTCACTCTTCATCAATTCTTCAAATTCCCTGCACCAGGCTTCATTAGTGGAACCAAAGATGATATCATCTACATAAACTTGTACCAGAATGATATCTTTGAAGTTCTTTCTGATTAAAAGAGTTTTATCAATAGCCCCTCTTCTGTAACCACGTTTTAGCAAAAAGGCTGAAAGCCTTGCATACCAAGCCCTTGGTGCTTGATGAAGACCATAAAGTGCTTTAACCACTTTGTAAACCAAATCAGGATTCTGAGGATCCACAAATCCCTGTGGTTGAGTAACATAAACCTCTTCCTCAATCCTTCCATACAAAAATGCACTCTTCACATCCATCTGATATACTACAAACCCCATAAAGGAAGCAAAAGCCAAAAACAATCGGATAGCTTCAACTCTTGCCACTGGTGCAAACACCTCATCATAATCAATCCCCTCTTCTTATCTATGACCTTGAGCTACCAACCTAGCTTTATTTCAAACCACAATTCCCCTAGCATCCCTTTTATTCTTTAGAATCCATTTAGTTCCAATAGCATGCTTTCCTGCAGGCAAAGGTACCAACATCCATACTTTCTGATTCTGAAACTGCTGCATTTCCTCTTACATAGCCTCAACCCAATCATCATTAGCAAGAGCTTGAGCTATACTACTTGGTTCAACTTGAGATAAGAAACAAGCATAGAGACAATGTAAGTAATCAGTATGATTGCTCCTTAACTGATCCTGTATATAACTGAGAAAAGCAGATTCTCCAAACTTGGGTTGATGTAGTTTACTTCTTGTCTGAACAGGGGAATTGAGATCTCCAAGAATCAAAGACTGAGGATGAACTGTATTGATCCTCTTGGTAACAATGGGATTGACATCAATGGAGGATGCCTGATTAGTAATTGAGGGGTTGAAGTCATCATCATATGAGGAAGAAGTGAAAATGCCTGTTCTAGATTGATGATGAAGTTCTTTCTGAGGAAGAAGAATCGGCAGGAACAGATCCACTACCAGCAGAAATGGTAGCAGCAAGAACAGGAATACCACCAGTCGAATTCAGTTCCCTTCGAACTTCAGCTTCAGCATTTCTCAAAATCTCCTCTGTCTCTTTAGAAAACCCAGTACCAAACATTTCAGCAGCTCTCTTGGCATTATACTCTTGTCTTTGAAGCCTAGCAAGATCTTCTGCAAAACTAGAATCACCTCCAGCCATATCAGAAGAATCTTTGAGCTTTGAACCTGAAATGTTGTTAGAGGGAAAAGAAGGAACAATGATGAACTCAAATAAGTACATTTTATTACTATCATTTATCCTATTAATTTGACTTGTTTTACTATATTATGTATGAGGATTGATACTTAATCGTTTACTTTTGTAATTCTCAGGTAAAAACAAGCATTTGGTGAAACTTGGGGATTTTGGACTAATTACGGAGCAAAACAAGCATAAAGTGAAGAGTCTACTGAAATGGACAAGATCAAGTCAAATCTGCTCCAGATGCGCCGCATCTCACTCATGACATGCGCCGCATCGCTATCAAGATCTCACCAGATACGATCCAAGATTCAAGAGGACATGCGCCGCATCCAAAGATAAAGATACGCCGCATCTTCTGGCGGTGTACGAATATTCCTGAATATTATAATCTTGGACCCCACGCGAAGTTAAGTACATGCGCCGCATCTACTTAATAGATGCGCCGCATCTTACCCTCAGACAGAAACTATAAATACCCCAAGACCAGACGAATTTCGGAGTGCCATATATTATATACAAGACCGAAGACCAAAAACCCTAGGACGAATTCAGTCAAGGCAGCAGCACAAGACACACTCAAATCAAGGATACAAGAGCTGTAAGAAGGTGCTGCATGTGTTTAATTCATTAAGTAGTTTTGTTTTATTGTGTTAGCAAACTTTAATTCATCAGGATTGATGGCTTGTGTAATGTGACAACGGAAAGATTGCACTCCCTTAAAACTGCTTTCCCATCAATTAAAGTTTATATGTTGATGTATTTGGTTACTACTTATTAGTGCATTGATAACCTCTGTGTTTATTAGTGGCCTGCGCATTTGACTGCGGAAAATAATGTGGCTCCCACGGTTGTTACTAAATTGATCACTTAGGAATCACTTTTAGACATAAGTAATCATTAAGGGTTTACTCGCCGATAAGAATAGGACCAACGAGAAAGGGTTAACTACATACACTTCATATAAAGCTATCAATAAAACAAGTGACAAACTATTTAATCATAAGGACAGATCTTCTTATTGTCTCGAGTATTTATCTATGTACGTGTGTGCTACTTGCTGATTCGTGCCTATTGGTTTAGTTTATTATTTAATTGCAACCAAATTCGTGCCAGTCTCTCAGGCTGAAACCCCCTTGCGTTAGAATATTAAAATACTGATTAGAATAACTAGATAATACGTTCCACTCTTAGTGATCGACACTCTACTTACCATTATATTCATACTGACCGGGTACACTGCTCGTTAAGTGTGTGTGTTATTGATAAGTCGGCTAAATATAAATTTAAAACTTGAGTAGGCATTAAAACTGCTAAACCGCAACGACACATCACGCGCATCAAACAACTATAGGTCGTTCATCACTCTCAGCATCAGAATCATCATCTGAGGTACCTGCACTGTTAGATTGAAAAACATGTGTACCAACAGATAGATTTGCTTTGAATCTATTATAACCTAAAGAGTCAGTCAGATAGTCCAGATCAAAGTACCACTCTGGACCTGCACCCTGCAAATTAGGTTTATCCTCAAGATATCTTAAGTTGAGAGTCTCTTCTATTCTTTTAGAAGACAGATTATAAACCCTATAAGCTTTACTATGAGCAGAATATCCAACAATAAATCCTTCATCAGCCTTCCCATCAAACTTGCCTAGGTAATCACTAGTGTTCAAAATAGTGACATGACATCCAAAAGGCTTAAGGTAACTAATGTTTGGAACCTTCCCAGACAAAAGTTCATAAGGTGTTTTATTATGAGGACTAGTAATAGATACCCTATTCAACACATAACAAGCAGTGCATACTGCTTCAGTCCAAAACATAGTGGGCATCTTTGATTCAGCTAACATAGTCCTAGCTGCTTCTATCAGGGTCCTATTTTTCCTTTCTGCAACCCCATTTTGTTGTGGAGTTCTAGCATTACTATAGTCCCTTTTTATCCCCTTACACCCACAGAGTTCTATAAGATTAGAATTCTTAAACTCTGTGCCATTATCACACCTTATAGACTTAACCTTTTTACTTAGCTGATTTTCTATTAAGGCAATAAAATCCCTAATAACTGGATAAGTTTCATCTTTAGCACCCAAAAAGAAAGTCCAAGAAAACCTGCTAAAATCATCTATAATCACCAGGCAGTAATACTTGTGATCAATACTTCTGATAGAAGTAAGACCAAAGAGATCCATATGGAGAAGCTGCAAAGGCTCAGAAATGTTGCTCACAGCAGTTATTGCCTTGTATGAAGCTTTGTGTTGCTTTCCTTTGTTGCAGGCAACACAATTGTGTTCATTAGAGAAGATCTTGAAAGGAAGCCCTTGAACCAATCCATTCTTAGCCAGCTTGTTAATGGTCTTGAAATTTACATGAGCCATTCTTCTGTGCTATTTATTAGATTCATCCACAGAAGCCTTTGCCACCAGACAAGCAAGAGAACCCTCAGGCTGAACATCACTTAGATTGAAACTGTAAAGGTTGTAAGTCCTTGGAACTTTGAGTTCAACCTGACTTTCATCAGGCAACTTGAAGTCTTTGGACAACACAAAGCAATCAGTCTCAGTGAAGAGAACACTGTTCTTCTTGTCACAAATTTGAGAGACAGAGAACAAATTGAAGTTTTGAAGTTCCTTCACATAAAGCACATCTTCAAAGTCCAGCTTGGCAGTTTTGATAGTTCCCTTCCCAGTAATTATGCCATCTCCTCCTCCAAATGTCATAGTACCTCCATTCAAAGGCACAAAGTCATGCAGTCTTTCTAAATTTCCTGTCATACTCCTGGAACACCCACTGTCAACAATGCCAACATCTTTACTTCTAAAAGGAAAATCATGATACAAAGAATACATATACAACATTAGATACAAGAGAGACCCAAGCCATTGCTGACTTGAGCCTGCCTAGTGGATCAATAAGAATTAAACCCTGGAGATTGATGAGATCCACCATTGATCTTGGACCCCATTTTTATATGTTGGTTATTGATTCTCCAAGAACAACCTGCTGAGGACTTAACAGCAGTTTTCCATCTTGCCCCTCCCTTGTGCATGGTGTCAAAACAAACAGGTCTCATATCATTTTGAAAGTAAGTGCTAGTAGGTCTGCTGAAAGGTCTAGCAATATTGCTTCTCCAACCAGCAGGATTGATCCTACCGGCAGGAACTGAATAAGCAGCAGCAACAGGCTTATCAGCAGGAATGAACTTATCAGCAGCAACAGGCTTACCAGCAGAAACTGGCTTGCCAGCAGCAACTGAAGTTCTCCTTGCTGCTTGAGGAATATAAGGGGGAATATCATTGACATTTTTCCATACAGACCTATTTTTACATGCATATATACCCATCTGTTTTTCATAATAGTCACAATCTTTAATAAGATGATCATAACTACGACACACAAAGAAAGATTTCTTTCTAGGGGACTTTTTCTTAACAATATTTTTCTCATTGCAAACAGAATAATTCAAACCACCACATGAAACAAAATTATCCTTAACAGAATTAAAACCACAACCAAAATTGTTTGAAACAGAACCACAACTAGAAACATTATTGTTTTTAACACTATCAAAAGAAATATCTTCAAATGCAGCTGTCTTTGAATGAGATTCATCAGTAGCTACTTCTGAGGAGAGATCTTCTGACTTTATTGAAGCTGACTTGTCACTTGATCCACATGTGGCATAGTCATTAGTCTTGATTTCTGAAGATTTTTCACTGTAAGAACAAGAGACAAATTCGTTAGAGTCACAATCAAGATCAGGCAAGTTCTTTGCCTTTTTGCCATAGATCATTTGTGAATCATCAAAGTCAACAAAAGGATTAGCAGGTTTAAATGTTCCAGTTATGGGTGGAGGAACAGCATTCATTCCTCCCTCCTTTACATACTTTACAGGTTTTCTATAATCTACAGGTTCAGGGTCAAAAACACTATACTCATTAGGGTCATAAAATTGATTTGGCCCTATCAGGTCACCGTACCCTAAACCTCTTTTAGTTTTTGTAGACATAGAACTATCAATAAGCTTGTGAAGGTTTTTGGATGAGTCTTTCCATTTATCAAATCTAGCCAAGGAATTATCTAGTTTAGACTGCAAATCCTGATTTTCTAACACTACCTTAGCTTTTTCCCTTTCAGAATGTTTAAACTCATTAGTGGCATTTTTTAAATCTCTTTCCAAAACCTTTATTTTCACTTCATAAGCAGACTGTTGTTGTTGATACCAGACCTTTTGTTGTTCTAATGTTTTAACAGCCTTTTTATGAGCCTTAAGTTGTATAAAGTTATCCTTATATTCACTTTCTTTATCATCAAATTCCTGTTTTAGTTTAGCATATATAGGTTCACAACCAAATGGGCAGTTATGTACCTGAGATGGATGACCCATCATTCCAAACTGACCGGCCACTTGTTTCTTCTCACCGTATCCAGCTATCATCCCATAGACCTTATCTGCTCCACTTGCAACAGCCTTCTCATGATGCTCCCAGTCCACCATCGAATCCACAGATACCAAAGCCTTGGGGTCCTCTGATTCCAACTCTTGAATTTTGAAAGCAGAATACCGTGCTTTATCATCCACCTTCTTATCTGTACATTCCCTAGCAAAATGTCCTGTTTGAGAACATTTATAGCACCTCACCTTCCTTCTGTCAAACCTGGCAGGCTCCTGTCCATCAAAATTGACCCTTCTTCCTGCCTTCTTTTCAAACCTATCCATTTTCAAAGATATCATAGCCACCTGCCATCTAATGTCCATCTCTTCCAGATCCAATTCATCAACCTGATTGAAATCTTCATAAATAATCTTTTGCTGTGGAGTACTCTCAGCAACAAATGAATGAAGCACCTCCTCCAGAATATTATCAGATCTTGTCTGAGCTTTTGGTGTGACAGGTGAGTAGGAAAGTGATGAAGATGATGGTGTCAGACTTTTTCCATATGATGCTTTATTAGCACCAGAGGTACTAACAAAAGCAGTATGGGTTGGAGTTTGAGGTGAATAGGTGGAATACCCTTTGATATCAATTTCAAGGGTTTTCAGCTTGTTGTACAGATCATCAAAACTCATAAAGTCCAGTCCACCTTTGGCCTTAAGTGTTATGGAAACCTGAGACCAGGATGGAGGCAAGGCCCTCAGAAACTTGGTGTTGCAGTCCTCATCGTCTGGCCTAGCTTTCAACTGGTTGAGTTGGCTCAGGATCTTGTGAAACCTGTCATACCCTTTGTGAATCCCCTCAGCCTCAGAGATCTTAAATTCCTGGAACTCTTGCTTGAGCATAGACTTTCTCATTTTTCTGGATTCATCATTCCCTCCAAATCTGGCTTTTACAGCATGCCAGATCTTTCTAGCATCATCAAGGTGATGGAAATCACTCATATGATCCTCTGGAATAGCTTGAAGTAAAAGGGTTCTTGCCTTGGTTTCCTTTTGTACAGCAAGGTGTTCTTCTGCTGTAACAGGTGGCTCTATATAGATATTGCCATCATTATCCCTTACAGTATTCTTCTTGCTATTTCCCTTAAGAATGACATTCCATAGATTGTAATCACTGTTCGTGATCCAATATTCCATTCTCATGGCCCAGACTTCATACTCATCTTTCTTCAGGTATGGGAATTTAGCATTGTTATTGGACATAGTTGTGACAATTTGTGTTTGGACTTGTGATGTTTCAGGTTTGGGTTGGTGATCTTCTTGGTTAATGACATTGTTTTGAGGGATTTCGTCTTCCATTGAAAGAGGGTTAAGAGATATGAAATCGAACTTTTTCTTCTTTATCAGAGATCCTCACCAGGGTCTGATACCACTTGTAGGATCGAGTACTTCGAGCTTGATTGAGCTTGGTTAAATGAGAACCTCTAGGTGTAAGACTTGCGTTTATGCGGAAACTAAACAACAAGAATATTAAAGAAGAAAAGACAATGATCCTCTATGAATCAGACTATGAACTACGAATTATGTTATTGAATATTGTAATCGTCAAAGGTACATTAAACTCATGGACGGGATGTTTCTTTTATAATGATAAGAAACCCTAACCCTAACCCGTCTTACAAGAAAACGTGTGAAGAGATAAACATGATCTCTTCTAAAAATAAATCTAACAACCTTACTAAACATACGGATAACAAACAATAATATCCGCAGTAATAAACACTATCGGCAGAAACAAACTTAAACTATCGGCAGGAACCAACCGCAGCAGCAATGAATAACTATCGGCAGGAACCAGCTTCACTATCGGCAGCAATGAGAAATTCTTATTTCTCAGAGATCATAACATCAATGGCAATTGGAGTCGCCTGCAATATAAAATAAGAAATACATTGACTCATCAGTTTATGTTCAATGCCTGCTATCATTAGCATCAGTGGTGTTAGCACTGGAAAATGCGATGACAAATTTAACTGCACCCCTTGTTTACTCAACTCTTCCATCAGTTGAAAAAGTATTCCCTTTGTTTCTGTCATCTTATAGGACAATTTCTTGACCAATACATCTTTTTCTGTCATCTCGGTGGACAATTTCTTGACCAATAAATATTTTTGTTGACGCTCGCGTCTCTCATTATCAAGTGGAGTTTGAAATAACTCAATTCTTTCATCAGTTTCTTGTCTGCTTCGAGGAAGACCAAAATACCTCTTGTATGTAACTCCACTTCCCACTCCTCTTGCATAACCTCCCTTTTCCTTACCAAACACAACTGTCATGGCATCAGTTCCATTATCAAGATTCAAGGTTCCTTCCTTGATCTGGTCATCAGCTTCTTTCTGCACAAAAAATATGGGAAATTTTGGGATTAAAAGTCTTCTTGATGCTGTTAGAGTAACTGCTGCTCATATTTGTGTTAATGCTGCTCAGCTGGAGTTAGTGTTGCTCATGAACTTCAATGAAAAATATGCCAAGTGCTTACTACTTCTAGTACACAGTTACTGCTATTAGTACGCAGTTAATACTGCCGGTATACAAGTTACTACTGCTAGTACACAGTTAATGTTGCTGGTATATAAGCATAATAATAGAATTTGCAGTCAAACTTACAAGTTTATCTCCCACTGATCTAATCTCATATCATCTGGATATTCTCCGTCTTTGTTTACCCTTCCTTTCAACCACATTATACCACGCGGGGGTTCTTCATCTGCTTCAATTTCTTTATTTTCGATCTAATAAACAACAAATGAATACACATGTAAAGTTAAAGCAAGATAAACGAAAATATGAGGATGCATACACATGTAAAGTTAAACCAAGATAATCGAAAATATGAGTGTATTAAATGCAAATGTGCAAATTGTGCAATGTAAACAGATTCATTTCTCAAACTGACCGTCTCTCAATTTGTAAAACAAACATTATATAATCTTACCATTTTCTCTTTCACATAAACATATCCACCTCGTCCCATTTTATGCTGATAAATATTTTTGGAACGCGCCATTTTAGCTTTATCTGATTTCTCCTAAAAACACAAAATCATAAGGCGTTTAGATGCGGTAATGCTGCAAACTGAAAATTATGAAATGACATATAGACTTAAATAAACATGACTAATTAAAACCTTGTATGCATCGGTGGTCGTGTAGTTTACAAACTCGACCAAGTGTTTTGATTTCACAATTGCACTATACATGGCCGGAACTTCATTCAGTTTCAAAGGTGTATTTAGGTTGGGCAATATGTATTTTTCTCTGAGTTTCTTTCTGAAATTCCTTACCAGTTGACCAAGACGAGTCATTACCAATTTTCTAAATGTCAAGTCAACATCAAAATATCGCTGCAAAGATTAACACAATGTTGTTAATTAGTTGCACATAATGTAACTGCATAGATAAACTTATGTAGTATTGGGTTAAAAAATAGTATATATGTACCGTGATTTCATCCCATAGTTTATCCCTTGATTCTTTATTCACCTTCTTCCAGGAAAGAATCTTCAAACCTATGTGCTCACGAACTAGATCTCCTAAAAAATTGGAAAACAGTGTTCTGTGTAACCCTAATACCCTATTCAATGCATCGAAGGTTACCTTGAGCTTTATTCCACCAGGTTTGTCATATTGCATGCGAAACTTATGTAGCCTGGTTATGCCCCTCTTAGCTAGTATCCGATCCGATTGGTTGGTTCCAGGCGCATCTACATCATCAAAATACTTCTCGGATTCATATTCTAAGATATCATCATGTTCATTATCAGCAGGAAGCAAAAGATGATGATCAATAATGGGTTGAATTTCCATGACTCTTGAGCAACAAAGGGTAAAAGAAAATGATTCTGGCTTGGAGAGTAATGGTGATAGAAGATTTGATTTTTGTGTTTTCTTTGCAATCTTTTTTTTATGAGAGAAAAGATGGTTTATTAAGAATATGAATCGTTATTCTTGGTAACTGCTTTTAATTAGGTGATTTAAAAATTTTGGATCAAAATTTTGGCTCCAAGTTTTTTAATTTAAATTAACAATTTAATTATTTAAAAATTTTGCCTTAGAACAAGTTTACACAGATCATGGACACAAATGCAGCCCATTTCAAAATGTTATATATCATTATCTTAATCGCAAATCATGAACCAAGATCATGAACATAAAGTGCATAACAAATCAAGAACTTAAATTTACACAATTACACCAAGATCATGAACACAAACTGATACCATTTAACACAAACTGCTACCATTAAATCATAAACCAACATGAAATCAAGAACACAAACTGCTACCATTAAATAAATATGTGCAATCATCAAATCAACAACAGAAACTGCTACCATTAAATCTAACTGTGTAATCATCACATCAAGAAGACAAATAGCTACCATTTAACAAACCAAAATACTATCATTAAAGTTATAAAATAGATACAGTTAAACTACTAATTACCAGTTATTGTACCATTAATAATTACATTCATCCAAATGTCAGAACTACTACTACCATATTAAAGTACCAAATACCATTTACAAAACACAAAAGCTGTTAATGGAGATCCTAAACCCCTAAACTATCTTCTTCTTGCCTTTCCTATGGCTGCTAGAAGGTGCTCCAAAACCTACAGGATTCTTCTTACAAGGCAGTCCTAAGACAATATCCTGACTAAATTTCTTTTTGTGAGCCTTTTCAACTGGTATTTGTACTTGCACAGGGAGAGGCAGGATAGGAGCTTGAGATAGGAGTTCCTTTGGAGGTTCAATGGCTTGGATAGGTTCCACTTCCCAAGTATCAGTACTTGCATCAGAATGTTGCTCTGGATAATACCAAGCAAGGAGGCCAGGAAGGATGTTGAGAGCACCATCATTTGATTCTGAATTGCTTGAATCAGAAGAAATTGGTATGACATCTACAAATAAAAACTGTTAGATCAGTTTTATTGATTCAAATGTTAAACTATATCACAATCAAAGAAAAACCTTTTGATGGTTTACCATTGCAGAAGAATCCATTGTGTTCTCATATTTGGTCCTCTTTTGTGGTATCCCTAACAATGAAGCAATGTTGCACAAACTAGGCTGCATTTCAAGTCTCATTGGTGGCCAACTAGGCTGCAATTGAAGTCTCAATTGGACCTCTCAGTGTACTCACAAACATTGGACCTCTCAGGGTACTCACAAACAGTTCAAAAGCCTGTATTTGTAGTCTCAATGGACATCTCAGTGTACTCTAATAGGTTGCATTTGGACCTCTCATTAGTGGCCAAGCACAAACAAGTCTGCTAGGTACTCTCATTACTGGCCAATCACAAACTAGGAACATTCCAATGTTCGCATTGATTTATACCTCTCAGTGTACTCACAAACAGGCAACAAAAAATACTCAAACACAAAACACTTAATTAGGCATGAAACAATGGTTCTAGGCACATTACTGGCAACACAAATAAGGTTCTAGGCACATTCCAACTACTTTATAAACATTTGGGTTAAAGACACAAGAATCATTATGTATACGAAAATCAGAGTATGGAAAAAAAAAACAGAGCATACATTAGACATAGCATAACAACCATTATAAAATACAAAACAACACCATTTTACATTAGAATCGGTAACAACCCCAAACATCACCATTTATAGATCAAAAGCCTGTTACTAATTATTGTACAATGAATCATCAACTGATATGTGAAAACATTAAAAAAACATACCTTTGTTGTTATTTGGATTCATTGTTTGCGTGTTTGTGTTTGCCAAAAGAATGTGTGTTTTGATTAGGGTTTATTGATTATTGTGTGTGTTTACAAATGATCGGGTAAAATGATTAAATGCGGGATTAATTGCCAGGTGACTATTAAGATTAAGTCACACTAAAATCCACCGACAAAACAAAAGAAGATACTCTAATATATTCAGATTTTTTAAAAGTTAAAGAAAATGAATATCGTATCAAATGATTTAACGCAACGTATCGCAACGCAACGTACTCGGCACGATATTCACCAAAAAAATCAAATGCGCAATAGTTTTCAAAAGTTAATCATTCTCATTTCAAAAAATAATCTCGTTTTAGCATTTTAAAAGGGTTTGTTATCATCATTCGTGTAACGGTAGAGAACACGGACTCACGAGCACTCACTCCAAAAAAATGAATAAACGAATAGTTGAGAAGAGTATTGATGATAACTCGAGTCGAGACGAGATGACGAAAAGAAGTCAAAGAGATAACTAACAACAAACATATCAAATAAGATGACTCTATTGGTAATCGTCGGTATTTTCCCATAATCCCATTTATTAGTACAAGGTATACTTGTTTTATGATTTAAAACAAGTTTGGACTTACGACAAAATTAATCTTTGGAAATAACAAAATTTCGCGAACGTTTCCAAGTCAAAAGACTTTATTGAAAATCAATTTCCCGAGTAATTTATAATATAATGAGTATTTATATAAACCCTAAACCCTAAACCCTTAACGCTAAACCAATCTGTAACTCAAACAATAACCAAACGAATAGTCCAATAAATCCAAATATGTTAGTCTATGGGTAGCATGTCTCGAATAGTCCAATAGCCCTCGTGTGTTCCGTTTTTATCCCAAATATCTCACGCAAGGTTTTCAAAATCGGGATCCTACTTAGGATCGATTTCGTCTTTGCAAGATCGAGATCGTAAGATTGGATCGGGATCTTAAGATCCTGCTATAATGTCATTTTGTTAATAGTTTTTGAAATATTATACAAATCTATAAATTAATATATATCATAAACACAAATTATGTAAATATTTCGTAGAAATGTTGTCTTCCATTATGATTATGAAATTTTTAAGAATATTAACATGTTGTTTTTTTTAAATTCTACAAACTACATTCCATAAATTTTTTGTTTTTTTAGTTTGTGGTTCGAGAAAAGTAAGATCGGATAGTATTATATCTTAAGATCCTATGGTAAAGATCGGGATCCTATAAGATCTTAAGATTTTAAAGATCCTTTGTAAGATCTGGATCGTTTTTGCTTTGCAGTATCGTAAAATCGTAAGATCCTAAGATCAGGATCAGGATCCTAACAACCATGGTCTCACGTACACTTCTAATTTCCTTACTTCGTTATTAACCAAATTTAATAACAAATATCTTTACAGCTTATAATTTAACAATTGTTTTTATTTCTTTCTTTTATTTTGTCCAAGTCGAATCAATATCAAGTCGCAACAAATGAGTTACTATTTTCTTTTGAGTCACGGTCAAACATTTATTCCCTCAGGTCAATAATAATGAACCTGATCCCAAATAATTCCAAACATTCCCTCGGTTTTATTTTGTCGAGTCAAACCATAATCAACAAGTCAATTAGTCTCATAATTCCAAATCAACTACGCTAGTAACATCACAATAATGGCAAGACAAGGTCGTAGCGAGACCATGGGATCTCGGCTAACGTTTGACGTGGCCAAACATCACAAACAAAATCCAAACCAAACCAAACGGACCAAGGTTTATACCAAATCCAAGACAATCAAACCGGACCAAAGTGAATCCAACACCAAACACAAACCAAATCAGACCAATATTATTCCGGGATCAAACTATCACCAAATCGGACCAAAACATTGTTGGAAATATTGAGTTTGGAAGTTTATTATTCACAAAGCATGAGATACAACTAGTTGTTGCATCAACTCATTGTACATGGTAAGTCAATACTTGGTAAAAGGAAATTGGAGA
Source organism: Artemisia tridentata subsp. tridentata (assembly GCA_021014915.2). Taxonomy (NCBI): domain Eukaryota; kingdom Viridiplantae; phylum Streptophyta; class Magnoliopsida; order Asterales; family Asteraceae; genus Artemisia; species Artemisia tridentata. Next base: position 214,151,959 of record CP139507.1, read on the forward strand.
CTTTTTTTGTACAACTGCTTCCACTATTCCTTATCTTTAGGATGAAGTTTAACATCTCTTCAATTCACAGTTTACTTTTGGCGCCTTTGGCCTCCCTTTTCCCGCCTAAAGTCTTGGGAACGGTTCATCTACCTCTCCAGCCTATTTATACCTATCGATTGGAAAACGTTTAGACTCTTGTGTGCCTATAAATACTTATGAATAAGAAACAACTCCTTTGATTTTTTCATTAGATATTATATTTTAGTTTCAAATTTCAATGGCTTCATCCTCTTCAACTCCTGTTTCAAAGAAAACCAAACGCCCAAGGGATGCTTCTCCTCCTCCAATCCCTGAAAAATATAAAAATTTTGACATATCCCAAGATATTTGGGACAAATGTCATTCTGGCAAATATGGAACTCAAAGAACATTGGTAGATCTTTACAAGCGTATAAAGAGGCTGGAATAACATAGCTAACAAGATTTAAAGATTATATTGGATCATAAGAAGAAAGTAGATGATCGGAACAAAGAAATAGAAGATACAAGAGAGAAAATAGTTTGTGTTTACAAAACTATTCAAGATAGTTTATATATTTCTTAACGTATCTTTTGTATCATTATCTTATTTTGATGTTTTAGTCATTCAGTGTATTATTTAAATGCTTCATTATGGACCTGAATGATTCAGAATGATCGTTATTTGTATTGATGATTGACTATGTTAATGTATATTCATACAAGTTTATGATATTTGAATGCAGTTATTATTTTAGATTGGGGATAACTTCCAAATATTAACCATTATAATTATACGAACATATTATGAAAAAGAATGCTGAGGGTTTATGGGCAAAAGAGGAATCGTTATCTCTGTTTCCCCTGATGTTAAATGGGTGTTTGGTTTCTTAGATAATAACAGTCTTTTTTAAAAATCTACTCTTTAATACTTAGAAGACTATTAACACTGAAATAGTAAACTGTGTTGTAATGCAAGAACAACAATATCACCAAAACTGATTAAGTGTCTTCCTTTACACTTAATCCCTTCCAAATGTATGAGTGCAGTATCATTTTAAAAGAAAATTGAGTTCATACTGCTGAGAAAAAGTTTTTGCACAAAGTTTGTACTGCTAGGCAAAAGTTTGTACTGCTAGCGTAAAACTTTGTACTGTTGTGTAGCCGTTAGTACTGTTTGGGCAATAGCCGTGTTTTATTAATAGCCGTTGGAAGTGCAGGGTATGTTTGTGTAATTTTTACTTAAAGGGTATAAATGTAACCACTGTGAAATCCACATTAACATAAACTATCACTCAGAATATTTATCCATTTCTACGTCTAAATTTTTATTTATTTATTTGAACATAACTATTATCTTATGTGACATAGATCACATCCTCGATAAACGTGCTCGCATGCAACCTAACCTCAACGTATTTAATGTTTATTCTATATAAACATCTTCATATAAAACTTAAAGATATCTCATTTGCCACTATACGTTAACGTACGTTTAAAACTAAACATTCCTTATCAAATAGAATTCTATAAAATCCTAAACTATCATAACAACAAATGTAAGTAACAAAACCCTAAAAATGCTAAAGTACAACTCATTCAACTAAAGTACAAGCATCTAAAGCTCAGAAACCCTAATTCCACTTTAACTCCCGGTAAAACCCTAATTTCAGGTAATTATGATTTTATGTACAAAACTCACAAATCTTAAATTAATTATATGAGATTTTTACAAATTATTAATGTACAAGTCATTTAAGCCAAGGTACAAATATTTAATGCATAAAAACCATATATTAATAAAAACCTTATTAAAACCCTAAATATAATTATTTTAAAGCACAAATTAACAAGTCTTTCATACATGAGCCTTGAAAATAAATTTTTCTAAACTCACTAAATATAAGTACAAGTCTTTAAACCTAATGTACAAGTGCCTAATGCAAAAAATCCAAAAATCCCATTTATATACTTATAACTTAATAAAAACTAACATGTTAAAACCCTAAAAATATATTTTTCTCATTTCTTAAACTTTAGTACAACTTCATTAAGCTCATAATACAACTACTTAAAGCACAAAATCAATTTCTTTCTCTTTTAAAAAGAATTCGACATGTATAAAACCCTAGATATTTTTCTACTCAATAAAACCTTAAACCTAAACCTTAAACTAACTAATTACTCTCCCTAAACCCTAATTACAATTACCTATAGCCAAGTTACTACCCTACAAAGCCCATTCGAACCCCATTTCTATATCCTAGTTCGAATTCAACAAGTACCCAACTAAACCAATTCATCTTTCATTCCTAAATATAACCTACACCATATATCCCCCTTCCTAAGTCCCTCCTACCCTAATTAATATAAGTAGATTACTTGTATGGTTTCTAAATAAACCACATCATCCTTTTCAAAACCCTAACGCCAACCCCCCTCCTCCTTACACATGGAGCCGATAGAATTTTGACACGTCTCCATGTCTCTTTCATAACTCAACAAAATGACATAATCTTTTTAGAAACCCTAATCCCCATCCCTCTATAAATATCAACTCATATTCTCCTCTTTTCCTCACATCCCATTCGAACCAACACCCAAAACAGCCAAACCTTCATCCCCCTACTGATCAAAACAGTCCCATATAAGCCTAAGTGAGGTCTTAAGAAGCCTAAAAGAAAGGGAGCATTCGGTATCTCATTTCCAAATAAATTCGCCACAATATTTCTATAATCGACTAAGAAGACAAGTAAGTATCTCTAGCCCATTTTCATTACTTTCGTACACCTTAGATACTCTTAAATATGTCACAAATTAAGTTGTAGTAACAAACTAAGGTCAAAAATAAGTTATGAGAAGTTACATGTTAACATAAGTTTATAAGTGTTAAAATAAATGGGCTTTCTTATTAAAATTTCGTACAAAACTGACCACATAGAGAATTAGTAGTTTACATTTTGTTGTAGATAAAATTAAAACGAATATTTAGCAATTTGAATCACCTAAAACGAGCAAACGAATCAAAAGTTATAGCAAATTGAAATTCTGAAAATCTGAAACTATGCATTCTGTAACAGAATGCTAAATCACGCAAAACGAGGCATTTCTGGTCCGTTTCGTCGAAAAGTTAAAACATGAAAGTTGTCCGGAACGACGTTTTCTTCAAAAACTCTTTAGTGATCGAGTCCTGAAAACGCTTAACAGATGGTGTTTTTCTTCAAAATCCTAACAGCACTTTAATAAAAACGCCTAATTTTGGACTTATTTTTCGACCCCTAAATGACCTTTAAAAATTCTGAAAACTTACCACATGAGAGACCACCTAGCTGTCTAACTATAGGAAAAAGAACGTAGTGAAAAGATCGAGTATTCATCAAGTTATTCATTTTTCTTTTCTGCCCCGTTTTCTGCCCATCCAATGCCCAAAATAAATTCATTCGAGCTTCATAAGCTCGAATGACCAGCCTATAAGCTGTAAATAAGCTCTTCACAAGTTGAAAATAAAGTGTATAAAAGAGTCGTAAAAAGTCTCGCATTTTCCCGTAACTTATACCGCATTTTTATGAAATAAGGAAGTCGGGTGTAACGACTTGGGAGTCTCAAGTGTATTTTCTGTCAAAACTCTAAGTAGATTTATAACATGGACTTAACTTGCTGTCGACTTGTAACACAGGGGTAAAAAGTGTCATTTTTGAAACTACAGGGTAGAAAATGTCATTTGACCAAAGTTCAGGGAAAAAATTTTAATTTTATAAAAGTTCAGGGGTAAAAATTGTCATTTTATAAAAGTTTAGGGGTATAAACCGTCAATATAAGAAACTATAGGGTAGAAAGTGTAACTTTATATATAATTCTTATTATATATATATATATATATATATATATATATATATATATATATATATATATATATATATATATATATATATTAAATAAAACTAATACGTTTATCTCAATAACGAACGAACAGGAAATAATTAACGAACGAAACGAAAAGTTAAAAATGAACAATAAGATAAAATCTTATCTAACTTTTGAAGAAACTTCATGTTGTCCCAATTAAACATCTATTCGACAACCAAAAACGAAACGAAACGAATATTAAAACTTATATATTGGAATATGATTACTGAAACATGACATAACGAACCAGGTTGCGTGCCGGAGATGTTTATCAACTCTGTTTAATTTTGTTTTCCAACCAGACTGTCCAGGTGAGTTCATAGTCCCACATTTTTTTATACGTTTTCCAAATATGTGGAGAGATACATGCTACAAAAACGAACACGAGTATTTTTCTGTATGTTTTCCTGATTTATATTGCATAAGTTTAACTGTTGTCTATTTAAAGACCCTCTATCATGAACCATTAATCACTTTCGGGTGAGCGCGAATATAATGAATAGATCTATTGGGTTGACAACCCTTTTGTGTTGCTGGATAAGTGACCCAATGCATTTTATTTGAAAACGTTTAATAAAGAGTTTCAGGCAGACTCCTACTCGAGGGCATAATTGCTACATTTAATTATGTAGTGATTTACATCATTAGCTTATAACTATGATGTCCATCGTGTTAACGTCTTGCGATTCATGAGACTTAGAGCAATATATAACGAACTGCGATATAACTGATTTATTTTCTACTTAGCTTGTGTTCAAACTAATTATAACTTTAAACGCTATGGATTCACTCAACCTTTGTGTTGACTTTTTAAGCATGTTTATCTCAGGTAACTGGAAGTACAATTTGGCACGGAGTGGCATGGACTTTCCTTTTATAAAAAGAGTGTCTAGTTCGTTATCATTCAACTAATAGTGTAACTTTTATCACGTATTAACAGAAACATCCCGCTGGGACCTCTATATGTAACTCTGATTTAAATAAATGAATGATAACAATTTATTTAAAACGTCTCTTTTCGAGTCGTTTTCTATTATCATGACTGTGAACCTTGAAGTAACACCCCAACCTATATTTCCGCTGCGAATATCAAAAACGGGGGTGTTACAATAAATCCCCAATTGCGTCACATAATTTGTTTTACGCACACATACCTCTCTCTCCTTTAAGCCCTAATCGAATTTTAATCGTCATATTGAAAAATTCCCAAATCAACTCATAATGTCGAATCTAACTTTTACCGAACCTCATAATAATGTTGCCTTTATAGAAAAATCCAATGAGTCTGTAGATTTTACTGAGATCATTGATTTCCTTAATGCAAGCTATATTAAGTTTGCATTAACTGTAAAACCTACTATATATACTTCTAACATTTTCCAATTTTGGTCGTCTGCTAAGGTCAAAACTATTAATGGAGAATTACAAATCCATGCCTTTGTAGATGGGCAGAGGATTCTCATTACAGAGGCGTCTATTCGAAGAGATCTTCTCCTAGATGATGCTAACGGAGTTGAGAATCTTCCAAATACTACAATCTTTGAAAAACTTTCACTGATGGGCTATGAGATAAAATCAAATGCTTTAAAGTTTTATAAAGGTAATTTTTCTCATCAGTGGAAATTTTTAATCCATACAATCTTAGTGTGTCTAAGTCCAAAGACCACTGCGTGGAATGAATTTAGCAGTAATTTAACTTCTGCTATAATTTGTTTGGCTGAAAATACTTAAAGATTTAATTTTTCAAAATTAATTTTTGATAGTATGGTTAAGAACTTGGATAGTTCTTCGGGTAAATATTTTCTATATCCAACGTTTTTGCAATTCTTTTTGGACAACCAATTTGAAAATAAGAAAAGTCACAAAAGAGTTTATTCCACTCCCTGCCTTACCAAAAAGGTGTTTTCTAACATGAGGAGGGATGGAAAAGATTTTTCAGGGAAAGTGACACCTTTGTTTCCAACAATGGTGGCACTAGCCCAAACCCAAATGGGTGAAGGTTCAGCAATCCCAGCTGGTACCCATCACACACCTACAATTTTGGCAACATCTCATCAACAACAACAAAAGACCTATAAACGTAGGACTCACACCAAGAACACTGAGCTACCTCAGGCTAGTGGTTCTATACCAACTGTTGCAGATGAGGCTGTCACTGGTGGGGAGAGTGACACGTTGGCTTGGGCTGCCACTACTGTGTCTAGCTTAGAAGCAGCACATGACAGTGGTAACATCATTAAGACCCGAACCAAGACAACTTCTAATGAGTCAAGTCCTCATAGAACTGATTCAGGTGAAGGACCCAGTCACCTGGAAACAATGGGGGGTTCAGATGTTCATCGTAGGGGTGAGACTGAACTTAACTTTTCCAATGATCCACCTCTCGGGCTAGGTAACTCAAGCCGAAGTGGTGAGGATAGTATTCAACTTTTAAATGAATTGATGGATACATGTACCAAGCTGTCTACACAAATTCTTGATATGCAAACACTAACTGCGTCTCAAGATGGAGTAATCAAAGCTCAAGGTGGGGAGATAAAGGCTTTGAAAAGAAGAGTTAGATATTTGGAAGGAGTCAAAGGATCAAGAATTCCCAAACACAAGGTTAAATCTTCCGAAGCTTCAAAGGATGCTCCCAAACAGGGGGGAATGAAGGCAAAGTTTCAGGGGAGGTTAAAGAGGGTGAAAGTGTTGGTGCAGAGAGTGAACCTATGGATTTTGTAGTTGCTGATAACCAAGGGAATCAAGTGGTGATTGATAGCTATTTGGCCAAGAGTACTACTGCTGATAGTGCTGCTGATCAGGGTGTTAGTGCTGCTAGTGGTCCAGAAGTTATTGCTGCTAGTGAGCCAGTTATAGCTGCTAGTACAGAAGATAATGTTGCTACACTAGAGGATACAAATGCTGCTAGTGTACTTGCTGAGCTGAAGACATCAAAACCAGTAACCAAAGGTGTTGTGATACAAGAGCCATCATCAAAGCCAAAAGCTAAACAATCAAATCCACATGTAGAAGGCAAAGGCAAAGGGATTCTTATTGAAGAGCCTGTGGAGAAACCATTATCCAAAGAGAAGCAATTACAACTTGATGCTGAAGTTGCTGAGAAATTAGCACAAGAGTTTGAAGCAGAAAATCAGAGAATTTTGGAACAAAAGAGAATACAAGAAGAAAAATATGCTAAAAATGCAAAATTAATGGCTGCATTGGATAAGGAAAGGGCCCAGGTTGATGCTGATTGTGAACTTGCTAGGAAACTCCAACAAGAAGAGCAAGATCAGTACACAATAGATGAAAGAGCCAGGATGCTGAAAGAACTCATTGATACAAGAAAGAAGTTCTATGCAGCACAAAGATATGCAGCTAAGAAGAACAAGCCACCCACTCCAGCACAAAGAAGAGCTTTCATGTGTGCTTATTTGAAGAATATGGACTATTGGAAACTAAAAGATTTGAAATTTTTGAATGATACGAGAATTGAAGAATTATATGCAATTGCCAAGAAAAAGACAGAAAGCTTCTTGAACGATGAAGTGGTGAAGAGCAGTGAAGAAAAGAAAGAAGAGAAAACAAGTTCAAAGAGAACAGGTGACAGTTGGGATTAAAAAGAAGTAAAAAAGAAGAAGACCGATAACAAAGTAGAGAAAGAACAGAGCAGAGAACATGAGAAAACTGAGCAAGCTGTTGATATAGAACAAACGCAAGCTCACACTGAACTTGCAGTTGTCTCTGTAGAATAACCTGAAGGAGAAGCCATGGATGCAGAACCTTTAAGTGTTAAACAACCCATTGTGGATTTCAAGTCTGGATTTCATGGGAAAAAAGTTTATTATGATATTAAGAGGCATGATGGTTCTTCTAGAAGGTTTGTAAGCTTTCATCAAATGGTTCATAATTTTGATAGAGAAGATATGGTGACTCTATGGAGGTTATACAAAGAAAGATTTGGGTATAAGACACCAGAACAAGTCTATGATAGAGTCGTCTGGAAATACTTGAAGGTAATGTTTGAACCAAGTCATCAGGATGAATGTTGGAGAAAGCTAAGTCATAACACTGTTATAGAATGGAAGCTTTTTTAGGGATGTGGAGTACATGCTTTAACTGTACATGAGATGGTGATCTACATGCTTGTAGAAAAAGATTACCCTTTAAAGTTTCACAAAGGCATTCTACATCAGATGTTGTGTGGGAAGAAAAGACTCCAGCTTCAGTTTACTTATGATGAGATGGCTTATAAATTGCTCAAGAAAATGGAAAAGAATCTAGGACCCAAGAATATGTCAAAGAATTAATTGTTTGGGATCATCCTCTCAGTGTTCTTTCAAGCTTAAAGAGAAACTTGATGATTTTGGGAGAAAATATCAAGTTTAGGAGAGGATTGTTGGGTTTTAGAGCTGCTGCTATTTGTTTAGTTAAGACTGCTGATGGAATTTGCTCAAAGACATTGTTGCTGCTAGTACAAATTGTTACAACTGCTAGTTCAACATTACAACTACTGAAGAGTTTATACTGCTAGAGTGTATAGTTAGTACTACTTATAAGATAAATATGTATAGCCGATTACATAAGTTATATTAGATTTATTCAATATTAGCTTAACCTTTACAAGCTAAGGGAAATCGATCAATTGCTCAACGTATGTGGTTATGCCTTTATATAGTGTAGGCATTTGGTTGAAAAAAATAGTGTTTGGTATGAAAGATTCTCAATTGCAGGAATTTGTTTGAAAAATCCAGTATTACCTATGAAAGATTTTCAATTGCAGGCAATTTGTTAAAAAAACAGTGGTTGAAAAAGTAGTCAATGTGCAGTCATGCATGTGACTATTACCCACTTGTTTTACTACTGCATTAAACTAGATAGATTATAAAATCCCAGCATTGTAATGGGGAAAATGAAGAAACATGACTAATAGTCTGAACTCAATTCAGTGAATATCAAATTAGACTCAAACTAAATAGACTATAAAATCCCATATCTAACCCCTCAAAATTAATAAGTTATCAGAAATGTGTGACCATATGTATCGAATTGTGACTACACTTAAATAATGTGTGACAAAGTATGACTCTATGATTTAGACACCTAAATAAATACTTCATGTGACCATATATAACATCTTGAATTTAGTCACACAAACACTCAATGTGACTAATATCAAGGTTAATGATAACTGAGTTCACATTTTGCTATAAATAATAGTCACATGAATATTTCACAATGTGACTATTTTGAATGTATTGGTCACATATAATACCCTTATAATGTGGCCATAAACATAATTTAGATCCACATTTGTGATATGGTGTGACTATTGTAAAGCCTATAGTCACATGATCGTGCTACAATTAAATGTGACTATACACATTAGGATTTGGCAGGCAAACACACACTAAACTTTAGACACACATATTAACTTACGTGACCATATGTATCAAATTTTGGTTACACTTAATCATGTATGCCTATGGTTTAGTGTGACCATATATGACATTTGGTCACACTGTTCAAGTGTGTGACATATATTTGTCACTTTTAAATGCATATCGTGACTAATGTTTCAAACTTACTTTTCAGTTGTCACACATTTCAAATTCATATGTGGCTAAATATTCAGCAAAAAATAGCAGTCATTTTTAAATAATGTGTGACAAACTTGACTATATGATTTAGCCACATACACAATTACTTCATGTGACCATATATGGATTTTGGTCACGCTATTTAATTGTTTGACATATATTTGTCACATATGTATATATATAGTGTGACTAATGTTTCAAACTTATTTATATCTGTCATACGTCCCAAATTATAAGTGACTAAATAATCAAAAAAAAATTTACCAGATACCTCTAGTCACAAAAATATTCAAATGTGTGACAATGAAATTCCAAAATGGTCACATAAGTCGGATCAAATGTGGCTGTTTATTTTATTCTGGTACAGTTAGTCACATAAATATGTTACTGTGTGGCCGTTCAAAATACCACATGTGTGACGAAATCCCATATCTGTACTAGTGTGCTACAAGACTCTTCGTTACAAACAGAGTGCAGTATTGATGAACTCAAATAAGAACATTTTATTACTATCATTTATCCTATTAATTTGACTTGTTTTACTATATTATGTATGAGGATTGATACTTAATCGTTTACTTTTGTAATTCTCAGGTAAAAACAAGCATTTGGTGAAACTTAGCGATTTTGGACTAATTATGGAGCAAAACGTGCATAAAGTGAAGAGTCTACTGAAATGGACAAGATCAAGTCAAATCTGCTCCAGATGCGCCGCATCTCACTCATTACATACGGCGCATCTATATTAAGATATCACCAGATACGATCCAAGATACAAGAGGACATGCGCCGCATCTAATCATGGAGTTACGCCGCATCTTCTGGCGGTGTACGAATATTCCTGAATATTATAATCTTGGACCCCACGCGAAGTTAAGTACATGCGCCGCATCTACTCCTTAGATGCGCCGCATCTTCCCTCAGACAGAAACTATAAATACCCCAAGACCAGACGAATTTCGTACGCATTATATTAGATTCGAAGACCGAACAGGAGAAACCTAGGACGAATTCAGTCAAGGCAGCAGCACAAGACACACCCAAATCAAAGATACAAGAGCTGTAAGAAGGTGCTGCATGTGTTTAATTCATTAAGTAGTTTTGTTTTATTGTGTTAGCAAACTTTAATTCATCAGGATTGGTGGCTTGTGTAATGTGACAACGAAAGATTGCACTCCCTTTAATACTTGCTTTCCCATCAATTAAAGTTTATATGTTGATGTCTTTGGTTACTACTTATTAGTGCATTGATAACCTCTGTGTTTATTAGTGGCTTGCGGGCATTTGACTGCGGGACATAATGTGGCTCCCACGGTTATTACTAAATTGATCACTTAGGAATAACTTTTAGACATAAGTAATCATTAAGGGTTTACTCGCCGATAAGATTAGGACCAACGAGAAAGGGTTAACTACATACACTTCATATAAAGCTATCAATAAAACAAGTGACAATCTACTTAATCATAAGGACAGCCCTCTTATTGTCTCAAGTATCTATCTGTGTACGTGTGTGCTACTTGCTGATTCGTGCCTATTGGTTTATTTTATTATTTAATTGCAAACAAATCGTGCCAGTCTCTCAGGCTGAAACCCCCTTGCGTTAGGATATTAAAATACTGATTAGAATAACGAGATAATACGTTCCACTCTTAGTGATCGACACTCTACTTACCATTATATTCATACTGACCGGGTACACTGCTCGTTAAGTGTGTGTGTTATTGATAAGTCGGCTAAATATAAATTTAAAACTTGAGTAGGCATCTAAATGTGCTAAAACTATACTACGACACCGCACGCATCAAGTTTTTGGCGCCGCTGCCGGGGAGTGAATTGTTATTATCTGTTAATTTGATTAGTATTTTAATTAGGATTTTCTTTTATTAGATTAATTGCATCATTGTATTATTTTGCATATTTGTTGTACTGTGTGTTATTTGTTTTGTGTTATTTGTTTGCTTTTATTTTTGTTTTTGTTTATTTTTGTTTGTGTGTTTTTATTTTTTGTTTTTATTTTTCGTATTTTTCTGTTCTGCTATCGTTGTACTGTGCTAAATCAAACGATACGGCGCATCTGATCTCTCAGATACAGCGTATTGCGTTTAATTTTTAAAAATACAACGCGTTTAATTAATTCGATACGACGCATCTTTTCCCCAAGATACGGCGTATCTGTTTTTAATACGAAATTTTTTTTTAAAGCGATAAAGTAATACGACGCATCTGCTTTTGCAGATACGGCGTATCTGTTTTTGATAAAAAAAAAAAAATTCTAAACGTTAACGCCATACGACGCATCTGCTTTCGTAGATACGGCGTATCTATTATTTTAATTAAAAATAGTTTGCGAATTATTAAACAGATACGGCGTATCGATTTTTATCGATACGGCGCATCCTTCTGAATCAAAAATCTCGTATTTTGAAACATAACGAAAATACGGCGCATTAACTTTCGTTAATACGACGCATTTAATTTTAATTAGATAAGTTGATTTTTGATTAATTAATTCGATACGGCGCATTCAAAATTCTAAGCGGCGTATCTATTTTCTGAATAAAGTCTGATTAAATTTTAACGATTATAAGATACGGCGTATCCAACTTTTTGGATACGGCGCATCGTCTGCAGATATCAGCAACGTTTATTTTTCTAATTTCCGAACGGAAAATATTCTGACTTACCCTTATACTAGGAAGCTTTTACTTTGAAATCTTCTTGTTCTTAATTTTCAGGAACAATGTTTGATATTTTCCCATACTGGTTCGGAAGAACACAAAGAAACCTTACTATGGAAGAGTTTGCACTACTAATCGCTCAAGCTAATGAAAAAGAACATCATGAAGCAAGGAGTGTTCAATATTACTAAATTGGCGATAAAGGAGCGCGATGTTTCCGACTCCTTCAATGATCGATACTGAAGAGCTGAACGTGAGTCTAACTTGAAGACTCTGGAATAAAGACAAGTGCTTACCGGGAGACAACCCGGAGAATCTTTTAATATTCTGTTTTCTGTGTCGAGTCAGTCAGGCCCGCATGAAGATACGGCGCATCTCAATTCTGAGATGCGACGCATCTCCTGCAATGGTCATATCTTATTTTATTTTTCTGCATTTTTATTTTTCGACTTTAAAACTTTTTATCAGTTTATTTTAATGCGGCGCATCCCTGGTTAAGGATGCGGCGCATCTATTATTCTGATCCGTATTTATTCCAGGCTCGATACGGCGTATCTTCTTCCATAAGATACGGCGCATCGACTGACCTGATGATTTTCAGTTTTAATTTTTAAGTTTTATTTTTCCTAACTACTAATGTATTATGCAAAGCTTGAACCTTTCTTATCTTAGGTGTGTTTTGAAGCTTTGGTGGTATTATAGTTTCCTGAATTTCCTGTGGATACATCAAGTATGAAGCTTTAACGTTCTAATCCACAAGAAAGATGATTTTTGCTCTTAAACAAATGGAGGATCATACCGAGCAAATCTCAGGGGAGTTTTTCTGTTCTAATTCTTTTATTTTCCAGTTTTAACCTTTTATACAAACAACGAGGACGTTGTTTAACTTAAGTGGGGGGATTGGAGAATTAGAACACTTAACACTTACTTGTCCTAAACTTTTTCAAAAATTATGCTTAAAATGTGCTTAATATATCAAACTTAAAAAAATTTTAGCATGTTTTTGTTTAAGATCTAAGTTGCATAACTGCACACATGACGTTATTTTCAAAAATTGTGATTTTTCAAAATTCACAAATCTATGAGTGTGCCGGTGACTTGTAAACTTTAGAACTTGGCTTGTATACTATTCGAGACCACCATAATGAGTATTATTTTATATAATTGGAATGACTTGTCTAAATTGGTAAAATTCTAGGATTACACCCAAATAGCCTATTACATGTTACGTGTTATTAACTAACTACACTGGTTAGTTAACCCCCGTATAAACCCTTTTGTTACTCTCATTTTTAGAGTAAGATACCCCTAGAAAAACACTCAGAGCCATTCCTTTCGTTTCTTACACCTATGTTTAAAATGTTTCGTTACACCCTTACACCTTAGCCTACCCTGTAGATTAAAATCCGTGGTTGGTTAATTGCTATAGGCAAAGTGTGTTTCCTTACATTACCTGTGTTCGCGTGCGTAATTCATTATCTTTGGTTAGGTCGGGAAATTGCACAATGCAATTGGAGTGAAAGTAAATATTGTATATCTTTGAGTTTATTTTTCGTGTGTTTACTACTTTCACTATTAGCGTTATTTCTGAAAGTATGAAAAGTATGGAAAAATTATTATCCGGAAAGAAAGTTATAGTGATGTGGTGAAATTTTACACATCTATGTTTTTATATGTCGGAAAAAAAAAAAAAAATCGAAAAAATGAGAAAAGAAAAAGAAAAAGAGTTGGATGTTTATTTTAAACCAACGATGTAAAGTTATGTAAGTGGTCGATATCACCACTATTTGTTGTACTATATTTATGGATTGAATGGGAATTGGCAGTTATGGGAACGCCAATTAAGGTTTATTCTTTGATTAAGATCTTGTTGAGTATAATTCGTGTCTACCTAAAGCGTGTGTTTCAAGTGTTAAAGCGTGAGTTATTCTATGATATGAGTCTTATTCATGGGATGGTTGGGATAGTGATTAACCACACTTAGGATTTTAATTTATTTGTTTTGTTTATTTTTCATTTTACACCAATTTATATCCCGAATGTTATCCATGCCCTTTATTATTCTTTATCCAACCAAACCTTTGATTTATTGAGATTAGGGATTTGAGCAATCTTAAGTATCGTAGTCGTGGATTCGGCTATGTATTTATGATTTTGTCGCCCTTTTTGATATATTATTATTGGTGAAGTTTGGACCTATCTTTAGCCTATTCGAGTTAAGGATTTGAGCAATTGCAAGTATCGTGTTCGTGGATTCGATCATGTATTTGTGATTTTGTCGCCTTTTCTGGAATTTGAGATCGATAGTAAATAAGAATAATTAACCCTTAAGCCTAAAAACCCTTTTTACCGCTTTAGACTTGTTATTCCTTGGCTTTAGTGGTGGAGATGTGTATACTTGCCAAGCTTATGATAGAATATTCGTCGCGACTGGACAGTTAAACGATTAGATTTGCTTTTATCAACTTATTTTATTCTACTTCTAATTCGTTAAGTGTTTAGTTGTGTGATTATGAAATAAACGAATACATGCTTAAATATAAAAATAAATCCTAACATCTTTTAGGATATATTTTCATAAGATTTAATCTGAGGTTTACTTGGGGACAAGTAAAGTTCAAGTGGGGGGATATTTGATGAACTCAAATAAGTACATTTTATTACTATCATTTATCCTATTAATTTGACTTGTTTTACTATATTATGTATGAAGATTGATACTTAATCGTTTACTTTTGTAATTCTCAGGTAAAAACAAGCATTTGGTGAAACTTAGCGATTTTGGACTAATTATGGAGCAAAACGTGCATAAAGTGAAGAGTCTACTGAAATGGACAAGATCAAGTCAAATCTGCTCCAGATGCGCCGCATCTCACTCATTACATACGGCGCATCTATATTAAGATATCACCAGATACGATCCAAGATACAAGAGGACATGCGCCGCATCTAATCATGGAGTTACGCCGCATCTTCTGGAGGTGTACGAATATTCCTGAATATTATAATCTTGGACCCCACGCGAAGTTAAGTACATGCGCCGCATCTACTCCTTAGATGCGCCGCATCTTCCCTCAGACAGAAACTATAAATACCCCAAGACCAGACGAATTTCGTACGCATTATATTAGATTCGAAGACCGAACAGGAGAAACCTAGGACGAATTCAGTCAAGGCAGCAGCACAAGACACACCCAAATCAAAGATACAAGAGCTGTAAGAAGGTGCTGCATGTGTTTAATTCATTAAGTAGTTTTGTTTTATTGTGTTAGCAAACTTTAATTCATCAGGATTGGTGGCTTGTGTAATGTGACAACGAAAGATTGCACTCCCTTTAATACTTGCTTTCCCATCAATTAAAGTTTATATGTTGATGTATTTGGTTACTACTTATTAGTGCATTGAT
Organism: Artemisia tridentata subsp. tridentata; assembly: GCA_021014915.2. Classification (NCBI taxonomy): domain Eukaryota; kingdom Viridiplantae; phylum Streptophyta; class Magnoliopsida; order Asterales; family Asteraceae; genus Artemisia; species Artemisia tridentata. The sequence goes on from CP139507.1 coordinate 214,167,534, forward strand.
AACCTCTGTGTTTATTAGTGGCTTGCGGGCATTTGACTGCGGGACATAATGTGGCTCCCACGGTTATTACTAAATTGATCACTTAGGAATAACTTTTAGACATAAGTAATCATTAAGGGTTTACTCGCCGATAAGATTAGGACCAACGAGAAAGGGTTAACTACATACACTTCATATAAAGCTATCAATAAAACAAGTGACAATCTACTTAATCATAAGGACAGCCCTCTTATTGTCTCAAGTATCTATCTGTGTACGTGTGTGCTACTTGCTGATTCGTGCCTATTGGTTTATTTTATTATTTAATTGCAAACAAATCGTGCCAGTCTCTCAGGCTGAAACCCCCTTGCGTTAGGATATTAAAATACTGATTAGAATAACGAGATAATACGTTCCACTCTTAGTGATCGACACTCTACTTACCATTATATTCATACTGACCGGGTACACTGCTCGTTAAGTGTGTGTGTTATTGATAAGTCGGCTAAATATAAATTTAAAACTTGAGTAGGCATCTAAATGTGCTAAAACTATACTACGACACCGCACGCATCAAGTATGATCAAGATGCGCAACTAGGAATTTATCACTGGTTTGAGAAGAGGAAAACATGGTACAAAAGTAAACTCACAAAGAAGTCTCCAACTCCAGTGATGAGTGATCTCAGGATACTTGCTGTGGTAAGTCTTGAAGCAGAAAAGAGGTATGATTATACCTTTCTAACTAAAATCAAGGCTAGAAGACAAGATCAACAGATGTACACATTTTTAGAAGCAGATTTCACAGACTTGCACCTCAACGACCTTGAAGACATGTATCTCATGAAGGTTCAAGGCTAAATGCAACACTTCTCCACTGATCTTAATTACACGTTCAGCACTTCAATACTACACTTCATCAGAAGGAATATTATACAAGAACGTGTAGAAGACTTGCAGCTTGGGGTCGAGAGCTATCAAAGGAAGATTAATTTAACCGCACCAGTTCTATATCTTCCTGAGATCAACCAAGAGCCCCAGTATACCATGAAGAAAGAACCAACCTTCGGGTTTGTTTACAAGAGTGATCTTTCAATCAACTGCTTCATGGGATACAAAGAGGTTCACAAGTTATGTGACCACACGCTCAAGAAAGTTCATAATGGGTTGGTGATTTGAGTTAGAGACCGAGAACTATACAAGACTAGCAGGTGGACAGCTTCTCAACTAAGAGAAGTTCGTCAATTCATTCTGAAGATCGAGAGAATGCTTGTTCATAGAGATCAAATGAGGAGACTTGAAAGTTATGTTGGAGGAAGACCATCGTTCCCGATTAGGAATTTTCAAAGACCTGATCCAGTTTTCACTGTCTTCAGAAGCACGAAATGATGTAAGAGTTGGATAATTTCTTGATTCATTATACTTGCTTGTGTCATTTATTATGGCTTGTGCACAGATATCAGTGCACAACCCGTACTTGTAAAGAAAGGACCCTGAGGTACGCTTCAGTGCCTCAATCCTAAGATAAGGAGCGAAAGCTTCTTACTTTTGAGTAGAATTAATCAAAATTGTGATAAGTTTTTCAAAATTCTGCTTAAAAGAACAAGTATTCCCTTGTTGAGGGGGAGTACTTGAAGATAATCTTTGTTCAAAACCCAAAAAGTTCTTGTTAAAATTCTTCCCATAAACCTCAAAAAGGCATATTTTAATCAAAAATTTTCCAAAAACAACATGAATATGCTATTTTTGAGGGGGAGAATAAGTATGTGATTAAAATATGGTAACTAAAAATATGAAATCTCACATGAACTCGACTCAGATTGTACCCTCGAATTAACGAAAGTTGAATGTCATTAATCGAAAAGACCTGTCCTGGACGGGTAATAATTTCAAGCTGGTTTATCTAGTGATGTAAACGTGTCTCGCAAAGGACTTGTCTGAGTAGAGTGTACCGATTTCGAGAGATTCTTTTTTGAATATGACCTGGACGGGTAATAATTTCAAGCTAGTTTAACTAGTGATGTAAACGTGTCTCGCAACGGTCATATTCACTGAAAATCAGTCAATTCAAAAGTGCTATCTCCACCCGACATGTGCAAATTTATATTAAAAAATTATGAGCACATGTGAAGGGGAGTATTTCTGAAAATGCAGAACTCTCAAAGTGTTAACAATATATGTTTTACAATCATAAGCACTTTGAGAAATTTTCAAATGATTGGTTTATGGCAACATAGGATAGTCATGGAGATATAAAGTGACTAAGTATAGGAATTACGTCCTATGATCCACCAGAGCCGGAGAGATCTACCCATGGACAATACCAATAGTTTAGAAATAGAAAGTCCTAGGTATGATTGAAAAAAAGAGTAAAGAAATGAAAGGAGAAAGAAGGGGTTGAAGAATTAAAAAGAAAAGTAAAAGAAAGGGTGAAAAGAAATATCCCTCCATATGTTCAACCTTAGGGCAGAAACCGGGTTCAATTCATATACTACTGGATGTCACTACAAGTGACACCGGTATTGAAGACTAAGCCATCATGGACCCAGTGACGCACTACACTAAACCTTCTAGCCACTCAAGTGTCTCTCAAAAGATACTTGTTTCATTTCTCACAGAGAACCCTTCATTATCTATCGACATCTCATTCCGAGACGAGTTGATATTGAAAAGGAGGCACTCTGCTCCATGCCTCCGACGACTAAAACCAAAAAGCACTAAATCGAGTCTAGAGCCGCGAGATACATCAAAAGATCTCTTAGGAACACTTAATATTTCTACACTGGTTGTTCAACAATAAGGACACCAGTTGTAAATTACAAGAGTCCTACGCAAATCTTAGTAATCTGCCTAGAACATTCATGTGGGAATTCACAAATTGTGATTCTCAATGATTGAGTGGAAATTCCTGCCAGGGTCAACATCAAATAGCCCTGACAGTAGGTCACTTCGGTAATCCCTTGTGGATTACGCTTAGTGTTCGAGGTGGCTCCAAACGGTCTACAGTCGTGGAGTGATACTTCGGTATACTTCAGTGGCTCACCTTATGCTGTTGGCAAGGATTAGAGAAAGTCTTCACATTATGCTGTTGACGATCTCAAAGTCCGAACCTGTAAGTGTCGGATGCTTTATTGCTAACTGTTTACTTGCAAGTATTTATGAAGACCAGGAGTTCCAACACCACCATTTCCATCATGCTCATGCTAATATCAAGAAGAAAGTTCTCACAAAGACTAAGGCAAAACAAACGTTCAAAGAAGTCAAAGAAAGTCAAAGACCAAGGCAAAACAAACTTTCAAAAGTCAAAGATTGAAGCTAGCTAAAGAAGTGAGAACTACTTGAAGTATAAAGATCAAAAGTCAAAAGAAGTATGAGCATGGTGGAAAAGACGTATGATGCGTGGTTTTGCAACCTTACAACAGGTTTTACCTCTCGAGGGATCTCAAGAGGCTTACAACCCCACCAGGCAGTGTACCTGACCGATGTAGTATAGTGTAGTGGTAAGTACGGGGGATTGATCGTTCTCCACAAGGAATAGTGTTCGTTAGGTATGAAAAATTACTCTAATAGGTCTAAGGGTGAGAGAAGATTCTTTTTATGTTTTTATATTTTTATGAAAGCAAGTAAAATCTCGGGTTTGAAAGAGTGGGCGGAATTAGTTGCTAGTCAACTAACCCAAATTATTACGAATGCAAATAAAATAAAATAACAGAAAATGAAAATGTTGGTGAAAACTATTTTGTGGAGGGAAATGTGTTTACTTAGATTTCCTTACTCCCTAACTATCTTTTACCGGTTGATTAGTGTGTATTAGTCGCGTGGATGACGGGTGTATTCCTTAATACCATTCGTGGGGTGGCGTACGTACTTCCCCAACTCTACAAGCTCCTACTTCACTCCTATGTCGAGCCGGCTAGGAAGCTCCTAACATGGGATCACTAGAATTCGCTTGTGCATTAAATACAACCATAAAAACCTTTAGTACGCATTGGTTCATGTTTCTTAAGACGTTCAAGCAAGCTACCGAATAGGAAGTTAGCCAGTTTTCTTAAGCCTAACATAGATGAACAATCATCCAATACAACTAACAACACACTAATAACCAATAATCAATAGCTAGGTTTCAATAGATCTAAGCAAACACAAGATAAATCTAGCCTAACATGTTAAACAAAAGACATGAATAAGATAGAATCAAACAACACATAGACATATTGAATGATTAATTGATAACTTATCTTCAATGTAACATGGAAGATCTCAAGGCAAAAAGCCTTGAAAGAGCTGCCAAATTCGTCCTAGGGTTTTCACACACAAAGTTCCCCAATAAGTTCCACAATAAGTTCCACCCTAATGACAAAGAATTGCAAAACTATATATAGATTTTTGGATCTGACGGCGTCACGTTATGGAGTGTGACGCCGTCACCTCGCCGCTTTTAGGGTTCCCGGATGACCTTCTTGACGCCGTCCCTCTTTAGCTCTCCAAAATCCGTTCTGGCTTATCAAGGCTTGACGCCGTCAGACTATGAACGTGACGCCGTCCCTCTTTAAATTATAACGTGACGACCTTGATCAAATTAAAGGGTGACGCCGTCAGAATTTCCATGCAATTTCTCTGGCTTATCATGAGTAAATTTCACATCCACCACTTTTGCCAAGCCATGACGCCGTCAAAGGTAACTTTCAGCCGATTTTTGAGACTTTGCCGTTTTCTTCACTTTTATGCTCCAAAAACGTCCAAAATGCCTCCTTTTCCAGATTTCTCCTCAAAAGTACCTAAAATGACAAAAGGAACGATTTAGGGCAATATTTGATCAAATAAATACGATTTAGGGCTTAAATGACCCCTTAAAAGCGGTACACTTTTCGCTTCATCAAATACCCTTACACTTGAGATTTGCTTGTCCTCAAGCAAATGTGCTTTTATTCTAATCAAAATACAAGTTAGGGGTCATTTAATGCTAACATAAAAGTAATTACAACAAATATTCGTTCCACTTTAATCATAATAAGCACGGAGATTACATACTAGCACCTCACAAGTAGTGTTTAGATACTCACATCTCTCAAGTGTCATCAAAATAAATCTCATAAATGAAAACGGATAATATCTCTCACTACCTGTCATAGCAAATAGATTACCATAGGCTTGGGAAAGGATCGAAAACCTCCTCCACTAGGCGTAAGCACCTAAGATAAACTATCAAAGAGGGCTTTTATATGGGTTATAACGTTAGGTGTAGGGATATGATAAACACGGATTTGTTGGATAAGGGATACTTTACTGGTGGCGAGTTAAAGATCTTGATTAATTACATGTACTATACAATGTTGCTAAGCCAAGACTCGACTCAGTCTTAAGCTAAAAACAAAATAACAAAAACAAAAAAATAAAATGAAACGGGATGGTAGTCCGTATGTTTCTTCTCTTTTTCTTTTTCTCATTTTTTTGTATTTTTCTTGATTTTTCGATTTTTTTTTATTTTTTTTTTTTTTTTTTATTATTTTTTTTTTTTTTTTTGCATACACTCTTGCCCTACCATCCAAAATAATACATCATAGGGGCGTTGCATTCCCCTTACACTTGAACTTTTACATAACTTTACAATTAACTATTCTAATGACTCGAATTAAGATAATTAAAACACTTGGAGTACTTTTAAAACATTTAGCACATATGGGGGTAATAAATGATTTTCTTCCCCATTACTCCATTACACTAGTACTTTACCCATGAGTCCCAATCATCCCAAAACAATATGTACAAGGATATGACTCGACTTAGCAACCATGTAATCAACTAGATAATTAACTTGGGTTTAAACAAATATTGACACAATAATGCACTAAAAATGAGTGCATACAAGGTAGGCTAAGGCGATTTGGGTGTACATTTTAGTGGGGTGTAACAAATTCTTCCTTTAAGTAAAATGCTTAAAGGTCAAAACGAAAAGATAGGCTCTGAGGGGTGTACTAGGGGTATCGTGTACTAAAAATGAGTACAACGCAAAGGGTGTGGGAGAATTATTTGACCAATGTAGCCAATGTAATTATAACAAAAACACAGGTGTAAAACAATGGGTTAATCCTAATGCCTCTTATCATATAGTAAATCTAACTACACGAATGTAGTCTCACTTGTGGCCTCGGAATGGTCCTAACGCAAGTTCTAGAATCTAAGTGCTACCGGTACACACATCATAGCAAAATGCTTTTCCTACCAATTCTAGGGGCGAACCTCACATATTTGGGGTGGAAAATTTTTTAGTGGTACGGTTTTTGTGCTAGTCATATAACTCCTATCCGTGAGACACTCATTAAGATCAAAGTTTCACTCCTATATGTTGTAAAAAATTTTAAATTTGGCACTAAAATTACCCTAACAGGTATTTATCTCAGTTTTATTACACATCTACTATTAAACAAACAAAAATCAAGCGTAAGAGCATTCTCTAATCGTACTTTTACCCCCCCCCCCCCCCTTACACTTAAGATGAACATTGTCCCCAATGTTCAAATAACAAGATGTAAAAGTAAATAAGGTAAAAGAATGAAATCAAATACTCCCCTGATTCGCTCGGTGGATAATGAAGTAACACGGTTAGATCTTCTTCCAAAGAGAATGTTGAAGCTCCATGACTATTGCATCGCCATAAGCTTGATCCAAAAACATTTCCTTGTCCAAAATAACCTGTTAAACCTGAGAAAACAAACACGAAAACCTGCATAACATCGGTGGGATAAATCTATATATAAGGATATAATGCTTGTGGAATGATAATTTTGCAGATTCCTGGAGATTATAAGTTATAGATTTAATAAAAACTTTTTATGAAAACAAAACTTTCAAAAATTTTCAGAAAATTAAACCTGACGCCGTCAGGTTGTAGAGCCTGACGCCGTCAGAAATGATCTGACAGAATTCTCATGTTACGTTTCCGGAAAAATTTTGGAAAAACCTACACCTTACTTCCTGGAATTCCTGCAAAACATCATTATGACTCGATACAAGCATTTGACTCAAACAAATACTAATATGTATGTTCATTTATTATTATTACGATTCATGTTCATTTGTGTTCTAATAAACCAATTTAGATTTCCCTTACACTTATCTTTTGCAAAATACCTTTATATGTAGTTAAGACGAAGTTAAAAACAAAATAAAGCAGTTTTACAAATTAGTTTTGAACATGAATCAATAAGAATAAAAATTAAACATACATACGGAAGCAAATAAAATCAAACAAACAATTAAATAAACACACAAAGCAAATAAAGCTTGGGTTGCCTCCCAAGAAGCGCTTTTCTTTATTAACGAGTCTTGTAGCTAGACTCAAAGTCACGTACATTACGTGACTTCTTCATCAAAAGTTATGTCTTCCTCATTGATCATTTCATTACCATTCTCTTGATAATGCTTGACTCGTTGTATATTCACAGTGAATTCTCTATCTTCGTCGTCAATCAACACAACGGCTCCGGTTTTAGAGGAGCTCCTTACGGTAAAAGGTCCATACCATCTAGATTTAAGTTTTCCAGGAAATAGTCTTAAGCGAGAATTATATAATAAGACCTTGTCTCCTTCTGAAAACTCCTTTGGTCTCTTAATCCGTTGGTCATGCCATCTTTTTGCCCTTTCTTTGTATGTAATGGAAGATTCATAAGCCTCTAATCTCAATTCATCGAGCTCTTGGAGCTGTAAGAATCTATTTGTTCCCGCAACCGTGTAATCCAAATTACAAGCCTTAAGTGCCCAATATGCCTTGTGTTCCAGTTCTACTGGAAGGTGGCATGCCTTGCCATATACCATACGGAACGGGGTTGTCCCGATTGGCGTCTTATAAGCGGTTCGAAATGCCCACAAAGCTTCATCGAGCTTAAAAGACCAATCTTTTCGGTTTTGATTGACCATTTTCTCCAATATTCTCTTTATGGCTGTATTAGTGTTTTCGACTTGACCGTTGGTTTGAGGATGGTAAGCGGTGGAGAATCGGTGAGAGACTCCATATCTTTTCATAACTTTCTCCATTTGCGAATTGCAAAAATGGGTTCCCCTGTCACTAATAAGAGCCTTCGGAATTCCGAACCTAGCGAACAATTTTTTTAAGAAATGAATTACTACCCTAGCATCGTTAGTCCTAAGGGCTTGTGCATCCACCCATTTCGAAACATAATCGATGGCCACTAAGAGGTATTCATTCCCACCTGAAGATGGGAAAGGTCCCATGAAATCAATTCCCCAAACATCGAAAACCTCACAAACTTGTATATAATTCTGTGGGGCTTCATCCCTCCTAGAGATATTCCCAGCTCTTTGACATGCGTCACAGGTTTGTATCATTCCCTTCACATCACGAAATATTGTAGGCCAATAGAATCCTGTGTCGAAGACCTTTCGTGCAGTAGTGTTCATTCCGTGATGTCCTCCCGATGGACCGGCATGACACTCTTTCATAATTCTGACAGCCTCTCTTTCCGAAACACAACGCCTGATTACCTGATCCGGACATCTTCGGAATAAGAAGGGTTCATCCCAAAAGTAGTACTTTAATTGATTAAAGAACCTCTTTTTTTCATGCCTGCTCATATGCTCAGGAATGACTCTACTTGCCAGGTAGTTAGCATAATCCGCATACCAAGGTTCAGAATCATTTATTGACATGAGCTGCTCTTCAGGAAATGTTTCCCGACTCTCACTCTTGTCAGATTCAGTGAGGCTGGGGTTTTCGAGACGAGAGAGATGATCAGCCGCAAGATTTTCTGCTCCTTTCTTATCACGAATTTCAACATCGAACTCTTGCAATAGTAGGATCCAACGAAGTAACCGTGGTTTAGCATCCTGTTTAGCGAAAAGATATCGAATAGCTGAATGATCCGTAAAAACAACCGTTTTAGAAAGGACAAGATACTGGCGAAATTTATCAAAAGCGAATACCACGGCTAGTAATTCCTTTTCAGTGGTAGTGTAGTTTTCTTGAGCAGGATTCATGGTTTTGCTAGCGTAGTATATTGGCTGAAAGTGTTTGTTAAGCCTTTGGCCTAATACTGCTCCAACAGCATAATCACTAGCATCGCACATGATTTCAAAGGGTAACTCCCAGTTAGGGGTAACCATAATTGGAGCTTGGGTAAGTTCCTGCTTCAATCGATCGAATGCGTCCTTGCACTCTTGAGAGAAGTCGGACGGGGCATCCTTCATGAGCAACTGAGTCATTGGTTTAGCTACCTTTGAGAAATCTTTAATGAATCTCCTATAGAAGCCAGCATGACCCAAAAAGCTACGGATTGCCTTGACAGTTGTTGGATAGGGAAGTTTGGATATAGCTTCAATTTTTGCCCGGTCTACTTCAATTCCACTTCCTGAAATTTTGTGCCCAAGCACAATCCCTTCTTTTACCATAAAGTGGCACTTTTCCCAGTTTAGTACCAAGTTAGTCTCCTCACAACGTTTGAGCATTTTCTCAAGGTTAGCAAGACAGCGATCAAAAGAGTTTCCAAAGACCGAAAAATCATCCATGAAGACCTCCATGCTGTCTTCCATTAACTCATGGAAGATTGCCGTCATGCAGCGCTGGAAAGTGGCGGGGGCGTTACATAGTCCAAAGGGCATTCGCTTGTAGGCGAAGGTGCCATAAGGGCATGTAAACGTAGTCTTTTCTTGGTCCTCAGGAGCGATAGGGATTTGGAAATACCCTGAGAACCCATCTAGGAAGCAGTAGTACTTATGCCCTGCTAACCTTTCCAACATTTGGTCGATAAATGGGAGAGGGAAATGATCTTTTCGGGTTTCATCATTCAACTTCCTATAATCGATGCACACACGCCATCCAGTTACTGTTCGTTGAGGTACTAACTCATCCTTATCGTTCTTTACTACTGTCATTCCTCCCTTTTTTGGTACAACCTGTACAGGACTTACCCATGGACTGTCAGAAATTGGGTAAATTAGCCCTGCATCTAGGAGCTTAATGACTTCCTTTTTCACGACTTCCTTAATGTTGGGGTTTACTCGTCTTTGAGGCTGCACGGTGGGTTTATAATCCTCCTCCATGAGGATTTTATGCGTGCAGAAAGTAGAGTCAATCCCCTTGATGTCGGCTACACTCCATGCTATAACTCCTTTATATTTTTTTAAAACTCCTAAGAGTTTATCTTTTTGTTCACTTTTCAAGGAGGAGCTTATGATTACCGGAAGTTGATCTTCCCCTTGGAGGAAAGCATATTCAAGGTTGGTTGGGAGTTCCTTGAGTTCTACCGCAGGTGGCTCGATGATGGAGGGTTTAAGTTTGTTCTCGGGTTTACGAAGCTCAAGCTGTTCGATTTCTTGTCTGGGATAAAAAGAGACTGCGTTTACATCCATAGTCTTTTCCTCCTCAAAGACGGGTAAGAAAGCTTCATCTCGCAACCAACCAGCTTCCATCTGTTCATCTATACATTTGTCAATCTCGTCGGATAGTTCATCGATTTCTTCGATGAAATACAGTTGATTATCTGCTTCGAGAGAAAGATTCATTGTGTCCTTGATGTCGAAGGTTAAGCTATCGGCCCCCACTCGTAAGGTCAGTTTGCCGTCGTGAACATCAATAACAGCACGAGCAGTTGCAAGGAATGGCCTCCCCAGAATGATAGGCACTAGGTCATCTTCTTCCATTTCTAAGATGACGAAGTCAACTGGAAATTTGAACCTCCCTACCTTAACCAACACATTTTCACATATTCCTAAGGGGTATTTGACTGATCTATCGGCTAGTTGGATGTTCATACGGGTAGGTTTCAATCCAGAATACCCTAATTTGAGGAACATGGAATTCGGCATAAGATTGATACTTGCTCCTAAGTCGGCCAAAGCATTCTTGACTGAAAGAGATCCTATTGAGCAGGGCAAGGTGAAACTACCTAGATCGTCCACCTTCTTCGGCAGCCCTCGATGAGTCATCACAGAACATTCTTCTCCTAAGGTTACAAGACCCTCGAGCCCTTTTCTGTTGGTTAGCAACTTTTTGAAGTATGTACTATATTTGGGCATATGGTAGCATGCATCAAGAAGGGGTATGGTGACGACCGAATTTTTCAAATATGACAGGAATCTTTTATTATCATTTTCGACCTTTTGATTCTTGAGACGGGACGGGTATGGGACTTTAATGGGCTGTTTGGTTGGAGTAGGTTGAGAGGGAGTTACCGGAGAGGTTTGTTCGGGATTCTCATCGTTCACATTATCTTCCTCCTCATGAGGGGTGTTGGGTTCCATGATGTTAGATTGTTGAGCTGGGTAAGGTGGATCCTTAGTAGTTGTTCCAGCATGAGTGGTGATGGCTAGTAAGGGATCTCTTTGAGGTTCACCAAGGCCGTCGAGAGTGGCGTTGAGTTCTGCGAATATGGCCCTTATGCCATTTTGTTGGCTATTGATAAGGTTGTCGAGACCATTTAGTTGCAAATTCTTTTCAAACGTGAAATGCCCAAGATCATCCTCAAAAGTGCTCCTAACCTTATAGTCAGGACATTCTCCTCCTCCCTCTTCTCTCACAAGATTTCCCCAAGGGGTGAAATCATTGTTTTGGTAGAAAGTTAAGAGCGAAGGATCATCGAAGATGTCGTGGCTTGACAAGCATGCTTGTTCGGTGGTGGTATCATCCCCGCATTCCTCCACTTCATGCGGGCCACCACATTGGTCACATATCAAGTATGGGTTTGACAACCGTTTAGTTGGTTGTGACTTGTCTAAATAAGAGACTTGATTATTCATTCTACTCAACCGGCTAGCAAAAGGAGGCTCTTTCATGATCTTGGAAATGCTCATGATCGAATCGGGATCATCCCAGGTATCGTCTTGATCATTTGCGTATTCCTCAATTCTATTCCATCCTTCTTCAGCGCTTAGGTTGGCTATTTTTCCTTTTACCGAATTATTAATGCCAAATTGGTCGCCTTTAGGGATACTATCATAAAAGATTTGGACAAGAAGCCAGAGTTCAATGCCATGGTGAGGGACTTGTCTAATCAGATCTTTAAATCTGATCCAGGATTCGTGAATGGGTTCAGCTGATCCAACGTGGAAGCGGAAGATTTCGTCTCGTAATGTTGAAGTTCTTCCTATTGGAAAGAATTTCTCATAGAATTTTGAAACAAGCTGTTCCCATGTGAAAATAGATTCGGAGGGAAGTTGGTTATACCAGTCTCCGGCTTTTTCATGAAGGGTGAAGGGAAAGAATCGCAACCGGGAGGTATCTCTAGTGGCTCCGTCCGTATGGAGGGTATCCACTATTTTCAGGAAGTCCTTGATGTGTTGGATTGGATCTTCAGTTTTCAATCCGTGAAACTTGCATACACTTTGGACCAGCCAAATATCGGTTGCACGCAAGACCCCATCCGTGCGTTCATTTGGAAAAACGATAGCATTGGAAAAACCACGTGGGGTGGGAGAAGAGTAGTCCTTGAGGCATTTAGGAATTGGGTTTCCGGGAACCTCCATATCGTGATTGGGTTGAGGGCTAGGAGGTGTAGAGTGATGATTGGATTCTTCCTCGGAGAGGGCATCATCAAAGTTGATGGCAAAGCCAGATGGTTCAGGTGTTGCAAAGAGCCGCCTTAATCTTCGCATTTCCCTATCAGGTTCTGCGTAGGGTAAAATAAGGTCGCTTAGTGAACTACGACTCCTGGTGACTCTGAGATTGGAGAAATCTTCGTTTACCATGATGGCCAAGGAAGATTTGAGCAATGGACGAAGCAGAAAAAGATAGACTAAAGAAAACCTAAAAAAAATAAAATAAAAATCTCACTAGAAAGGAATCTAATGAGTAGACCTATAAAATAAAAATTTAACCTAAACAATAACTATTCCCCGGAAGCGGCGCCAAAAACTTGATGCGTGGTTTTGCAACCTTACAACAGGTTTTACCTCTCGAGGGATCTCAAGAGGCTTACAACCCCACCAGGCAGTGTACCTGACCGATGTAGTATAGTGTAGTGGTAAGTACGGGGGATTGATCGTTCTCCACAGGGAATAGTGTTCGTTAGGTATGAAAAATTACTCTAATAGGTCTAAGGGTGAGAGAAGATTCTTTTTATGTTTTTATATTTTTATGAAAGCAAGTAAAATCTCGGGTTTGAAAGAGTGGGCGGAATTAGTTGCTAGTCAACTAACCCAAATTACTACGAATGCAAATAAAATAAAATAACAGAAAATGAAAATGTTGGTGAAAACTATTTTGTGGAGGGAAATGTGTTTACTTAGATTTTCTTACTCCCTAACTATCTTTTACCGGTTGATTAGTGTGTATTAGTCGCGTGGATGACGGGTGTATTCCTTAATACCATTCGTGGGGTGGCGTACGTACTTCCCCAACTCTACAAGCTCCTACTTCACTCCTATGTCGAGCCGGCTAGGAAGCTCCTAACATGGGATCACTAGAATTCGCTTGTGCATTAAATACAACCATAAAAACCTTTAGTACGCATTGGTTCATGTTTCTTAAGACGTTCAAGCAAGTTACCGAATAGGAAGTTAGCCAGTTTTCTTAAGCCTAACATAGATGAACAATCATCCAATACAACTAACAACACACTAATAACCAATAATCAATAGCTAGGTTTCATTAGATCTAAGCAAACACAAGATAAATCTAGCCTAACATGTTAAACAAAAGACAAGAATAAGATAGAATCAAACAACACATAGACATATTGAATGATTAATTGATAACTTATCTTCAATGTAACATGGAAGATCTCAAGGCAAAAAGCCTTGAAAGAGCTGCCAAATTCGTCCTAGGGTTTTCACACACAAAGTTCCCCAATAAGTTCCACAATAAGTTCCACCCTAATGACAAAGAATTGCAAAACTATATATAGATTTTTGGATCTGACGGCGTCACGTTATGGAGTGTGACGCCGTCACCTCGCCGCTTTTAGGGTTCTCGGATGACCTTCTTGATGCCGTCCCTCTTTAGCTCTCCAAAATCCGTTCTGGCCTATCAAGGGTTGACGCCCTCAGACAATGAACGTGACGCCGTCCCTCTTTAAATTATAACGTGACGACCTTGATCAAATTAAAGGGTGACGCCGTTAGAATTTCCATGCAATTTCTCTGGCTTATCATGAGTAAATTTCACATCCACCACTTTTGCCAAGCCATGACGCCGTCCAAGGTTAAATATGACGCCGTCAAAGGTAACTTTCAGCCGATTTTTGAGACTTTGCCGTTTTCTTCACTTTAATGCTCCAAAAACGTCCAAAATGCCTCCTTTTCCAGATTTCTCCTCAAAAGTACCTAAAATGACAAAAGGAACGATTTAGGGCGATATTTGATCAAATAAATACGATTTAGGGCTTAAATGACCCCTTAAAAGCGGTACACTTTTTGCTTCATCAACGTAAAGACACCGTGATTAAAGAACGTTGGTGGAAGACAGATTATGACATTACCATATCACTCACAACAAGAACAACAAACAAAGATACTAAAGACGTCGAAGCCTAAGAAGCAAAGAAGACGTCAAGCAACCTTGATGACCAATCCTTAGGGGGAGATTGTTGGGAACACATTTCTTATGTAATCAAGTCTTGGTCATATTATAAGGTTGCTTAGGGCTTTATGTTAGATTCATATGTCACGGCCCTATTAGAAGCCCTATGGGCCGTGACTTAAGGTGTTAGTTTCTAGAAGCATTAGGCAATGTGTTGCCCTAATGCTTCCCTATAAATAGACATGTAATCTACTCTTATTATTGTTGGTTTTATTCACTTATGCTAAGGAAGCTTTGTCATTCTATCATGTGATGTTGGCGGTTATGAGCCCAGAACAGGGTGAAGATAATCAATAGCCTAGCTATTTACCAATGAATGGTTATCGGATATCACTTGGAATCGTGTTATCACTTTCCAAAGTAAACTATTCGACCCTAATGCCTGGGTATCACGAATATCTACTTGGGATAAGACCAAATGTATGTTATTGAATTAGGCACCAATCAATAACCCTTCACGTATAAGTGTTATATGTTTTTTGTTGTCTCTATTCATGCAGTTGTGTTTGATCTCGCATTTATAGGTAAGATCACTCAACCCTAGTCAATGGAATTATTAGTCACCACATAATTAGCCTCCATAATAATAGGAATTAGTGGTTACATGACCAATTAAACTTGGTCATTAAAGCAGTCTTAATTGCCACTTGAATAGGTCAAAGCCGTTACAAGTTAGTTATGATTCAGTCCCTGAGGGTTGCTCCCTGAGTATGTTCACTGAGAGGTTCACTCCCTGAAGACATGAACTCTCTGATGAGACAACTCCCTGATGAGATCCTTCAGCCTGAGCTGAACTCATCAGATGATGAATACCGTTCAGTCCAGAATGTCACTCACTGACGAGTGCACTCACTGAACTTCATCAGTCTGAACCATACTTAACCACTATCAGAGTCAGGGTGTTCAGGGACCTTATGGGTGTACACTCCGTACCTCCTGACCCATTACCAGGTGTGAACTGATCCCTCAAGTGTACTAAATTTTCCAACAATCCTCCCCAAATTTAGTTCACTTCCTTTGCATGAAAATTAAACATTAAACAAAACAAGTGCATAAACGAAAATATCCTGAGGATTGAATTTCCATCTTAGTACATTACACGTTCAAATATTCGAGAATCAGGGTGTTCTAAGAATTGAACCCTTCAACCCATTTGAATACCTGAAGATAAAATACACACAAGTTTTCAAACACTTAAATGCTCCTGACACTTTACAAGCCATGTGTCCATATCCAGTTCATAAATCTTGTAAGAGCCAAAAGTCCTAAGCTCCCTGAAGCGGCAAAACTTCAACATTCACATAGGTGGTTCCTCTTTATTCATGCTCCTGCCAAGCATTTTTTCAAAGAAATTAACCATTAAGAAGTAAAAGCTTCATCCTCCTTTCCAGCAGGTTCCGAGCACAAACCTTGGGATGATTGTGAAACATGTGCTCCAGTCCACTGAATGTTCAGCTTTCCACATTGAACTCAGCCCCCAAGTTTCCTCAGGAGGGAGTTGGGTGTCTTAGCATTCAGTGACTAAGTTGACTTAAACCCATCCCTTTAGCAGACTTTATAACCAAGTCTCTAGCCAATCCCTTCGTCAAGTGATCAGCTAAGTTTTGTTGAGATCTAACAAACTCTATAGAAACCACCCCATTCATGATAAGTTCACGAATCATGCTATGCCTGACACCTAAGTGTCTAGACTTCCCATTGTACATCTGGCTATAAGCCTTTGCCAATGTAGCAGCACTATCACAACGGATAGAAATAGGTGATATAGGTTTAGGCCACAATGGAATCTCAAGAAGCAAGTTTTTCAACCATTCAGCTTCTTTACCAAAGCTGCTAAAGCCACAAATTCATATTCCATTGTTGAACTGGTGATACAAGTTTGCTTCTTGGATGCCCAAGAAATTGTACCTCCACCAAGTAGGAATACCCAGCCACTGGTAGACGAATTGTCTTCAGTGTTACTGATCCAACTTGCATCAGTGTATCCTTCCAACACTGAAGGATAACCAGTATATGAGAGACTATAATTCATAGTTCTCTTCAAATACTTCAGTACCCTCTGAATTGCTTGCCAATGTTGAGCACTAAGGATTACTAGTATACCTGCATCAGTTTTCCTACTGCAAAAGCAATATCAGGCCTGGTACAAGTCATGGCATACATCAGGCAGCCAATCACCCTAGAATACTCAAGTTGAGATACAGCTTTGCCAGTATTAGGCATTAGCTTCTCAGTAGTATCCATAGGTGTACTCACTGGAGTACAATTAGAGTGGTTAAATTTCCTCAGTACCTTCTCAATATAATGAGATTGAGTGATAGAAATTCCCTTACTCTCATGTTTGATCCTTATACCAAGTATAACATCAGCCTCCCCCATGTCTTTCATAGAGAACCTTGATGACAAAAATTCCTTTGTCAGGTCAACTTGATTTTGGTCAGTGCCAAAGATCAGCATGTCATCAACATATAGACAAATGATGACTCCTTTACTAGATTCATCAAATTTGCTATACACACATTTGTCAGACTGGTTAAGTAAATAACCACTAGACAAAACCACTTCATCAAATTTTTGATGCCATTACTTAGGTGCCTGCTTCAGTCCATATAAGGACTTAA
Organism: Artemisia tridentata subsp. tridentata; assembly: GCA_021014915.2. Taxonomy (NCBI): domain Eukaryota; kingdom Viridiplantae; phylum Streptophyta; class Magnoliopsida; order Asterales; family Asteraceae; genus Artemisia; species Artemisia tridentata. The sequence goes on from CP139507.1 coordinate 214,184,663, forward strand.
TCAGTTTACACACCTTGTTTTCATTGCCAGGCATGATGAAGCCCTGAGGTTGGTTCATATAAACCTCCTCATCCAATTCACCATTTAAAAAGGCTGTCTTCACATCCATCTGATGAATAATTAGATTGTGAATTGATGCCAAAGCAATCAGCAATCTTATGGTACTGATACGAGCCACAGGGGCATAAGTATCAAAGTAATCAATCCCTGACTTTTGTTTAAAGCCCTGAATGACTAGTCTAGCCTTGAACTTTTCAATAGTTCCATCTACCGTCATTTTCCTTTTGAAAATCCATTTGCAACACAAAGGTTTGCAACCAGGTGGTAGATCAGCCAACACCCAAGTGTTGTTGCCCATGATGGAGTCCATTTCATCATTTATTGCTTCTTTCCAGAAAGCAACATCCTGAGACTTCATTGCTTCATCAAATGTCTTGGGGTCATCCTCAACATTAAAGCAATAGGAGTGTTGGTTAGAGACCTCATCCCTTGTTCCTTCAATTAAGTATAATTGAAACTCAGGTCCAAATGACTTTGGAGTCCTGATCCTTTTGCTTTTCCTAAGCTCAGGTTCAGGTTGTTGAACTACAATCTCATCAGGGACCTCACCAGAGACCCCTGAAACACCAATGTCATCACTTCCATTAGGAATCCTCTGACTTGGTCTAGGGACTGATGAGAATCTATTCTCACAAAAAGTGCATCCCTTAATTCAATTATTGAGTTAATTGAAACATATTCATTAGGTTCAATAACATAAAACCTATATGCCTTGGAATGCTCAGCATATCCAACAAAGATGCATTCAATGCCTCTTTCACCTAAAGTTTTCATCTTTGGCTCAAGGAGTCTTACGACTGCCCTACAACCCCAGACCCTGAGATAGTTTAGGTTGTGTTTCTTTTTAGTCCAGAGTTCATAAGGGGTTGTCTTGTTCCTTTTGTTGGGAACCCTATTTAATAAATAGCAAGCTTTTAACATAGCTTCACCCTAGAACCCTTGACTCAGCCCAGAATAGGACAACATGGAATTAACCATCTCCTTCAGCACTCGGTTTTTCCTTTCAGAGATACCATTTTGCTGAGGAGTATAGGGAGCAGTCGTTTCATGGATTATACCAACAGACTGAAAATACTGAGTATCCATGTACTCACCTCCCCTATCAGTCCTTAATCTTTTGATCAGGGACCCAAGTTGTAATTCAACTTCAGTTTTAAATACCTTGAATTTATCTAATGCTTCATCCTTAGTATGTAACAGATAGACATAACAAAACCTAGAAGCATCATCAATAAATTTCACGAAGTACTTTTTATTCCCCAAAGAGGGAGTGGCATGTAAATCACACAGGTCACTGTGTATTAGCTCTAAGAGCTCAGTCTCACGTTTTACACCCTGAAAAGGTTTCTTAGTTATTTTGGTCAACATGCAAGTCTTACACTTTTCAGTATCCATGTCAAATGCTGGGATTAACCCATCCTTAGACATATCTTGCATCCTTTTATAGTGTACATGGCCAAGTCTAGCATGCCAGAGGGTAGAGTCGTTCATTTTAGAGGTTGACATAAAGGCTGAATTAACAACATCAGTGACAATATTAAGTCTAAACATTTGATTACACAAATAGCCAAAACCAATAAACACACCATGTTTAGACAATATAAATTTATCAGATTCAATAACTTGTTTATATCCGTGATTATTCAAAACACTACTTGAAACCAAGTTCTTCCTTATATTAGGAACATGAATAATATTAAACAAAGTTACAATCTTTCCAGAACTAAAACTAAGATCCACACAACCATGACCATGCACCAGGGCTGTTGACTCATTTCCCATGTGAAGAATAGAGCCATCATTCAGTGACTCATACGTCTTGAACCAGTGTCTATCTTTGCACACATGAACAGTTGCTCCAGAGTCAACCCACCACGCAACATCATCATCCTGCACATAGTTAGATTCAGATACATATGTAACATAATAAACCTGAAAAGATTTATTAAACATATTATGACCTTTCAGTGAGTTGGTAGAACCCCCACTCCCTGAACCACTAGTGCCTGAACCATTGGCTTTACCACCAACCTTAACACCTTTGCAATCCCTTTTAATGTGACCAGATTTGCCACATTTCCAACAAGTAGGTGTTGCCTTCTTGCTTGGATCAGCCCTTGTGTTATCATGATGTTTACGTTTGCCCTTGTGTCATTGTACCTGGTGGATTTGTTATGTTCCACCATATTGACAACAGATGCACCAGTAGCATTGCTACTATTTGGCTTGTCACTATCCTGCGCCCTGAGGGATTCCTCAATACGCAGATGACTGCCCAACTGAACAAGAGTCAGTTCTTCCTTCTTATGTTTCAATGTATGCTTGAAATCTTTCCAAGAAGGTGGTAGTTTGTCAATGATACAAGAGACTGAAATAGCCTCATCCATGTTCATTTTATGTTGTGTAAACCTTCCAAGTATACCAAGAAGTTCATTGTATTGTTCCATAACTGGTCTTGAATCAGTCATTTTGTAATTTGTGAAATTACTTACAAGAAACTTCTTACTTGATGCATCCTCAGCCATATATTTGGCATCCAAGGAATCCCATAGTTCTTTGGAAGATTCAACATTCTGATAAATATCAAAGAGAGAATCAGACATACCATTTAGGATTAAACCTCTGCAAATGTAATCATCATTCTCCCATTTGCTCCTCTTCCTTATTTGTTCAACAGTTGCATCATCACCATCTTCAGGAATAGGAGTGCTCAGAACATACACCACACTCATGCTTGAAAGCAAGAAGTGCATCTTCTTCTGCCATCGTCTAAAATCCACCCCTTCAAACTTATCAAGCTTGGCAAAGTTTGATGCCATGTGTTTCATAGCAGCAGCAGCCATTGATTATCACAAAATAGTTTACTTTGATTGTTGGCGGTTATGAGCCCAGAACAGGGTGAAGATAATCAATAGCCTAGCTAATTACCAATGAATGGTTACCGGATATCATTTGGAATCGTGTTATCACTTTCCAAAGTAAACTATTCGACCCTAATGCTTGGGTATCACGAATATCTACTTGGGATAAGACCAAATGTATGTTATTGAATTAGGCACCAATCAATAACCCTTCACGTATAAGTGTTATATGTTTTCTGTTGTCTCTATTCATGCAGTTGTGTTTGATCTCGCATTTATAGGTAAAATCACTCAACCCTAGTCATTGGAATTATGAGTGATTAACGGCCCATTAATCACCACATAATTAGCCTCCATAATAATAGGAATTAGTGGTTACATGACCAATTAAACGTGGTCATTAAAGCAGTCTTAATTGCCACTTGAATAGGTCAAAGCCGTTACAAGTTAGTTATGATTCAGTCCCTGAGGGTTGCTCCCTGAGTATGTTCACTGAGAGGTTCACTCCCTGAAGACATGAACTCTCTGATGAGACAACTCCCTGATGAGATCCTTCAGCCTGAGCTGAACTCATCAGATGATGAATACCGTTCAGTCCAGAATGTCACCCACTGACGAGTGCACTCACTGAACTTCATCAGTCTGAACCATACTTAACCACTATCAGAGTCAGGGTGTTCAGGGACCTTATGGGCGTACACTCCGTACCTCCTGACCCATTACCAGGTGTGAACTGATCTCTCAAGTGTACTAAATTTTCCAACATGTGAATCATAATCCGACCTCTCTCTTCTCTTCTTCTCTCTTTCTCTCATCTAGTACGTGTTATATTACTTGTGTTGTGCTTAATCTAGGACCTAACAGCAATATTTGATCAATTACATATGACTTTTAGGCTTAAATGACCCCTTAGAAAGGTATCAAATAAATCTTTATCCGGGGAATTACATCTATGTCCTTACTAAAGTTCAATATTACATCAATGTCTTTCTCACTTTTGTAATTACGTTAATATCCTTCCCAAACTGTTGTAATTACATCAATATCCTTCCCAAACTTTTAATTCTCATATGTTTCCAAACATCAACATGTTTGATCATAAATCAAGGACAAAAAGTTTATATGAATAAATAAATATATACGAACAATATTTTCTTTCATATCTATATCAAAACTTTTGTAATTACATCATCATGTTCTTTCATCACTCGAGACCACAAAGTATAATTGAACAATATAATTATCATCAATATAAGAGATAAATAAGAGATGTATAATATTTTCATAATTTAAAACTAATATAAGTATGATTTAATTGATTTTTGAATATATATGAGAATTTAAAAGTTTGGAAAATATATTGATATAATTACAAAAGTTTGAGAAGGACATTTATGTAATTACGAAAGTGAGAAGGATATTTATGTAATATTGAACTTTAAGAAAGATATACATGTAATTCTCCCTTTTTTTTGAATTAAAATTTCATTCATTCGAGTAAAAACATACGAAAACAAAAATACAAATTACAATACGAAAATAAAAAATATATATATATACGAAATTTAAAGAACAATACGAAAAATTAAAAAACTTAAACTAAGAGTCTAAATTATATAACTCCTTGATCTTTTGCTTCAGGGTGAACACCATCGATAGTTGTCTTCAGGTTAGATTGTCATGCTGTTTATTGTAAAACCTGATGTCTTTCTCGAATTTTTCTTTTTGTTAAAATTCAAACATTTGACGTTGCAGGTCTAATTCTTCATCCTTTTGTGCAAGCTTTAGTCTCTCCAATTCCGCTAGATCTCGACGCTTCTGATTTTCCAATTCAAATTCCCAATCCTTTATTCTCAAATACTCAGAGGATGATTCTTTCCTCGACGCAAACAACGGCGTTGCGACCTGTGTGAATTTAGTGAGCAAGTCGTCAACAAGACCAGGATTAGCAGCAACTGAAGATTTCCAACGGGAAGCGGATGATGATCCTTTCTTTTTAGCCTTGTCTTGACCAGTTGGTCGAACCTCTCGGACCTCTGCATCCTCTGAATCCGTTGCTTCGTCGTTCAGATCCAAATCTATATTTGTTGAGTCTGAATTGCCGTGTGATGTGTTTTCCGATGTCCTCAATTTTTTGGAACCACCACTATTTTTGTCTCTGGTGTTGAAAAACTTTGGCATTTCTACATATTTCTATTTGTGGTGCTCCTTTAAAATTTCCCAGCATGCATTCATTGTGAAAGGAGCACCATAAATAGCACGATACTCAGATTTCGCTTCTTGATAGCAAATATTGTCACATGCTCCACTCTTGTGCCTCGCTTTGACGCTATTGTAAACCCCACAAAATTACTAACTTTAGGCCAAATCTTAATTTTCCATTTGCAGTTGACAGCATCGTAGCCTCTTTTCGCTTCCCCCATTTCCATCTGAAACTATGTTACTACATCCGTCCAAAACTCGTTAGCGTTTTTAGCATTTCCTTCAATGCTATTTTCGGACGTCTACCCAATTTTTACATAAAGCTATCTCTTCCGAAGGGATCCATATATCATTTGTTTCTTTTTCATTCTTCTTTCATGGTTGGCGACTTTTTGTATACTTCCTTTTGATGAGCGCAACAACATCCTCGATGGGTGAGACGTCTAGAACGAGTTGGGATGGACCTTGCGAATCTTGACCAAATAACTTATCAAAATCATCATCAAGATCTAAAGGGTTAACTGGGAAAAAAGCTTGAGAAGCTTGATATTGGTACAGTGGTTATGTCATTTGTGGATAATACCCGTATTGTTGGTTAAGCGCATGGTGCATTTGGTTTGTTGTTGGTACGGAGGAGAAAATGGATTATTTGGGTAAATAGAAGGTTGATGCATTGCTTGGTATGTAAAACTAGCGGGATGAAAATTAATCGATGGTGATTGACCGGTTAAGATAACATTGGGGTCGGTTGTTGTTGGAACATTTTGTTGTCGTCGGGTTTTTTGTGTTTTGTTTTCGGGAGTTTTGGAATGCATTTTTTGAATTGGTATAGTTGTAGAAGAGAATGTATTAAAAAATAATAAGAGAAATGGGGGTTTTATAGGGTAAAAGTGGGTTAAAAATTATTATTCTTTTAAATAGCAAGTCAAACACCCCCAACGGTTTAAAAAATAGCCTTTGCTACTCTTTTCTTCGCATTTCATTCGGTCCAAGACCAGACCAAAACAATTGATTGGGGGAGGGGGAAGCGTTGGGATTTGGTTTGGTCAGCCAGGGGGACACGTCCCATAGGGGTAGACCAACCGAATTATTCAGTTCTATTACTAGCAGGCTTACAGTAATTAGGTAATTCTATAGTGCGTTTTGGTTTTAGGATCACCTTTACGAAGCCCCCGTTTACCACGAAAATAACCATGTAAATCTCCATTAATATTAATAGAAAATGAAGTGCTAGTAACACACGCCATTATCCACTTAACCATTTCGAGTGAAAACGAAACACCCATAAAATATCTTCCAAAAACTTTCAATTTACCATGTCATACGCCTTTTGAATGTCAATCTTGAAAGCACATCTAGTAGGGCCTCTATTCAAGTGATAATTACGTATAAGCTCTTGAGCAAGTAATATACTATCTGAAACAGACCTCCCCAATACAAAAGCAGATTGATTATCAGTAACAATGTCATCAAAACCATCCTTAATTCGGTTTGTAATAATCTTGCTTATGCATTTATAAATCGCACTTGCTTATGCAAATTACCAACATACAAATCTACTGAACCATATTTTTTAGCCATGACATACATTGTTTTAACATCATGATCACTCTCAATTATTTTAACACCATTATATATCCATATATCATTTGTTTCTTTGTCATTCTTCTTTCATGGTTGGTGACTTTTTGTATACTTCCTTTTGATGAGCGCAACAACATCCTCGACGGGTGAGTCGTCTTGTACGAGTTGGGATAGACCTTGCGAATCTTGACCAAATAACTGATCAAAATCATCATCAAGATCTAAAGGGTTAACCGGGAAAAAAGCTTGAGAAGCTTGATATTGGTACAGTGGTGATGTCATTTGTGGATAATACCCGTATTGTTGGTTAAGCGCTTGGTGCATTTGGTTTGTTGTTGGTACGGAGGAGAAAATGGATTATTTGGGTAAATAGAAGGTTGATGCATTGCTTGGTATGTAAAACTAGCGGGACGAAAATTAATCAATGATGATTGACCGGTTAAGATAACATTGGGGTCGGTTGTTGTTGGAACATTTTGTTGTCGTCGGGTTTTTGGTGTTTTGTTTTCTTGAGTTTTGGAATGCATTTTTTGAATTGGTATAGTTGTAGAAGAGAATGTGTGAAAAAATAATAAGAGAAATGGGGGTTTTATAGGGTAAAAGTGGGTTAAAAGTTATTATTTTTTTAAATAGCAAGTCAAACACCCCCAACGGTTTAAAAAATAGCCTTTGCTACTCTTTTCTTCGCATTTCATTCGGTCCAAGACCAGACCAAAACAATTGATTGGGGGAGGGAGAAGCGTTGGGATTTGGTTTGGTCAGCCAGGGGGACACGTACCATAGGGTTAGACCAACCGAATTATTCGGTTCTATTACTATCAGGCTTACAGTAATTAGGTAATTCTATAGTGCGTTTTGGTTTTAGGATCACCTTTACGAAGCCCCCGTTTACCACGAAAATAACCATGCCATTATCCACTTAACAATTTCGATTGAAAACCAAACACCCATAAAATATCTTCTAAGAACTTTGAATTTACCATGCCATACGCCTTTTGAATGTCAATCTTGAAAGCACATCTAGTAGGGCCTCTATTCAAGTGATAATTACGTATAAGCTCTTGAGCAAGTAATATATTATCTGAAACAGACCTCCCCAACACAAAAGCAGATTGATTATCACTAACAATATCATCTAAACCATCCTTAATTCGGTTTGTAATAATCTTGCTTATGCATTTATAAATCGCACTTGCTTATGCAAATGACCAACATACAAATCTACTGAACCATATTTTTTAGCCATGTCATACATTGTTTTAACATCATGATCACTCTCAATTATTTTAACACCATTATCTAAAGGCTGATTAGGTATGTAAAAATTCAAAGCCCTAATGTCTGCCTTAAGCTTGGCAACTAACATATCTAACAGTGGGCTAAACATAGCCCTATCTTTTGTACAAACCTGAACTTTCATAAGTTTGCCATTTATGTACCTTAATGGATAAAAGTTGAATACATGTATTCTAAACTTAACATCGTCTGGTCTATCCATCAGACCTGTACAAATGAAGAACCACGAATTAAACCCTAAATTTCAATATAAAATAATCGAAAATTATAAAATTATAAAGAATTATTATTATTATTTTTTTTTTTTGACAATTAGGGTAAATAAAGTTAGGGCTAAGACAAACAAACCTTTTTGATGCACCAAACAAGGAACGCGACAATCAATTTTTTGTTATTATAAAATTCACAAGTTAGGGTTTTCGGGAGAAAATAGAGAAATACTTTCTTCTATCTACTGAATTAAAAGACCCGCCGCGCCGGGCTATAAGATAAGATACAGCTGTTGTACTACTTGACTGGTAAGAAAGAGCTTCCGTAAGAACTGGAAGACTCTTATATGTACGGTAACCGTATCTTCCGCTACTGGTGGGATTTTGTGTACTTGCACTGACAAAGAAGATAGAAAGTTGGTATGCTTTTGTGGTGGAAGATTGCATGGGCGGGAAAGTGAGGGGGAGGTTATTAGTCGAGGTGGAAGACAAGTAAAAAAAAAAAAAAAAAAGGGGATGAGTAGGTAAAATACTACCCAAAAAGGTAAAAGTTCATAAGGTTATTTAAGTGCACAGATTTTAGTTAGATAATTAGATCTGGAAAATGTGTCAAGTATGATGAATTTTCGAGTGATTAACCCTTTTAAAAATGCGCAGTTGGGCTGATGTACCACCTTTTCGTCCACTGCAAATTTGCTTGACCTATTTGGTGGTCTTTGTTGTACTGGTGGGATATTCGGCCATTCCTCAAAGCATGAGTATATTGTTCGAATGGTGGAAGGATACAGCTCATGTAGCACGTAGTAAGGAGGTATGGATGATGTCTTTCTTCTCAGTCATTTGGAACATTTGGATAGCTAGAAACAATCTTTTTTTTTTTTTGGAATAAGGAGTCATCAACATCTCAAGTTATGGACCTGGTGAAATTAGTATTTGGATTTTGGGTCAAGGCATTGGTTCAAGGTTACTCATACTCAATTTTTGGCTTACAAGCAACCTGCTTTCAGTTTCATTGATGGATCGAGCTGCCCGTAAAGGAAATTTCAATCTTTAGTGGTGTCTGCCTGATGACGATTCTTTAAAATTCAACGTTGATGGGCCTGCGACAGGCAAGCCGGGTATGGCCGTTGTTGGGGTTAGCCACTAAAGTTGCGTGTCCATTGGTAAATCAAAATAATGATCTAAATTCAATTAACACCATCATTAGGGATTCGTTCAACACAGTTTCATGGGTATCGAGACGGAGACCATGAGATTATTAACATAGTTTTTCTGAGACCAATGTTTTTCTATCGAAAGGCGATAATTTTTCATGTCAAAAGGGATTTTAATTGCGATGCTCATAGACCGGCAAATGGATCGTCTAGTTGATTTTATTCACATGAAATTTGAAACTATTTGTAATAATTATATATGAATGAAGTTTTACAAATTTTAATCACATGTGACTTAAATGGTTTTTTTAGTGGTATGAAACATATTCCTCAACAATATTTTCTAACCCGGCAACACAAATAAGATCACATTTGATGATCAACTGGAAAATAGCGACATTTTTTTCCCGTAATAAGACTTGAAAAAGTCTATTCACAAATCTGAAGCCATCTATAAAACTCCAAAACATCAATACCCTTGCGGAAAAGTATCGTTCTTTAATGCATTGCTACATTATAGTAAAATCAATCATTCAAAAACGACCAAGAATCACGAAAGAGAACCATAAACGTAACTCACATGTCAAAGTTATCTAATTAAATTGCTATCGCTTACTAGGATCACAAAAACCTGTACTGTGTTCTTGTATTTGAGCATACCACAATACGTTGATCATCAGCATTGTCGTTTGTTTTCCAGTCGATGATTAATCATTTCTTTGTTTCTTACCTTTGTCGCTATGATACTTGATCTGGGATCATAGAGTCGTGCACTCTTTGATTAGCCTTCTTTGCCTACAAATTCGAGAAATTACAATGCATCATTAAAATAGATAAATGTTTGCATCGGTGCCTGATTTTATCTTCACACAAATACTATAAATAACATTTTCTTATAGAAAATCATATAACATTAGTTAGATGCAATTTTTCTTAACTCAACAGTATATTGGGAGCATTTTTAAGTATGCAATTTCCGGATCATATAAGTGTGTGTATAATTTATCATTTCCTACAACCATCGTGTGTCTGAGAACAAAAACATAGAATAGAAGGGTATCACATACTTCATTTTCCCAGTTGGTGCATAACGTCAATATCAAAAGAAACAACGATTGAGCGAATAATGCTGCAATGATTCCGAACCATAATCCCTGCATAATTAACAAAATTTGCGTAAATAAAAAAATTCAAAAACATGTAGAGATGCTATATATAATGGGCGGGTGGGCGAGTTGTGTAAGTGATCAATATGGGTTTAGCCGTTTAGGTTAGAAAGAATGATAGCATATTTGTATGTCAAAACAGTTGAGTTGCTTGTATTTTGCAAATAATTCAGGTATTAGACCTGTAAGACCTTATTTATAAAATACAACCAGGAATATATGTTTCTGTATAAACTGGTGGAATTTGGCACCCTTAAAACGAGTAAACGAGGAATAGATGAGAATATGAGATTAATGAGGCGAAAGTTACCTTTCCACCCATATGAAATACAAAAGCAAACAAGATGGCCAATGGAATCCCGATAATGTAATAAGCCCCCAAGTTCGCTAACGCACCAATTTTTTGTCGTCCACTCCCTCTAACAGCTCCTATCAATCACAAAACAAAAAAATGTTAACGTCAGTAGTCAATTTAGTAGCACGAGATACATGTTTGGCATTCTAAGTTAAAGAGAAATGGATAGTTAAATTATTGGCTTGTTGTAACCTGAAAGCACAGATTGGATGCCATCAACGATATAGCCCCCTGCAAGAAGTAGCATCATCTGTGCAATGTAACTCACCACTTCTTCTTCATTACTATAACAATACCCCCACAGTTTCCGCCCGAAAATCAAGATTAATGCACCCAAAACACCTTCAGTAATTACAGCAAACATTGAAACCCGTATTGCTAAAAGTGCTGCTCGCGCCCGTCCAGCACCTAATTCATTTGAAACCCTTACACTGCAGAAAAAGATAGGAAAATTTTCACACAAACAAATATGACTCTCAACGACTTCAACCTAAAACACGAGAACTCACCTTGTGGCACTACTTAGACCAAGAGGAATCATGTAAAGCATCGAGCATGTATTCAAGCTGCAATAAAAGCCTTTTGTTAGCCAAATTAAGATGGCAAAACATTGAATAAAAATATATAATCTTTGAGTAGGACTACATTGATTAACCTGATAGAAAGAACTGAGGTTTCTAGTTGTGGATTAGGAAGAAGACCAGATAACAACACCATCATCTCAAATGACCATATCTCCAAACTGTTCAAATATTCAGACAATCAGATTTTTTTTTTTTATTTTATTAATTTATTTATTTTTATATTTTTTTTCAAATAAGGTTGAATTTGAAATGCAAAAGTTATTTACAGGATCACAATAATTACCAGACCATAACCGCAGAAGGAACTGCAAGTTTCAAAAAAGCTGGAATGTTAAGTAAAGCCTCTTTTGAGAAACCCGTCCATGTCTTTTTGCACGCAGGAGCAAATCGAACATAAAGAGCCAATAACGACACATTAAGCCAACATGAAAGTGCATTAGCCAATGCAGCACCTCTACTCCCAAGCCCAGATTTAAATACCATAATCCAACAGACAAGAATATGAAGTAAAGTTGTAATCCCAGTGCTTAACATCATTGGAACCACATTATTCTGAGATTGCAAAAATCGAACATGGCATTGAAGTAATGCATTTCCGAATAGACTAGGAATCATGAATTTTGCATACAGGCCAGCTTCAGCTGATATTTCGGGATCTTGGCCTAAAAAGACAAGTAAGGTTCTAGCATTGGCCCATATAAAAGCAAGAGGGATGCATGCCGATAAAAGAACGATCATGGCTCGTTGCATATGGATTCCTAGTAAATGATATTCTTTTGCTCCGTAAGATTGCCCACAAAAAGTGTCTAAAGCACTGCCCATGCCAACCTATTCAGCATTGATAAGAATCCAACTTTAGGCATTTCAAGAAACATGTGAAAACATGGAATAATGTGTTTGATAGTGTTCTTGTATAGTTAGACTAAGGTGATGTTTTAATTTGACTTAATTGTCTTAATATACGGAGTAGTAAAAACTAAATTCAAAAAGTCAGACGGAAGTTATTTATTTATTACTTAATAGAGAATGATGATTGAATATAAAAAGTGATAAAAGACATGTTTCTCTACATCAAGTTATCTCTTATGTGAACACGACTGAATGAAAAATGTAAACAAACAGGGCCTTATTATGGTTATCTCACTATTTAAGGGTGAAATCTGTTGAATACTTAGTTTAGAACCACCTACAACAAAACTGATGTTGTACTTTGGATTTTAATCACAATTTAGCATGTAAATCCCCATACATCAGCCTTTGTTAGTCACTTAAAAAGAATAGTTATTAAAACACTAGAAGCCATCCTTATAGCGCTTTTTAATTTGAGCCTGAGCTGCTGATTTCCCACTAATCACATTTAAGACACAGTCCCAAGTAAAAATAAATAAATAAATAAATAAAGCCATGGAACAGAGGAAAACAGGGGAATACATGGAAAGGTTTGGCATTGTAGATGATAAACAATTTATCAACAAATTAGTTTGGAACAGTCAAGTTGGGAGCAGTCGCCACACAAATGATTATGATCTAGATCTTCAAATAATAAGAATTCGCAAAGCAACTAGTGTATGATTACCCGATTATCATAACTTAATACAAGCAATTTTAAGATCATTATATTTATAGTTGTTTACCTATATAATCTTACAAACACTCAAAAAAAGTACGTATCATATAATCATCATTGCTTTTAGCTTTACATAACAAAGTCGTATCAAACACCTTATTTTTATCACATAATCAATTTCAAAACGCAATGCCAAAAAATAAACAATGAACTAACCATCAAGCTTGTACCAGTGACAGAAGCAAAAGAAGTAGCCATAGAAGCACCAGAGAGAGCAAGCTCACCCAAATGACCAACAAACATAACCGAAATCATCGATAACGCACAAACCAGCAGATTTACAGCCATCAAAGGCCCTGCTAAGTACAACTGTTTCTTAAACTCACACACTATCTCATCTTTGCTGTATGGCCCAACTCGTTTCTCATATTCTTGTCCCACAAGTGGCGTTTGCAGCCCTTGTTCCTCCATTCTTCTTATGTTATCTCTTTCCAAATACCAAAACTAGCTAGCTCCTAACAATATGTATAGAAAAAACTTTTTTAAATGCAATAATGGTGGCAAAAACAATATTTGTTTTTTGCACAAGAGTTGGAGTTGATTGAATAACAAGTGGTGCAAGATACTTTGAATGTCAGTAGAAAGATATGTTTTGTTTTTTTTACATATATAATGTGATTAACTTTTATAATTTTTCCACATTAGGTAGCCGCCAATATTACTTAATGGTTTTTGTTGTCAGCCAGAAATATGCATTTCCACGAAAGTAGTGGGTTTCTATTTAATTACCTTTTTTTCAAATTGGAGTGGGGACGGTTGGAATTTAAATAGCATGATACACATCTAAATAAATAAACACATCAAGAGTATGTAGCGGAAGCAAGATCTTAATTTAACACATATAATGAATTACCGAATAATAAATAGAGTCACCTCAAGATCCTAGAAAGAACAAGGATCGGTCTTCTCTTCACTTCACAAGATCAATAAATAGGATTCATGTGAAACCCCTTACCGTTTTGTTTCACAATCCAAGATTAACAACTAAAGTAAGTTGTTACCGAACTCTTGTACACACGTACTATAACCGATCAAGTAATGATGCTAGTGATTGAACACGTAAAACCAAAACAATTTTTTCTACACAAAAGGTTTATGGATCGACACTCTTAGGAAGAGTTCGACCGGTTTTGGAGTGACAAGGAAGAGAAAACACAAATTAGGGTTATAGCTAGTTCACAAGGTGACATAGCAAATAACCCTTGATTTGTATTTATAGTGAATGGGAAACTTGGAGCACAATCTAGTCGATTAGGGTTAGAATCCCTTAAGGGCCGATCGGCCTCAACCCATGGATTGGGTTTCTAGATCCTTCCAAGCATTAATTTTCACTAATAGTCCTTCCACTATTAACTTAACGGTCGTTAGTCAATTTCGTTAATTACTTAACGTCCGTTAGTTATCATTTCGTGTCCAAATAATTAATATACATAAATAATATATACATTAATTATTTACTTGATCATTCATACGTAAAGTGTGCAATCCCTCGGTCCCGTGTTCGAATCTAGACATACACGTTTAATATTTTTCCACTAACTCTAACAGCTCTCACTTGGAAATCTATTAAAAGTGTAATGACATTGATTAGCGTCTAGCAACACGCCAATGCCTCTAGTACAACTCGGGTGGTGGTCTCCTGGAAAAACCATTTGATGATAACTCATCATACTTATCCTTTTGTTTCTAATACCACATTAATAAAGATATCGATCTAAGTCATTCTTTATTAATAATTCTGTTTCACGTTATTCATGATTAAATAAGATTACCAAATCTTCTGAATCATCAGGGGAGATCTTGGGTGTGGCCACACAAACATCTTATTAATCCCACGAGGGGCCCAGCAGTATTAAACTTCAAATAAATTTGAAGGAACAAATCCTATTTTGACTACGAGCATAACTCATACACTTCGCAACACTTCCGAAAATAATCCGTATAGCTACCAGTTACGTATATCGTTAAATTGAAATACAGAAATGCACTACATGCATGACAGTTATCTGGTATCTCAAGTCTGAGGATAACTATATATACATGATTTACTTAATGACAAGATCCATAAAGTAAACTCATGAAGTCGGGATAAGTCCTATATTCAAATCTTTGAATATCATGTGATATTGGCATCTCAACACATCAATATACCTTCAAGTATATTCTACCAATACTCACATTTGTCTTCATTTAATGATATTCCCATATCATTAATCGACAACGGACAATTTAGAATATATACATATATTCACGGATATAAACATGCAAATATAGGATATATTATTAAGATAATGATAAATAAACATAACACCGTATTTTATTTCATTAAAATAATAATTGTTTTACAACATCCCATTATCCAAATACTAATCACAGATATGCATGAAACTATCAGCTAAACGAATTCCTATGCCTTCAGAAAGTTGCTTAAGCTTTCCACCAGGTGGAGCCTTCGTTAATGGATCTGCTAAGTTGTCATCTGTGTGAACTTTGAGTAATTCGATCTCGCCTATTTCCACTTGTTCTCTAACATAGTGGTACCGGATCGGGAAATGTCTGGTGCCCTTCATGATTCCAGGCTCATTAGAAAATGTAATTGTGGCTGAGTTGTCACAATACATTTTTATAGGTCTATCGATTGAGGGCATAACTCCAAGCCCTGAAACGAACTTCCTAATCTAGATTGCTTCCATTGCGGCTTCTGAGGTAGCAATATACTCACTTTCTGTTGCAGACATCGCTATAGTACTCTGCTTCTTGCTCTTCCAATCCACTGCACCTCCATTGACGACAAAGACATAACCCGTCTGCGACTTCGTCTCATCTTTATCACACTTCCAGGATGCATCGCAGTAACCTGTAACACACAGTTCTGCTTCTGGATTTCCCCCGTACACCAAAAGCATTCCTCTCGTAGATCTTAAATACTTGAGAATATGTTTCACAGCAGTCCAGTGGAGTTCACCTGGATTCTGCTGATAACGACTGGTAATGTTTTGAGCAAATGCCACATCGGGCCTTGTACATCGCACCGCATACATAATTGATCCCACAGCCGAAGCATAAGGGATTCTCTTCATGCGTTCCACCTCTTCAGGTGTCGAAGCACAAGCTTTGCTACTCAAGCCATGTTCTACTTGCATTGGCAAAAATCCCTTATTGAAATTTTGCATATTAAATCTCTTCAATATCTTGTCAATGTAAGCACTTTGGCTTAAACCAATCAACCGCCTAGATCTATCTCTGTAGATCTTGATTCCTAGAATGTATGCTGGTTCTCCTAGATCTTTCATGGAAAAACATTTCCCAAGATAGGCTTTCACCTCATGTAAACTTGGAATGTTTTTACCCATGATCAATATGTCATCAACATATAGAACTAGGAAAATAACATCACTCCCACTAGCTTTGTGGTATACACACGGCTCATCAAGATTTTGAGTAAATCCAAATCTTTTGATTTCCTCATCAAATCTTTTATTCCATTGACGTGATGCCTGCTTCAATCCATAAATGGATCTTTGAAGCTTGCATAAACGATCAGGAAATTCTAGATTCACAAACCCCTCAGGCTGTGCCATATAGATGTCTTCATCTAGGCGACCATTCAAGAAGGCGGTTTTGACATCCATCTGTCAAATCTCATAATCATAGTGTGCAGCTATGGCTGTGAGAATCCTAATAGCTCTAATGTCAGCTACAGGAGAAAAGGTCTCCTCATAGTCAACACCATATGTTTGGGTAAAGCCTTTAGCCACCAAACGAGCTTTATAGGTGTGTACATTGCCATCCATGTCCATTTTCTTTTTGAAGAGCCACTTACTCCCAACAACCTTAGCATTGGGAGGAAGGTCTACTTCAATCCAGACTTCATTGTCTCTCATGGATTGCATTTCCCCATTCATAGCAACCTGCCATTTATCCTTATCAGGACTATTAATAGCAGCCCTAAAACTAATAGGTTCATCAAGATCCCCTAGTATAGTTTCCTCGCACTCTACGTTAAGACATAGACCTCAGGTGCTTTCACAGTTCTTGCAGATCTGCGAATGGGAACCACTTCAACTTCAGGTGGAGGACCTAAACTTTCAGGTTCCACAGGAAGTGTGCTAGTGTTTTCAGAAGGTGACGTATCTTCTTGATCACTTTCAAGATCATAAACTCTCCCATTGAATTCTTGAGATATAAGATTCTCCTCAAGGAAATCTCCATACCTAGCCACAATGACTTTATTCTCAGGTGGGAAGTAAAAGTAGTAACCCTTCATTTCCTTAAGGTATCCTACGAAGATACACTTAACAGATCTTTGTTTGAGTTTATCTGGTGAGTCACGTTTAACAAACGCCTCACAACCCCAGACCTTTAAGTAAGACAAGTTGGGAGCTTTTCCAGTCCATAATTCATATGGAGTCTTATCAACCTTCTTAGTAGGAATCCTATTCAACACATGAACTGTAGTTTCAAGGGCATAGTCCCAAAAGGATAAGGAAAGAGTTGTCAGATTAAACATAGATCGTACTGATCATCCTCTTGACACTACTGATGATTTTTCCGGGACGTTTTCTAACCCTCTTTTCAATTTCAAAGATGATTTTTCCTCTAGTGATGACGAATCACTTTCTGATGAGGACGTTCAAAATAAAAGTCTCAAAGTCTATTCAAATTCTCTTTTTGAATTTGATGATGAGTACTTTTCTAGCAAAATAAATCCTCTCTTTGATGAAGAGTTAGAGAATGATGAGGTCAAGGACTCTATTATTCATAAACTTGATGATATGACCTCAATTCTTAATCCCGATATTGTTAAGGACAATCTTTCTCCGACATATGTGACTTTTCCTTCTGAGGACAGCCATTATATCGACTGCACATATGTCGTTCGAGTTTTTCTACCCTTCTTCACCTATAAGGTGACTTGTCCTCTCCTTATCTCCTTTGGAAATGAGGACAAAGTTTTTGACCCTGGCATCTCCATTTATCATTCTTTTGAGCCGGGTATATCTCATCGGAGTGGAACTTTCAAGAACTTCAATGTTTATCCAAACATTTCGAATGAAAGTCCGATGTAGATTTTCTCTTCCACATGCTTCCCCATGGACAAATGAATTCGGGGTCGAGTCAAGCTAGTGACTCGGTTAACAAAAACATTAGCACCACATGGGTGACAACCCATGTTTCTGACTTCTTTCTATTTTCTAACACTAAGTGTGGGGGATTCCTCTATTGTGCTTTGTTTGCGTGTTGTTTGCTCTTTTGCAGGTTTCCATTAGATCGTGATGATTGATGCGCCTGTTTTCAATCCAGCCGCCCAATATCTGATCTTTTTGCTAACGTTTATCTAGGGATATCTTTTTAATCCTGTTTGTGAAATAGAGAGATTTATGTTCCACACTTGGCTATTAGTATTACCTTTTTACGTTCTAAGTGTCGGCATAATAGCCGGTACTTTGAATATTGAGGGCAATATTCAATTCTAAGTGTGGGGGGGAATTCTCTCGAATTTTGTCACATATGTACCTTCTAATGCCCTAGTACCCCCGTTTTGGCCAAAAATTTTAAAATTTTTGTCGTTTTTAGATAAGAAATTACAATAAAAAAGTAGTGTTTAGTCTTGATTAGGTTAGAACAAAGGGAATCCCGACTCTGCCAGAGTGTTGATCTGGCTACTTCCTTAACGGTTAGACTAAGGTTTTACGATGTGCGCAAATGAAAATGCTAAGCGTAGAATAGTGGTTTTCTTTAGAGCTTATACAAGTAATCTATGGCTTTTCCTCCCACGAGATAACTAATCTGACTTAATAAGTGCTTATTTTCAAACATTTGAACACACAAAATCATTTTTTTATATACGATTTTGAAAAATACTAGTTCAAAGATTTATTTAAACTTCGAAACAAGCATATGTCATAGTTGCAAAAGTTAAGTAATAAATGTATGTGCTAAAAAAGCTACGGTTCAAGATCGGCCCTTGGATCCTTATTTTCGGAAGGCGTTTAGGTCTTGGCTACCCTCTTATACCGGCCTTTGGACCTCTAATTCAGGAATGTGTGAGGTCTTGGTCTAACACCCTTGGATCCTCATTTCAGGAATGTTTAGAGTCTTGGAACACTCCGTTGTAACGGCCCTTGGATCCTTTATTCCGGAAGGTGTAAGGTCTTGGTTCCCGTGAAACTCCGTTTGTTTATGTTGCACATGTAAAAAAAAAATGAAAAATGAAAAATGAAAAAATGAGAAAAAATAAAATAAAATGGAATGATATTGCAAAATGCAATAAGTTTTGATGTGTTGAATAAAGTTTTGAAACTTTCTTGTTGTAAATTTTAAATCTATCTTTGAACTAGTATTAGTCGATATCTTATAAAAACGTCGATTTTTGTGATCAAAATTTTGAAAATCAAGCACACTCACCTAACTTTAATAAATATGGGAGTGAAAAGTTAAGTCTCGGCTTACATAGATTATTAGTATAAGTAGTGTTAGCATTTTACAAAAACATTTGCACATTGAGTTTAAGCTTAGTTGGGAGTATAAAAAAGAGGATGACGATTTCAATTCCCTGGAGACACCCATTTTGTGTGAATCCTGTTCCATGATACCATTTTTGGAAATCAAGCATGTTATCTATTTTTGTTCTAGTTTAAATTTCTTGTATTTAATAAAAAGTCGAAACGGGGTATACTTGGTATTCTTTTGATCCTTTCATTACTTCATATGATCGGATTGCTAGGGACTAGCAATAGTTTAGTGTGGGGGATTGATGAGTGTGAAGGATTATACAAACACTTGGGATGTTGATCTTAATAATGTGTTTGGGATATTTAGGAATGAATGTGATGTAGTACGCGGAATTTACTATAACACACTTAAAGGAACAAAGGTGGTAAACATGCAAACGTGAGTTATAATGAACAATGAACACAACTTGAATAACACAAAACGATTCAATATTATTTATGAAATAATACGGGTGATCTAAACTATCACCAGGATTACAAAGGTAACCTTGAATCTTTGATTTGTTAAGGGATTTGTGAATTTGTAACTAAGTTACTAGAGAGGTTGTAGTGTTTTTGGATATTACTAAGTTATTAGTTGAAGAGATGTCTGAAAGGTGGTGACTAAGGGTTCCTTTTATAGGATAAGGAACCCTTTTTACAAGTTGTCAAGTTGTGTATTATAATAAGATACTTGGACTTTTCTAACCTACTAATTACAACTTTCAATGTAAATCACTCAGTATTATCTTCTGCACAACATGGAAGACTGAACTACTAATACTTAACGTGTTACATTGTACAAAGACTAATAATACAACTAAAATATCTACAAATAAATATCTATCAACTTGACCTTCAACTTAGCAGGACCTTCTTTAACTAGCAGTACCTTCTCACCTAGAAGGTACTGTTAGTTTATCTTCAACTTCTTCAAAAAGAACTAGCAAACCTAATACTTCATCTGGCAGGCTCTTTGACATAAGCATTTTATTCCCAACAATCCTCCCCTAAACTTGTTATTCCCTTTAAAATACACAAGTTTCTTATGAATAAAATCCATACCTTGAGGATCTGAGGGAACTCTTCCAAAAACTTTACTCTCTATTCTTCCTTTTTCTTTCACATTGTTCAAAAATGTTCATCAACAAACTTTGAACAACTTCTGACTTTTCTTCATCTTTATCACACCTTAACCTCTTGGAAATCATGGTTGTAAGAACTTCATAGCTCAGTGGATACTCTTTTTCAACCAACATAAAGAGTTCAATCCCACTTTGTGTAAAAAGATGATGCACACTGCTAAGACTTAGGAATTCCCATGTGGTGGTAGGATCATGATATGGAAACTTCCAATGAACATCCTGTGGATCAGGATCATACATCCTATTGAACTCTACCCAAAGTTCTTGTTCCTTAACATCAGTCTTATGCTTAGTGTTTGGCCTGATTTGAACTAGATTCCACAGTTCTTCTAAATCAGCTCTATCACATGCCCTTATCAGATTTTCAAAATTTTTGAAAATGGCAGTTTGATTCCCAACCCTGGTTATCTTCCATGCCTTTCCTGATCTATCATGGTGAATCTCCCAATCTATAATAGGGTGTCTAGACCTAATTGGATCAGCATGTATAATTGTTGGTAAAGCAATTATCATTTTACTTACTTGTTCTGGATCCAATTCTGCTTCTTGTTTCTTTTGATCACCATTCTTTTTCTTTGAAGGTTTAGCATCAGATGGGATCTTGAAGTAGCATGTCTTGTAGGCATTAAGATAAAGGAAGTAGATTTCATCAGGAGATTTCTTCTTCAGTTGATATTCAGTCCAATTAGCTTGACTTCTTAGAAACTTCTTCATGAAAACCACTTGATCTTTCTGAGATGAGCCCACCTTAAAACCTCTTTTCTGACTTTCTTGAATCTTTTGAAAAATATCATCCAGAGCTGCTTCTTTATATTTTTTGTTGATAAAAGTTTCAAGCTCTGCTGTTTTCTCTTCAGTGTTCAGATTCTTGTCATCCATAATTATGGAAGCTTGACCTCTCACAATTGGATCATTGGCAATAATCCATTGCATCTGTGCATCAAATGTTTCCTGAGTAGCTTGAGTGTCAAGAAGAGTTTGAACACCATCCTTTTGTTCTTGCATTTCTGCAAGCAGTCTTGAAGCTTCTAAAGCTTTTTGCATTTCATCTTCATGAAGCTTTTTGGATACTTCCTCATCTAAAGCCATCTACACTTGCTCTCTTTTCTTCAACCTTTTGGGCTTAGGTTCATCTTCAACCATAATTTTCTTGCCCTTATCTTTTGGTGTTGGTTCTTGACTTGGAGCAGCAGATTGCTCATCAGCAATAAATAACCTCCCTTAACAAACAAAACCCCTTGAGGCTGTGATTCCCTCTTTCTTTTGTAAACCTTTTTAGCATAACCTCTATAATCCATAGCCAACAGCCTCTCAATCCTAGCAGGCTCTTGCTCTGCTTCAGCAGGCTCTTTTGCACTAACAGGCTCTTGCCCTGCAACAGCAGGCTCTTCATCATATACTTGAGTTCCTTCATGAAATTGAAACTGAGCCTCCTCTTCACCTTCTGAACTACCCATCCTCCCCTTTTTGGAAGAGAGACCCAAGCTTTCTGCATCAGAACTTGAAGAACTAGATAAAACCAACTTTGAAGATCTTTTACCCTTCAGCATCTTCACTTCATTCTCCAATTTCTAAACCTTCTTAACTAGCTTGGTGTTGATCTTAGAAAATTTTGTGTTCTGACTTTGAAGAGCATTTTCCAAGAACTGCACTTTCTCCTTTAGTTCCTTCAAAGTCTGAGAATCCAGACTTTGATGTTGAGGTGATTTGGATGGTGTTGCATGATATGATGGTGATGGTGTTGTAACAGGTGGTATTGGTGAGGGATGATGAGATGGTGATATGTAACCAGGTGAAGAACTTGGTGATGATGGTTCAGATGATGTGGATGGTTCGTCAGCATGTTGTGGTAACATTTCCTCAAAAAATGGTATTTCTTCCCCATTAAAACCAATTTTCATATTTGAAAACACCTTATGTGAAAGTTTTGGTGTTTCATAAGGAGAGTGTGGGGGAAGTAACAAATGTTTTGATTTTGTGATGATGCATTGAATAAATCTGGGATACATCAAAAACTTTGTTTGGCTATCCACATTTTTAACCAATCCTTCAAAAATATGTTTTGAAAAGTTGAATTTTCTGTTTGTTGCCAAGCAAATGAGAGCTGTAGCCATGTTACCACTAAATTGCTCCCATGAGGTTTTCTTTTGGCTTAAACAATGAAGGATGGTATGGATCAAAAATCTCCATTGTGGGGTAAAATGCTTTTTAAGAAAAGTGAGTTTAGTAGAATCAACATTATACCCCATTCTTTCCAAATTTTCAAAAATTTCAGTATCAGGCAATTAACTAATGCCATCTGATCATCCAATCGAAGATGTCTTCTAATGGATGGCTCGGTAAGAGTCAAGGTTTTTCCATCCACTTTGGCTTTTATCCTTTGGTCCCCATTTTCAGAAGTTTTAACTTTAGCCGTTTTCCAAAATTGTAAAATTTGTGATTCATAAATAGTGGGATTTTCAAGTAAAGCAAACCTGATGTAAGAATCATTTAGAAAGTCCACTATTTGATGAAAAGATTCATTATCCTCAGACTTTTCCAAAAATTCTAACTGATTGTGACGTTTAACAAAATTTAGATTAGCCATGGTGAAAGTTAAGGAAAAAATTGATTAGGATGGTGGGATTTGATTGTGGTACTGGTAGAAGATGAAAGGTGAGTGTTAATTGTGATAAGGACTGATGAAAGATATTATGAGAGATTTACTTTTAACCGACAATAAGAAAATTTACAATAAGTAAATGAAAAGGCGGTTAAAAAGATCTTTTATATGAGAAATATAATATAATATAACATCAGAAATATACATAATTACCCCAACGGCTAATTTTAACTACCAGACCTAACGGCTATAATTTTAACTGACAGACTCAACGGTTATCTAGCATTAACATTTTACTCTACCAGTACCAAAATTTGAACTACCAGTACCTTTGAAAGTAAATTTTACTTGGCAGTATCTTTGAAATTTTAGCAAAAATCCCTTATAGTTTTTAGCAAACTATCAGCTATCAATGGATTTGATTTGTCTTTACCAAAAGCCGTTTGCTTATGGACTAGTCAACTATTTACTGTAAAGTATGGTTAGTTAAATACCATATAGTTTTTGGTAAACTATCAACCATCAACGGATTTGATGTGTCTTTACCAAAAGTCGTTTGCTTATGGACTAGCCAGCTCTTAAGTTTGTAAAACTTGGTGAACTGAATACCATTTCCATATTGACCTAAAGATGGTGCAATTTCCTTGGATGGAGGAATTATAAGAGGCAATGATGATGTGTATCTTGGATGCTTGTTTCAACAAGTGAAATCATCTATCAGCATGCCTTTGCAAGTGATAAACAAACATAATGAACTGAAATTGAAACTTTCCTTCGTTTGATCTAGATAGAACTTTCTCCTTTAGGAATGCTTCATCCCTTCTGAATAGATGATCTATTCTTATCATTTTCAACCTCTACATCATCTTGTATGCTCTTGTCTTCTCCTTCCTTTTATTGGATTATCTTCCTTTACTGGGCTATTATTTCCTCCCCTGAGATTGTTACCTCTCCTGAGAGATAAATAACTTTTATTTCCCCCTTTGTTTGGAAGATCTCTTGTTTTGTTATCAACCTGAAATTTGTTAGTTGCAGACCAAAAGAACAGAGTGCAAAGCACTTGTTTTATAGCATTGTAAACATTTAATTATCAAGATGAACAAAACAGAGCAAACTTTATACTAGCAGGACCAATTATGAACAGACAGTACCTTTTTGACTAACTAGCAGTACCATGTTTAAGAGCCAGTACCATTTATATTATGTACAAAAACACATGTTTTTCAAAGATTAATCATTCCAATACCTCCTACCAGGTATTTAAATCTACCTAAATCAAAAGCTTTGGTGAGAAGGTCTGCAAAATTATTTTCAGAATCAATTTTAACAACTTGTATTAACCTTTTCTCATTGCAATCTCTTATGAAATGGTGTCTGATTTCAATGTGTTTTGTTTTTGAATGTTGAACTGGATTTTTAATGATACATATAGTACTGCTATTGTCAATGTAAATAATGGTGTTAAGAAAATTGTACCCATAGTCAAGCAATTGATTTTGGATCCAATGCACTTGCCCACAACAACTTGCACCAGCAACATATTCTGCTTCAGTTGTAGAGTTGGCCACCATTGTTTGCTTCTTGCATTGCCATGATATGAGTCTGCAGCCAAGAAATTGACATCCACCAGTTGTGGATTTTCTGTCTAGGGTTGCACCAGCATAGTCACTATCAGAATAAGCCACCAAGTCAAAAGATGATTCCCTTGGATACCATAGACCCAACCTAGGTTGACCCTTGAGATATCTAAAGATTCTTTTGACTGCTGTGAGATGAGAAACTTTGGGATTTACTTGAAACCTTGCACATACACATACTGGGAACATGATATCTGGTCTTGATGATGTAAGGTACATCAAGGACCCAATCATTGATCTGTAATTGTGCAAATCCACATCTTCACCCTCAGCATCCTTGAGTAACCCCTTTTCTGAATCCATTGGTGTACTTGCAACCTTAGAATCTGCAAACTGAAACTTCCTCAGGATCTCTGCTACATACTTATCTTGGCTGATAAATATGCCTTCATTTGTTTGTTTCACTTGGAGACCCAGAAAGAAAGTAAGTTCCCCCATGGAACTCATTTCAAACTTACTATGCGTAAGTTTTTCAAACTTACTATGCATAAGTTTTTCAAACTCTACACACAATTCTTGGTTTGTGGATCCAAAGATAATGTCATCAACATAAATCTGCACCAGCAAGATGTATTTCTTGGTTCTTTTGATGAACAAAGTTGGATCAATCTTGCCTCTTTGAAATCCATTTTCCAATAAATAGAAGGCCAATGTTTCATACCATGCCCTAGGAGCTTGGTGTAAACCATAAAGAGCCTTGGTAACCCTATACACCTTGTCTGGATATTCTGCATCAATGAAGCCTGGAGGTTGAGAAACATACACTTCTTCTCCAATAGTACCATACAAGAAGGCACTCTTAACATCCATTTGGTAAATAGTGAATCCTATGAAAGAAGCATAGGCCAAGAATAGCCTAATTGCTTCAAGTCTTGCAACTGGAGCAAAAACCTCTTCATAATCCACCCCTTCTTCTTGAGTATACCCTTGGGCCACCAATCTTGCTTTGTTTCTGATCACAATCCCCCTTTCATCTTTCTTATTCCTGAACACCCATTTGGTTCCAATTGCCCAGTGACCTTTGGGCAAATCAACCAGTTTCCAAACCTTCTGAAGCTTGAATTGAAGAAGCTCTTCTTGTATTGCTTCAACCCAACTTGGATCATCTAAGGCTTTTTTAATGTTTTTGGGTTCAGCCTGTGAGAGAAAACATGAAAACAGGCATATGTTGGCAACTTCATGATTCTTTTCTTCATAGACAGATGAGATAAACCCTTCTTGGTCTGAAGTCAAGACTTGAGTTCTTGTTCTAACACCAGAATCAATGCTACCAATCACATTATCAATGGAGTGATCTTTGAGAATTCTTGTGTTGTGTGTTGTAGGAACTTCATAGGTAAGTGGAAGATTGCTAATCCCCACATCTTCTGGTAAAGAATCATCTGATTGAACATTTAATGGTTCAGTAGTACCAACTTGTGAACTGGCAGTACCATCTGGTGAACTAGCAGTACCATTTTCATTTGCACTACTTTCTTGATTCTCTTGACCCTGAGTTCCATGATTATCTTCAATACCTTCATTTGCTGTATTTGAAGGTTCTTCATGACTTGAAGATAAATCCAATCCTTTCCAAATTGGCATCAAGATGTAATCTTGATCTTCAGATGTTTCAACATTGTCTTCAAAACCTGCATTATCATTAGTATTTGTACCTGCAACAGGCACATAATTCATAGATTTTGAAAGCCTATCAATGTCAAACATCCAATCTGGCCCAATGCCTTTAACATTTGGTAGTTTCTCTTGAAACTCTATGTGCAGATTTTCTTCCACTAGCCTAGTGCAACTATTATACACCCTATAGGCCTTACTTTGCAAAGAATACCCTATCAAGTAGCCTTCATCAGCTTTTCCTTCAAACTTTCCTAGATGATCTTTGGTATTGAGAATAGTGACATGACATCCGAAAGGTCTCATAAAACTTAAAGATGGTGTTCTTCCAAAGAAAAGTTCATAAGGAGTCTTTTTATGGGGTTTAATCACAAGAACCCTGTTCTACACATAACAAGCAGTACCTACAGCTTCAGCCCAAAATGAAATAGGCAACTTAGAGTCTACCAACATTGTTCTAGCAGCCTCTATTAGTGTTCTATTTTTCCTTTCTGCTACTCCATTTTGCTGTGGGGTTCTAGCTTCACTAAAGTCTCTTTTTATTCCTTTTTCATTGCAAAATTCATCCATAACCCTATTCTTAAATTCTGTCCCATTGTCACATCTAATTACTTTCACTTTCTTATCAGCTTGGTTTTCTACCTCAGTTATATAAGACTTAAGGATCTCACTAGTTTCATGCTTAGATCTTAAAAAGAAAACCAAAGAAAATCTGCAGTAATCATCAGTAACTACAAGACTATATTTTTTGCCATTCAAGCTACTCACATTAGTAGGACCAAAAAGGTCCATATGAAGCATATACAAAGCTTGAGAAATTGAGTTATGGGTCTTGGGCTTACAAGAAGCTCTATGTTGTTTGCCTTTAAGACAATCAACACAGGTTTGATCATTTTGAAAAATCTTTTTGGGTAAACCTCTAACCAAATCATATTTTGCAATTGTATTGATTGTTTTAAAGTTTATATGACCAAGCCTTCTATGCCAAAGCATAGATTCATCCAATGAGGCTTTTGCTACTAGACAAGTTAAACTCTCCTTAGGAACAAGGTTCTTTAAATCAACACTGTACATATTGTTCTGTCTTGGGATTTTAAGAAGAATCTGACTTTCATCAGGAATTTTAAAATCAGGAGAAAGAACCATACATTCATTGTAAGTAAAGAGAACATTGTTCTTTTTGTCACACATTTGTGAGACACTGAGGAGATTAAACTGAAGCTCTTTCACAAAGTACACATTTTCAAAATCTAATTTACTGGTTTTGATTGTACCTTTACCAGTAATCTTTCCTTTGATTCCTCCCCCAAAGGTAACATATCCTCCATCAAATGATTTGAAGTTTGTGAGGTAAGACATGTTGCCTATCATGTGCCTTGAACATCCACTATCTACATATCCTTTATCAGCAATATCATTTGAATGTTCCTGCACATATATAAACATATTAGTTTCCTTGGGGTACCCAAGCCATAACTGACTTGGGTTTGCCTCTTGTATCAATGTAATCAAACCTCTTTAGGACTGTTGATGCAACTTTTGATTGGAGTGGTCTCCATATCCAACATGCTGAGGACTTAACAGCATTTTCCCTTTTATCCCATTTTGTGGTCCTTGGTCTGACAATAATAATTTTGGCAGTACCATTTGGTCTAGCAGGACCATTTGGTCAAGCAGGACCTTTTGATTTTGGTCTCCAATCTTGTGTTTTAACCACAAATTTCTTTTCAATGGGACTTTTCACAACTCTTGGTGCATGTTTGAAAGTATTTCTTGCACCCTTAGCAGTTGGTTTTGAGTTAACAGGCTTATTTGGTCTAACAGTATGATTAACTTTTGGTGTGTTAGACTGATGAGCGTCTAAATACTCATCATTTCTGCCACATTTAGACTACAAAAACATTTAAAAACATGCAAATATGCTTCAAAATACAGAAAATATCATTTGATTGTGTTTTTATCTGTTACAAGTGCAAAAGAATTGAAAACAATTGAAAAATGAGCAAAGTTTGCACAATTGGCAAGAAAGGTCCCCCAAGTTTCCAAAATGGCAAAATTAGTCCCTGGGTTTTCAATATTGGAATTTATCAAATATAAACCTTGAACTATTCAGAATTGGCAAAATAGCCCCTTTTGATAACTTTTGGGATATTACACTTTCACCCCTTCATCTTTCATGAAATTACAAAAATGGTCCTTGTGCAATACTAACCAAACCGGACCTATCTTTTATAAACCCAAAATAAAACCAAACAAATACCCAACCCAAAATCCTAATTACTAAACCCAGTTACCAACCCAATCCTACACTAACCCAAGCCCAACTAAATAAACCCAAACCCGACTTTCTTAAACTAACCAGAAGGTTTGACTTCGGTCAAACTCTTCTTCTTCCTAAACTACCCTGCCAAAACCACCCTTCACCCACAGATTTTTCTGCAATACCACCCCCTCCTCCTCAACACTCTACCTAACAAACCAAAAGCAATTAATGCTTCCCTTCCACCTCCACATCTAACCAAAAATCCTTAATTGCTAAAAACCTGCTTCTGATATTTTGGCGCCAAAAGCAATTTCAATGGCTAGGATGAATTACAGAGAACCAATGGCCAAGATCAAGTGGGAAATGCTCAGAAACAAGTGGGGAGTCCAAAAGATTATCTATAAAGAGAAGAAGTGAGGTAGAGAGAAGATTGTCAATGTTTTTAGACCAATCATAGATTTCATAGTTTATGTTCATTTTACTTATTGTCATTTTACTGCTCATCTTTATTACCTTGTAATTTAAAAGCTTTCAGGATCTTATTACTCTTTGACAAATTGTAATAAACCTATTTACAGTACCTTTTTCAGTCTATCTTTAAATTTCCAAGTTATGCTTAATTCGTACCTTAAATTTCTTGTCATTTTAAATATTGTTGATTATTGTGTTTATTGGACTTCTTAGCTCACATAAGCTCCTGACAAAGCTTATTTAGCTTTTAGAAACCTTAAAACAAGTTATAATCCTTAAAAAGAAAAATACTAAAAAAAAATCAAGAAAATAGAAAATAAATAAAAATCAGTGGAACTTAAGATTCAAGCTTGGAGCAGGGTCTATATTGGATTGCCCTTGGGTTAGTAGCTTATTGGCAAGCTTATAAGTTGTTCCTTGTTCTTGGTTCTCAGTTCTCAGCTTGATACCATTTGTAAGCATATTTCTAAGTTTTTGGCATTTTACTGTGGTTCTGTGTTTCATGCTAGTATTGTTGTTGTTTTATGCTCATAAGGTCTTCTTTAATGATAATATAAAGTTTGAAATCAGTGTTAAGGTTTAATTTAAGTATTTGCTTTAATAATCAAAAGATAGTGTTTAACAAGGGTTGTTTGGATTTACTGCATTAACTGTGGTGGATTTTGTTTGTGGAATTGTTCTTGTCTGATATATGTCACAATAGGGTCCATTATCTCAGTTAAGTCATAAAATTCAGGTCTTGTTTGAGAAATAGTAAAAATAGCTTTTAAATCTCAAATTGCTAGTTCACTGCTAGGATTTTGGAGTGCAAATTTCATCACAGTTGTTCATTACTTGCTAATCTAGCTTAATTTCATCTCTATTTAGCTTAATACATCATAATCAGTAAGTAGATTAAGTTTAAAGTTCATATAAGTCAACTTATTAGTGTAACTTTAAAAGTCAATTTCATAGGTGTCAATTTGGCCTGCTCTCTGTCGGCATATACCCTGCACAGGCTAGTTTGCTACTTTCATAAGCTCTTAGATTGTTCTATGTTGCATGTTAGCTTGTGAGTCTTGTTGCTTTGTGAAGCTATCTGGCTACCTTGCTCTGCATGCTATTGCTTTTCATTTTATGCTTATTATGAATGCTTATTGTGCTTATCAAGTTTGTTCAAACTCACTCCCTATACTGAATCATCAGTGTAGGTGAGTCATTTCATAAGCTCACCAAAAGCTTATCTGTGGACTTGAGCTTGTGACCTTTAGCTTTTTAAGAAGCTTAGGTGTCCATCTCAAAGGTTTTAAGCTCATCTTTCATTTCCAAGCTTATCTAATAAGCCTGCTTATTGCTTAAACTTTGTCCCATATCTTTGCATATACTGAGTAATCAGTATATTTCTAGCTTTTTCATAAGCTCCTAAAAAGCTCACCAGTGGACCCCACAGGGGAGCTTGGACTTTTTGGAAACCTCTCCAACCCAACTTGCTACTCCAGTGCTTAAATTTGTCTTTTCAGCTTATTTACTAAGCTTAAATTAGCCTCCAAAAAGTTAGCAACAGGTTGATACTCTAGCAGTACCTTTGGTACTCTAGCAGTACCTTGCTGATTTGCTTATTCTAAGCTTATCAGTGCTTATTTCTTGTTCCTCTAGTTTCATTCCAGTACCTTTTACTTATTTTCATCTTATTTCACCTTTGGTTCCAACTGTGTAGCTTATTTCAAGTTTGTTTGAGCTTGAGCCATCAATTTTAGCTCAAAACAGCTTATTTTCAAGTTCCAAAGTTTTTGTCTTTATTAAAGTTTGTTATTTTCAGTAGTATAATAGTTTTGTAAAAGAAAAACCAAGAAAATTAAAACATAAAAAAATGATAGCTTCTATTTAAGCCATTTGGCTTATATTTCTGCTTTTTCATTAAGCACTTTTCATTTTTATATTTTTCTTATCTTCTTGTCACCTTAGAGTATTTATAGAAAAAGTTTCAGATTTTTCTTTGTTTATTTAGTATTTATTAAAAATCAAAATAGTTTAAATAATTATTAAATAATAATTAATTAATAATAAATAGATAAATAGTGTAATAAATATATTTTTGGTTTTAAAATAAGTTTTATAATATTTTAGATTTTTCTAAGTCATAATTTCACTTTTCTAGCTTTGTTTCATATTTTCTTATATTTTAGGGTATTATTAAATAGTTAAAAATAGTAATTAATTAATAATAATTAAATAAATAGTCATAAAAATAATTTTAATTTTCCAGTAATTTTCTTTTATTATTAGGATTCTAAAAATATAATTTTCACATCCGTGGGATTTATATTGGACAGAATTCACGTTTTATTTTGTACGTTTACGTAATTTTTATTTAAACGTACGTTTTTAAGTTTTAAACGTTTCTAAGTCATTTTCTTTTACGTAATCGTTCTTATAGCTTGTTTAATTTATTTTCTTTTATATTTCCTTAGTTTAAACACTCATAAACCTTTTTCCTATTCAATTTCACCCGATCACAAATTCGTTCTATTACAGTGTTCACACCTCGTTGGGACTTAACGACCCGGGGAATCACTAAACTCCTTTGGTAAATTGTATTGTGCCCTAGATTGTTTGAATCTTGTTGACCATTTACTTGGTCAATATTAGTTGACCGTTTGGGGTCGATCAAATTTTGGCGCCGTTGCCGGGGAGGTGTGCTGCGTAGAACGCATTTGCAGTATCAGTGTTGTTGAATATACACCCATTGTATATTTACCATCCTTGTTCATATTTTCTTATATATATATATATATATATATATATATATAATAACCAAAATTATCGTTAAGTTAATTCGTTTGACTGATCGATAACCAAAAATATCGTATTTCAAAATTTCCATAAACAAATAAAATCCAAAAAGAATCTTCTTACCCTTTTCTAAGTTTCCATCACTCTAAAGGATTCTTAGACTCGTCTTAGTGCATGCGCACTCGTTCTTCTAGGTCATCGAGCCCTTTTCGTGAGCTTGTAAACATACCTCGAAGACGTCATAGACGTTCTGCTCCATCAGTCGTACCCGAGATACGCACTGATCCTAAAACTCCTGTCATCATGACAGAAGATCGTCCGATGAATGAGCTTCTCCAGGCACCCTCCGATGGGTACGGAGATGCCATTGTTGTTCCAGCCATCGTGGCTGAGAATTTTGAGCTTAAAACTGGGTTGATAAACCTGGTAACCCAGCGGCAATTCTATGGTTTTGATAGGGATGATCCTCAAGATCACATTAGATGGTTTAACAAAATCACTTGCACCATCAAATGCAAAAATGTCCCTGAGGAATCAATCAAACTTCTTCTTTTCCCGTTTTCCATCGATGGGGCAGCCCGGATTTGGCTTGACAAACAACCCCCTCGATCGATTGAAACACGGGAAGATTTGGTTCAAAAGTTCGTGAATGAATTCTTTCCTCCTTCCAAAACCACGTATCTCAAGAATGAAATCATGAAATTCTCTCAAAGGTTTGATGAACCATTTGGAGAGGCATGGGATCGTTTCAAAGAATTGCTCCGCAAATGTCCTCATCACGGTTTCACCGATTTGATGCAAATGGACACTTTCTACAATGGGTTAAACCCATCTGACCAAGATTCTCTCAATGCCTCAGCTGGAGGTAATTTTCTGAGCAAATCCACTAAGGAAGCCATTGCACTCATTGAAAATAAGTCAAAGGTCCGCACTGCACGAGCCAGACCATATAATTCTCAGGCTAGTGCTGGTCCTTCTACTTCATCTCCCGTGAGTCAGTCTAGTACTGATACTCAGCTTGCTGAACTCACGAAGGCTATTCAATCTTTGGTTTTCAACAACAAAGAAGAGTCGCTCGCAAACTTCTCACATGCTGAAATCAAAAAGATAGAAGTTTGTGTTACTTGTGGTGGTCCTCACGCTTACTACAATTGTACTGCCACCGATGGCACTCCATTTGATGTTAATGCTATAGCCGGAACTTCCAATCAAGGAGGTAATCAATACCGTCCTCAAGTGGAACCAAACTACCGTGCTAGCAACCAAATTGGACCACCCGGATTTCCTCCTCCCAACAATCCAAATAGGATTAATCCTAATCAACAAAGAGGGCAAAACACGCAAAATCAATTTCATGCCCCGAACAATCAATACCCACCCCAAAGGGGTAATCAAGGGTATTCAGCTCCTAATAACCAAGGACCTCTCTCAAATGAACTTGATAACTACATCAAGGTTAATGAGACCAAAATGAGGGCAATGCAAAATCAGATCTCTAATTTGAAGAATGAATTTCAATCTTCAATAAACAAGCAAGGAACTGAGCTTAAGAATGAAATTTCAAACAAAATTGATCATTCTCAAAGCGAAGTTAAGAATATGCTTGCCAGTCTCATGGACCATCTCAATCCACCTTCTACCTCGGGAGGTCTCCCAAGTAACACTTTTGTCAACCCAAGGGGTGAACTCAAAGCTGTCACTACACGTAGTGGTAAAGCTCATGATGGACTCAAGGTGACAAAGGACCCGGTACTTCCCTCTAACAATGGAAGTGCTAAATACGTCCAACCTATTTTTGTCCAAAATTCTACACCCACAATTGCTCCTATACCGTCAAGAATAGATCATACTCTTTCACGATTTACGGTTAAAAGTTTGTCAAGCAAACTTAGTGAGCAAAGGACAGCTAGAACTTATTCCAATATCCTTAATGTTGCTCCTATCAGTGCAATTGATGACAGTGATGATGATGAAAATACCAATTTCATCAAAGCTATCACCACTCGTAGTGGTGCTGCTTATGAGGGACCCTCTGGTCCTATTCCTCCACCGTTGTATGAAATGGAAAAAGAGACGGAGGATACAACGGACAAAGTGCAAATTCCAAGCCCACAAAGTACAGCACAAGTCCATCCTCCGGTTGTCCCGAAAAAGAAATCCAAACCAGGAGTTGTCTTTGAATCTGTTAAGATTCCTGAAGTTGCTGTCCCTAAATCCAAACCTTATATTCCTTACCCATCGCGCTTAAATGAGCAAAAGCTCCGTGAAAAGGCTGGTCAACAAATGAACAAATTCTTTCAAATCTTTAAAGAATTACATTTTGACATAAGTTTTGCGGATGCTATCATTCTGATGCCTAAGTTTTCATCAACAATCAAACACTTGTTAAGCAACAAGGAAAAACTGATTGAAATGGCTAAAACTCCATTAAATGAGAACTGCTCAGCAGTTATCTTAAAGAAGCTTCCTGTAAAGCTTGGAGATCCTGGAAAATTTCTTATACCTTGTGTATTTCCAGGAATGGTTGAATGCTATGCCTTAGCTGATCTTGGTGCAAGCATCAACCTAATGCCTCATTCAGTGTGGAAGAAACTTTCTCTTCCGGCTCTTACTCCTACCTGCATGACTATTGAGCATGCAGATCGTACTATATCACTTCCTCTCAGCATTGCCGAGGATGTGTTCGTGAAAGTAGGGAAGTTCCATTTTCCAGCTGACTTTGTGGTTGTTGAATTCGACGCAGATCAAAAGGTTCCTCTCATTCTTGGAAGAGGATTCCTAAAAACGGGCCATGCTATTATTGATGTATTTAAGCATGAGATCACATTGCGTGTGGATAATGAAGCTGTTACCATTAACCATGATCAAACTTCGAGGTACTCCTCAAATTATGATTCTGAATCGGTTAACCGAATCGATGTCATTGATATTGCTTCAGAGGAGTACTCTCAAGAGTTTCTTGGTTATTCTCATAATTCTGTGAGTGGGGATCCCACCACATCTTCTCTGCCTATCATTTCCGACTCTTCCCCTTCTCTCACTCCGTTTGAGGGAAGTGATTCCATTTTGGAAGAGATCGAGGCTTTTCTCAAGTGTGAGTCATTTCTAGAAGGAATTGATAACGCTGAGATTGATCTGAGGGAGATATTCTTCTTCTTGAGAAATTGTTGAATCAGGAAAATTCTCCTCCTCTCCCTCCCGTTGAACTTCATAATGAGGAAATCAAGTCAGTTGAGAAAACTGATAAATTTCCTGAGATCAAGTTTAAGGACTTGCCTCCTCCACTTGAATATACAATTCTTGAGGAGGAAGTTCTTATCTTAATTGCTATTCAGATCTCTCTTCTTCCCTTCACCTACCCGGTGATTTCCCCTATCCTTCACTCATTCGGGAGTGAGGATATTACCTTTGACCCCGGCATTTTCCATCTAACATTGGTTTAAAGCCGGATATATCTCATCGGTGTGGACCTTTCATATACTTCAATGTTTATCTAAGACATCTTGAATGAAAGTCCGATTGAGATGGTCTCTTCCACTTACTTCCCCATGAACCAATGAATTCGGGGTCGAGTAAAGCTAGCGACTCGGTTAATAAAAACAGTAGTAAAACATGGGTTTTTACCCATGTCTCACCTAAGTGTGGGGGAGATGCCCCACATGTTATATATATGTACAGTCTCAAAAAAAAAAGGGCTATTAGTATTTCCTTTTTACGTTCTAAGTGTCGGCATAATAGCCGGTACTTTGAATATTGAGGGCAATATTCAGTTCTAAGTGTGGGGGGGGGGAATTCTAGCGAATTTGATCATATGTACCATCTAGTACCCCCATTTTGGCAAAATTTTAAATTTTTTTTCTCACTTAGAACGCAATAAATGGTTATCAGTCCGCCATGTCTAACCCACATAAGGATTGGCTAATCCGAGAGCAAACGGATCTTGGTAAAGATGTCTCAAATCCGTTTATGGCTTACAATTTGCCAAAAATTGTATGGTATTCGACTCACCATATCTTTATAAGTGAAGAATTGGCTAGCCCGCAAGGTTATGGCTTGTGGTAAAGGCAGTGAAAAACCATAATTGGTAATCAGCTCACCAAGATAAATAACTGTATTTTATCTAAGAGTTGGCTAGTCCAGAAGCAAACGGCTTTTGGTAAAGACAAATCAAATCCGTTGACAGCTGATGATTTGCTCAAAATCATTTGGTTATCATTGTACCAAAGTATCTCATACTAAAACATTGGCTACTCCAGAAGTAATGGCTTTTGGTAAAGAGACATAAAATCCATTAAATTTTCATAAAAGATTGCTAGGGACTAGCAATAGTTTAGTATGGGGGATTGATGAGTGTCTAAATACTCATCATTTCTGTCACATTTAGACTACAAAAACATTTAAAAACATGCAAATATGCTTCAAAATACAGAAAATATCATTTGATTGTGTTTTTATCTGTTACAAGTGCAAAAGAATTGAAAACAATTGAAAAATGAGCAAAGTTTGCACAATTGGCAAGAAAGGTCCCCCAAGTTTCCAAAATGGCAAAATTAGTCCCTGAGTTTTCAATATTGGAATTTATCAAATATAAACCTTGAACTATTCAGAATTGGCAAAATAGCCCCTTTTGATAACTTTTGGGATATTACACTTTCACCCCTTCATCTTTCATGAAATTACAAAAATGGTCCTTGTGCAATACTAACCAAACCGGACCTATCTTTTAAACCCAAAATAAAACCAAACAAATACCCAACCCAAAATCCTAATTACTAAACCCAGTTACCAACCCAATCCTACACTAACCCAAGCCCAACTAAATAAACCCAAACCCGACTTTCTTAAACTAACCAGAAGGTTTGACTTCGGTCAAACTCTTCTTCTTCCTAAACTACCCCGCCAAAACCACCCTTCACCCACATATTTTTCTGCAATCCCACCCCCTCCTCCTCAAACCTACCTAACAAACCAAAAGCAATTAATGCTTCCCTTCCACCTCCACATCTAACCAAAAATCCTTAATTGCTAAAAACCTGCTTTTGATATTTTGGCGCCAAAAGCAATTTCAATGGCTAGGATGAATTATAGAGAACCAATGGCCAAGATCAAGTGGGAAATGCTCAGAAACAAGTGGGGAGTCCAAAAGATTATCTATAAAGAGAAGAAGTGAGGTAGAGAGAAGATTGTCAATGTTTTTAGACCA
Organism: Artemisia tridentata subsp. tridentata; assembly: GCA_021014915.2. NCBI lineage: Eukaryota > Viridiplantae > Streptophyta > Magnoliopsida > Asterales > Asteraceae > Artemisia > Artemisia tridentata. The sequence continues at coordinate 214,221,962 of CP139507.1, forward strand.
ATCATAGATTTCATAGTTTATGTTCATTTTACTTATTGTCATTTTACTGCTCATCTTTATTACCTTGTAATTTAAAAGCTTTCAGGATCTTATTACTCTTTGACAAATTGTAATAAACCTATTTAAGTACCTTTTTCAGTCTATCTTTAAATTTCCAAGTTATGCTTAATTCGTGCCTTAAATTTCTTGTCATTTTAAATATTGTTGATTATTGTGTTTATTGGACTTCTTAGCTCACATAAGCTCCTGACAAAGCTTATTTAGCTTTTAGAAACCTTAAAACAAGTTATAATCCTTAAAAAGAAAAATACTAAAAAAAATCAAGAAAATAGAAAATAAATCAAAAATCAGTGGAACTTAAGATTCAAGCTTGGAGCAGGGTGTATATTGGATTGCCCTTGGGTTAGTAGCTTATTGGCAAGCTTATAGGTTGTTCCTTGTTCTTGGTTCTCAGTTCTCAGCTTGATACCATTTGTAAGCATATTTCTAAGTTTTTGGCATTTTACTGTGGTTCTGTGTTTCATGCTAGTATTGTTGTTGTTTTATGCTCATAAGGTCTTCTTTAATGATAATATAAAGTTTGAAATCAGTGTTAAGGTTTAATTTAAGTATTTGCTTTAATAATCAAAAGATAGTGTTTAACAAGGGTTGTTTGGATTTACTGCATTAACTGTGGTGGATTTTGTTTGTGGAATTGTTCTTGTCTGATATATGTCACAATAGGGTCCATTATCTCAGTTAAGTCATAAAATTCAGGTCTTGTTTGAGAAATAGTCAAAATAGCTTTTAAATCTCAAATTGCTAGTTCACTGCTAGGATTTTGGAGTGCAAATTTCATCACAGTTGTTCATTACTTGGTAATCTAGCTTAATTTCATCTCTATTTAGCTTAATACATCATAATCAGTAAGTAGATTAAGTTTAAAGTTCATATAAGTCAACTTATTAGTGTAACTTTAAAAGTCAATTTCATAGGTGTCAATTTGGCCTGCTCTCTGTCGGCATATACCCTGCACAGGCTAGTTTGCTACTTTCATAAGCTCTTAGATTGTTCTATGTTGCATGTTAGCTTGTGAGTCTTGTTGCTTTGTGAGCCTATCTGCTACCTTGCTCTGCATGCTATTGCTTTTCATTTTATGCTTATTATGAATGCTTATTGTGCTTATCAAGTTTGTTCAAACTCACTCCCTATACTGAATCATCAGTGTAGGTGAGTCATTTCATAAGCTCACCAAAAGCTTATCTGTGGACTTGAGCTTGTGACCTTTAGCTTTTTAAGAAGCTTAGGTGTCCATCTCAAAGGTTTTAAGCTCATCTTTCATTTCCAAGCTTATCTAATAAGCCTGCTTATTGCTTAAACTTTGTCCCATATCTTTGCATATACTGAGTAATCAGTATATTTCTAGCTTTTTCATAAGCTCCTAAAAAGCTCACCAGTGGACCCCACAGGGTGAGCTTGGACTTTTTGGAAACCTCTCCAACCCAACTTGCTACTCCAGTGCTTAAATATGTCTTTTCAGCTTATTTACTAAGCTTAAATTAGCCTCCAAAAAGTTAGCAGCAGGTTGATACTCTAGCAGTACCTTTGGTACTCTAGCAGTACCTTGCTGATTTGCTTATTCTAAGCTTATCAGTGCTTATTTCTTGTTCCTCTAGTTTCATTCCAGTACCTTTTACTTATTTTCATCTTATTTCACCTTTTGTTCCAACTGTGTAGCTTATTTCAAGCTTGTTTGAGCTTGAGCCATCAATTTAAGCTCATAAGCTCATCTGTTAAGCTAATAAGTTTCAAAACAGCTTATTTTCAAGTTCCAAAGTTTTTTTCTTTATTAAAGTTTGTTATTTTCAGTAGTATAATAGTTTTGTAAACGAAAAACCAAGAAAATCAAAACATAAAAAAAGTGATAGCTTCTATTAAAGCCATTTAGCTTATATTTCTGCTTTTTCATTAAGCACTTTTCATTTTTATATTTTTCTTATCTTCCTGTCACCTTAGAGTATTTATAGAAAAAGTTTCAGATTTTTCTTTGTTTATTTATTATTTATTAAAAGTCAAAATAGTTTAAATAATTATTAAATAATAATTAATTAATAATAAATAGATAAATAGTGTAATAAATTTATTTTCGGTTTTAAAACAAGTTTTATAATATTTTAGATTTTTCTAAGTCATAATTTCAGTTTTCTAGCTTTGTTTCATATTTTCTTATATTTTAGGGTATTATTAAATAGTTAAAAATAGTAATTAATTAATAATAATTAAATAAATAGTCATAAAAATAATTTTAATTTTCCAATAATTTTCTTTTATTATTAGGATTCTAAAAATATAATTTTCACATCCGTGGGATTTATATTGGACAGAATTCACGTTTTATTTTGTACGTTTACGTAATTTTTATTTAAACGTACGTTTTTAAGTTTTAAACGTTTCTAAGTCATTTTCTTTTACGTAATCGTTCTTATAGCTTGTTTAATTTATTTTCTTTTATAATTCCTTAGTTTAAACACTCATAAACCTTTTTCCTATTCAATTTCACCCGATCACCAATTCGTTCTATTAGAGTGTTCACACCTCGTTGGGACTTAACGACCTGGGGAATCACTAAACTCCTTTGGTAAATTGTATTGTGCCCTAGATTGTTTGACTCTTGTTGACCATTTACTTGTTCAATATTAGTTGACCATTTGGGGTCGATCATAGACTTCACAAAACTTTTTCTAGGGTTTGTTCCATTTGTTTTAGACCTTGATGTACTCCCAGAAACCTAGTTGTTACACTAAGCATGAGTATGATTAAAACTACCACAGTAATAGCAGGCCTTATTGTACATAACAAAATCATCACCAAGTTGGTGTGACTTAAGATTGTTCCAATTTCTCTGGCTACCTCTATGTTTGCTATTACACTTAACACAACATTCAACTGTTTTCAGAATAGTTTTAGCCTTTGTCTTAATCTCTACACTCTTAGGACTGGGTGGTCCTACTTTGTTTCCTTTGTTTGAAACAGTCTCTTTTTCCTCATCATCAAATGTCCAATCTTCAATAATTGGAGCATCTGAGCTCTTATCAGTGAGCACCTTTTTGTTAGAGAGTGAAGCATTACTAGCACTCTCAAAAGGTTCACTTTTGTCTACAGGTTTAACATTATCTAGTGGTTTATTAGTGAATTCATGTACACCTGATTCTGCAAGATCTAAACCTGGGGGACAGGGAATTCCTCTGTAAGGAGGTGGATAAGTCTTGTATCCAATCCCAGATTTGATTCTCTTGTTCATTTGATTTTCAACTATGCTTCTTGTACAGTCAGAAGCAGTTTCTAATGTGGTAATAGTTAGTTGAATATTATCCTTTGCCAATTTCACTTTAGCAAACTCAGTTCTTAACAGGTTTATTTCAGCATCTTTCTAAAATATTTCCCTATTAAGGATGCCTTTTGTGTCAGAAAAAGTGAGTTCATTTTCCCTAAAGTGGATTATCTGCTTTTCAAGTTTGGCCATACCACACTTATGGTTAACTAGGTCTTGATGAGTTTTTCTTTGTTCTACTTTCAGTTCATCATAAAGTTTAATTAAAGTTTCTAATTCTTCAAAAACTTTACAAGTATTAGAACATTTAGTAATTTGTACCTCAGGATTGGAGAAAGCCATTAAAGCCATTTCATCTGAAGTTGACTCCTCTTCACCCATAAAGCTCCAATCAAAACCCAGCCCATCAATAGCTACCATAGCTTTAGGCTCAGTGATTTCCACAGCCTTGCTCTTGTTCTCAAAGCTTCCTTTGTCTCAAGTTTCCTTTCTTGTTCTCAAAACCTCTTCCCTTATCATCCTGCTTCTTTGGTCTTCTACACTCTCTTGAGTAGTGACCCTTCATGTGGCAGTTGTAGCACTCCACTTTAGACTTGTCATACCCAGCAGGCTCATTACCATTTATGGTAATCTTCTTTTCCAGTCCTCATCAGTAATTTCTTACCCCTTTATGCTAAGAAGTGAAAGTTGCCACTTTATGTCCATTTCCTCAAGATCATCATCATTGATCTCTTGAATATCTTCAAAAGTCAATATGGAACCATTGTGTTGTGATGTCAGGAAAGCACAACCAATTGTTTCATCTAGAATTGTTTTGGTACTGCTAGAAGTATTGGCAGTATCAAAATTTGTGTTGGCAGTACCTTCTTCTCTACCATCTTTTTCTTCATCTACTATCCTTGAGGTGCTGGGAGATGATACAAAGACCATATTCCCTGAGCTTGAACTAGTAGACTTCTTCACTTCATGCTCTACTATCTTGAAGTTGCTATAAAGATCATTAAGACTCATCTGATCAATATCTGGTTTGTTTTTCCAGACAATGACATGCATGGCCCATTCAGAGGGTAAACTCCTAAGGAATTTGGAGTTTAAGTCTTCTTGAGATATCAGCACTTCATGAATGGCTAACTGACTTGAAAGTTTTTGTAGTCTATTGAGCATGCTGTCCAAAGACTCATTTGTTGTGGCTGTAAAGTTTTCAAACTGTTGTTTGAGGAGAGTTTTCTGAGTTTTCTTGGTGGCATCATTTTCACCAAATCTAGCCACAATAGCTTAAAAAAGGGTTTTAGCACATTTGTACTTGTTGAAGATCAAAAGCTGGTCATTTGGAATAGTCATGAGAAGCATACTCCTAGCTTTAAGATCATTTCTCTTTTGGATTCTTTCTTCTGCGGTTGTTGGGTTCACTTGCACATTTGTTACTATTGCATCATTTACTGTGGAGGTGGTGATTGTAGGTTTAAATGAGTTTCCTTCTTCAATAATCTCCCAAAGTGCATAGTCTTGCACTTGAAATATTGCTCTACCCTCAGTCTCCACATATCAAACTCATTCTGTTTGAGTAATGGAAGTTTTGCAGCTACATTGGTTTGAATGTGTTCAACTTCCATTGTTCTTTTAAATCGTAAATATCAGCCTAGCTCTGATACCACTTGTGGAGGATTATACAAACACTTGGGATGTTGATCTTAATAATGTGTTTGGGATATTTAGGAATGAATGTGATGTAGTACGCGGAATTTACTATAACACACTTAAAGGAACAAAGGTGGTAAACATGCAAACGTGAGTTATAATGAACAATGAACACAACTTGAATAACACAAAACGATTCAATATTATTTATGAAATAATACGGGTGATCTAAACTATCACCAGGATTACAAAGGTAACCTTGAATCTTTGATTTGTTAAAGGATTTGTGAATTTGTAACTAAGTTACTAGAGAGGTTGTAGTGTTTTTGGATATTACTAAGTTATTAGTTGAAGAGATGTCTGAAAGGTGGTGACTAAGGGTTCCTTTTATAGGATAAGGAACCCTTTTTACAAGTTGTCAAGTTGTGTATTATAATAAGATACTTGGACTTTTCTAACCTACTAATTACAACTTTCAATGTAAATCACTCAGTATTATCTTCTGCACAACATGGAAGACTGAACTACTAATACTTAACGTGTTACATTGTACAAAGACTAATAATACAACTAAAATATCTACAAATAAATATCTATCAACTTGACCTTCAACTTGGCAGGACCTTCTTTAACTAGCAGTACCTTCTCACCCAGAAGGTACTGTTAGTTTATCTTCAACTTCTTCAAAAAGAACTAGCAGACCTAATACTTCATCTGGTAGGCTCTTTGACATAAGCATTTTATTCCCAACAATCCTCCCCTAAACTTGTTATTCCCTTTAAAATACACAAGTTTCTTATGAATAAAATCCATACCTTGAGGATCTGAGGGAACTCTTCCAAAAACTTTACTCTCTATTCTTCCTTTTTCTTTCACATTGTTCAAAAATGTTCATCAACAAACTTTGAACAACTTCTGACTTTTCTTCATCTTTATCACACCTTAACCTCTTGGAAATCATGGTTGTAAGAACTTCATAGCTCAGTGGATACTCTTTTTCAACCAACATAAAGAGTTCAATCCCACTTTGTGTAAAAAGATGATGCACACTGCTAAGACTTAGGAATTTCCATGTGGTGGTAGGATCATGATATGGAAACTTCCAATGAACATCCTGTGGATCAGGATCATACATCCTATTGAACTCTACCCAAAGTTCTTGTTCCTTAACATCAGTCTTATGCTTAGTGTTTGGCCTGATTTAAACTAGATTCCACAGTTATTCTAAATCAGCTCTATCACATGCCCTTATCAGATTTTCAAAATTTTTGAAAATGGCAGTTTAATTCCCAACCCTGGTTATCTTACATGCCTTTCCTGATCTATCATGGTGAATCTCCCAATCTATAATAGGGTGTCTAGACCTAATTGGATCAGCATGTATAATTGTTGGTAAAGCAATTATCATTTTACTTACTTGTTCTGGATCCAATTCTGCTTCTTGTTCTTTTGATCACCATTCTTTTTCTTTGAAGGTTTAGCATCAGATGGGATCTTGAAGTAGCATGTCTTGTAGGCATTAAGATAAAGGAAGTAGATTTCATCAGGAGATTTCTTCTTCAGTTGATATTTAGTCCAATTAGCTTGACTTCTTAGAAACTTCTTCATGAAAACCACTTGATCTTTCTGAGATGAGCCCACCTTAAAACCTCTTTTCTGACTTTCTTGAATCTTTTAAAAAATATCATCCAGAGCTGCTTCTTTATATTTTTTGTTGATAAAAGTTTCAAGCTCTGCTGTTTTCTCTTCAGTGTTCAGATTCTTGTCATCCATAATTATGGAAGCTTGACCTCTCACAATTGGATCATTGGCAATAATCCATTGCATCTGTGCATCAAATGTTTCCTGAGTAGCTTGAGTGTCAAGAAGAGTTTGAGCAGCATCCTTTTGTTCTTGCATTTCTGCAAGCAGTCTTGAAGCTTCTAAAGCTTTTTGCATTTCATCTTCATGAAGCTTTTTGGATACTTCCTCATCTAAAGCCATCTGCACTTGCTCTCTTTTCTTCAACCTTTTGGGCTTAGGTTCATCTTCAACCATAATTTTCTTGCCCTTATCTTTTGGTGTTGGTTCTTGACTTGGAGCAGCAGATTGCTCATCAACAATAAATAACCTCCCTTGAACAAACAAACCCCCTTGAGGCTGTGATTCCCTCTTTCTTTTGTAAACCTTTTCAGCAGAACCTCTATAATCCATAGCCAACAGCCTCTCAATCCTAGCAGGCTCTTGCTCTGCTTCAGCAGGCTCTTTTGCACTAACAGGCTCTTGCCCTGCACCAGCAGGCTCTTCATCATATACTTGAGTTCCTTCATGAAATTGAAACTGAGCCTCCTCTTCACCTTCTGAACTACCCATCCTCCCCTTTTTGGAAGAGAAACCCAAGCTTTCTGCATCAGAACTTGAAGAACTAGATAAAACCAACTTTGAAGATCTTTTACCCTTCAGCATCTTCACTTCATTCTCCAATTTCTTAACCTTCTAAACTAGCTTGGTGTTGATCTTAGAAAATTTTGTGTTCTGACTTTGAAGAGCATTTTCCAAGAACTGTACTTTATCCTTTAGTTCCTTCAAAGTCTGAGAATCCAGACTTTAATGTTGAGGTGATTTGGATGGTGTTGCATGATATGATGGTGATGGTGTTGTAACAGGTGGTATTGGTGATGGGATTGGTGATGGATGATGAGATGGTGATATGTAACCAGGTGAAGAACTTGGTGATGATGGTTCAGATGATGTGGATGGTTCTTCAGCATGTTGTGGTAACATTTCCTCAAAAAATGGTATTTCTTCCCCATTAAAACCAATTTTCATATTTGAAAACACCTTATGTGAAAGTTTTGGTGTTTCATAAGGAGAGTGTGGGGGAAGTAACAAATGTTTTGATTTTGTGATGATGCATTGAATAAATCTGGGATACATCAAAAACTTTGTTTGGCTATCCACATTTTTAACCAATCCTTCAAAAATATGTTTTGAAAAGTTGAATTTTCTGTTTGTTGCCAAGCAAATGAGAGCTGTAACCATGTTACCACTAAATTGCTCCCATGAGGTTTTCTTTTGGCTTAAACAATGAAGGATGGTATGGATCAAAAATCTCCATTGCGGGGTAAAATGCTTTTTAAGAAAAGTGAGTTTAGTAGAATCAACATTATACCCAATTCTTTCCAAATTTTCAAAAATTTAAGTATCAGGCAATTGACTAATGCCATCTGAATCATCCAATCGAAGATGTCTTCTAATGGATGGCTCGGTAAGAGTCAAGGTTTTGCCATCCACTTTGGCTTTTATCCTTTGGTCCACATTTTCAGAAGTTTTAGCTTTAGTCGTTTTCCAAAATTGTAAAATTTGTGATTCATAAATAGTGGGATTTACAAGTAAAGCAAACCTGATGTAAAAATCATTTAGAAAGTCCACTATTTGATGAAAAGATTCATTATCCTCAGAATTTTCTAAAAATTCTAACTGATTGTGACGTTTAACAAAATTTAGATTAGCCATGGTGAAAGTTAAGGAAAAAATTGATTAGGATGGTGGGATTTGATTGTGGTACTGGTAGAAGATGAAAGGTGAGTGTTAATTGTGATAAGGACTGATGAAAGATATTATGAGAGATTTACTTTTAACCGACAATAAGAAAATTTAGAATAAGTAAATGAAAGGCGGTTAAAAAGATCTTTTATATGAGAAATATAATATAATATAACATCAGAAATTTACAGAATTACCCCAACGGCTAATTTTAACTACCAGACCTAACGGCTATAATTTTAACTGACAGACTCAATGGTTATCTAGCAGTACCATTTTACTCTACCAGTACCAAAATTTGAACTACCAGTACCTTTGAAAGTAAATTTTACTTGGCAGTATCTTTTGGGATTGCTATTTAAAGAAATGAAGACTCTCACAGAATTTTTTGTCCCTGTTTTTAGACCATTCATAGTGTAATTTTAGCTTATTGCCATTCCTGAACTTATTTCATGTTTTAATTTAAGCTTTGTAATTTTTAAGTTATTAATACAATACAGAATTAAGTATTGACATTGTTCCCTTTTTTTACATTACTGTGCAATTGTGAAAGAAAAAGCCAAATAAGCAAACTGGGTGGAGATAAGCTAGAGTGGTTTAGAGCTTCTGGGAAGCAGTAGGGTGTTTAGAACTTAGTTTGATCTTATTTTGAGCAAAAAAGAGTTGTAAGTTTGTTTTCCTTTTTCAGCATATTTTCAGCTTATTTCTACTATTCATGTGCTTATTTCTTGGCTTATTTGTTTTTCTGAGCTTATTAGATCTGTTTCATGCTTAGGTAGATTAGTTTGATAACTTTAGTAGCCTAGTCTAGATTTTTACCTAAAAAAGCCTTAAACAGTCCATACCATAGCAGACTGCATTATTTTTGTATTTCCATTTTTTGCAGCCCCTTTTATAGATTTTTAGTTTGCTTAATTTAAGTTGTTATAAGCTAAAAATTTGCATAGTCCTTATTGGGTGGCTTATCTAGCCATTGGCATTTTTTTTAGATTTTTTTGATTTTATTTGATTAGCTTTTTCATGCCTTGAATTAGCCTCTTTTTGACCTGTTCACTAGTAAATCAGCAGACCTCATCAGCTTTTTGGCTGATTTACAGCTTATTTATAAGCTTCAATTAAGCCACCCCTAGTCTAGCTTTTGGATCTTTTATAAGTTCATAATATGTAGTTTCTGAGGTTTCTTTTTGGTAGTCCAAATTCAGCTTATTAATAGCTTTTAATGCTTTCAAAATAGTCCATTAAGGACTGATTTCTCATCTATCTCAGCAGCCTTTTTAGCTTATTTTACCTTTCATAAGTGCTTATCTATTTGCTTTAGTAGCTTTTTCAGTCCCACTTATAGCCCATTGTTAGTATTTAAGCTTTTTCCACTTTTATTATAGCTTATTTTTGGCTTATGCAGCCTTTAGCTTTTTCCCTTAGCTTATTTCTTTCCATAGTCCACTGCCCAATCTTTTTGGCTTATTTCTGAGCTTAATTATGGTTTTCATAAATAGTTGTAGTTATGTTAATTGCTTATTTTCAAGTGCTTATTTAGTGTGTTAAAAGAAAAAAAAATGGTTTTCCAAAAAGGCTGAGCCAGGGATCCGAACCCTGGTCTCCAGCCTAACCAAATGTGCCCTTGGGTCTTTTGTGTTAGACTTCCCACTTATAATTCTTTTAACACAGTTTTAGTCCTTTTAGCTTATTCCCACAGTTGGGCTTATTCCAGCTTATCTGGATAAGCTGGCAACCTCTGCTTATTTTTCCTGTATTCAGCTTATCACTTAGGACTTTCCATAAATTTTTCATAATTTTTCGTTTACATTTAGTATTTTTAATCTATTTTTCTTTTTAAATGAGTTTTTAATTCGTATTTAATTAAATAATAATCAGAAAAATATAATTCTTATTTTATAAAATTTTCTTTTATCATTTAGGACTTAGGAAAATTAAATTTGCATCCGTAGGGTTAATTTTAATAGATTGTTACGTTTAGACTTGTTTTCCGATTTTAATTCACGTTTTCTTTAATTTAATTTTTGTTTTCCTAGACTCGTAACCCAAAGTGAACATCGTTATTTCAAGCATTTTAATACCAAATCTCATACGATATCCTCAATTGCACGCCTCGCTGGGACTACGACCCAGGTATTCACTTATCCGGTTTATTATAATCGATTGTTGCGTTTAATCGTTGCACGTTGACTTTTCTTCATGAGAGGTTTGACTTGTGATGTATTTTAACCAATATCAAAAAAATGGCGCCGCTGCCAGGGAGGTGTGTTGCGACAATATCGTTACGGTTTGACGATTAGTGACTTGAAGACCCTTCTTCGTGAAGTTATTGTTTTCTTCGTAAATATTTTCTTATAAAAAAACCCAAAAAGATTTTCTTTTCAAAATTTATTTTTCCTTTTTCCTTTGTGTTTCTCAAAATGTGTTTAAATTATAAAAACCCAAAAATAATCTTCTCATCCCCTTTTATCCGTTTAATTCTTATGTCATCACCCGACTATCACTGTTTTCATTGTAAAAGTATAGTGGGTGATGATCATTGTTGTTACAAGTGTTCATGTGAGCGGTGTGGAAGTAATATTAGAGACGGAATTTGTAAATGGTGCAAAACATTTATTAATCCAAATCCAAATAATTCTCAAAGTTTTTCCGACCACCCTCCACAACCCCATCCATCTCCATTCAATCATCAAAATTGCTTTAACTGTGGAGAGCCGTTGGGTGATGATTCACTTTGTGAACGATGTTTTTGCAAGGAATGTGGGTTTACTTACGGACTTTATATATGTTGCACTTCTGAAATCGAAAATACATTCACTTATTCAAATTTTCAAAATGATTTCAGCCACCTCCCTCAAAATTCATTTGAGCAAGAACCATGTTATCAAAATTTCAATGATACATCATTTCAAAATGCTCCAAATGTTCCTTGTGCAAATTATGGGGGTCTTCCTGACGATTATGAATGTCAACCGTGGAATCAAGAACTTAATCCTTGGTTTAATACTCCCGGTTTTGACAATGTCCAACCCCCACAGTATTCCATCATTCATGAAAAATCTATGGCAGAATTGCTAGCCGAAGAACGAGCAGCGGAAACGCGTGCCAAATTTCTCAAGGCTTCCATTCTCGATGAAGATGATGAGGATACTATTCAAATGAAGGAATATTATGAGAATTCGTCAGCTGCAATCACACCTGTCCAGAAAAGGCAGGAAGACAAGAGTATTGCAGAATTGCTAGCAGAAGAGCAAATGGAACGTATAAAAGCCATTTATGCTAGCAATAATGATGAGGAAGACGACGAGGAGAGTGTTATTCCTTTGAACGATATCATTTCTCAACACCCTCAGTCTATTGCAATCACATCCATCTTACCGACTATGGACCCCGAGGACTCTCTCATAATGGAGGATGAGCATCTTAGCACTATTCCTGAAAAGGAATCGGACGAATTCATAAAGTCTAGTGCTGAGAACCTTATCCCAATCCCAAGTGAGTCTGAGGATGTATCCGACAGTGAAAGTGATGGTTCTTTTCGTTGTTTTGATATTGGTTAAAATACATCACAAGTCAAACCTCTCACGAAGAAAAGTCAACGTGCAACGATTAAACGCAACAATCGATTATAATAAACCGGATAAGTGAATACCCGGGTCGTAGTCCGAGCGAGGCGTGCAATTGAGGATATCGTATGAGATTTGGTATTAAAATGCTTGAAATAACGATGTTCACTTTGGGTTACGAGTCTAGGAAAACAAAAATTAAATTAAAGAAAACGCGAATTAAAATCGGGAAACAAGTCTAAACGTAACAATCTATTAAAATTAACCCTACAGATGCAAATTTAATTTTCCTAAGTCCTAAATGATAAAAGAAAATTTTATAAAAAATAATTATATTTTTCTGATTATTATTTAATTAAATACGAATTAAAAACTAATTTAAAAAGAAAAATAGATTAAAAATACTAAATGTAAACGAAAAATTATGAAAAATTTATGGAAAGTCCTAAGTGATAAGCTGAATATAGGAAAAATAAGCAGAGGTTGCTAGCTTATCCAGATAAGCTGAATAAGCCCAACTGTGGGAATAAGTTAAAAGGACTAAAACTGTGTTAAAAGAATTATAAGTGGGAAGTCTAACACAAAAGACCCAAGGGCACGTTTGGTTAGGCTGTGGTGTTGTGAGGCTTGGCTGGGCTGGAGACCAGGGTTCGAATCCCTGGCTCAGCCTTTTTGGAAAACCATTTTTTTTTCTTTTAACAAACTAAATAAGCACTTGAAAATAAGCAATTAACATAACTACAACTATTTATGAAAACCATAATTAAGCTCAGAAATAAGCCAAAAAGATTGGGCAGTGGACTATTGAAAGAAATAAGCTAAGGGAAAAAGCTAAAGGCTGCATAAGCCAAAAATAAGCTATAATAAAAGTGGTAAAAGCTTAAATACTAACAATGGGCTATAAGTGGGACTGAAAAAGCTACTAAAGCAGATAAATAAGCACTTATGAAAGGCAAAATAAGCTAAAAAGGCTGCTGAGATAGATGAGAAATCAGTCCTTAATGGACTATTTTGAAAGCATTAAAAGCTATTAATAAGCTGAATTTGGACTACCAAAAAGAAACCTCAGAAACTACATATTATGAACTTATAAAAGATCCAAAAGCTAGACTAGGGGTGGCTTAATTGAAGCTTATAAATAAGCTGCAAATCAGCCAAAAAGCTGATGAGGTCTGCTGATTTACTAGTGAACAGGTCAAAAAGAGGCTAATTCAAGGCATGAAAAAGCTAATCAAATAAAATCAAAAAAATCTAAAAAAAATGCCAATGGCTAGATAAGCCACCCAATAAGGACTATGCAAATTTTTAGCTTATAACAACTTAAATTGAGCAAACTAAAAATCTATAAAAGGGGCTGCAAAAAATGGAAATACAAAAATAATGCAGTCTGCTATGGTATTGACTGTTTAAGGCTTTTTTAGGTAAAAATCTAGACTAGGCTACTAAAGTTATCAAACTAATCTACCTAAGCATGAAACAGATCTAATAAGCTCAGAAAAACAAATAAGCCAAGAAATAAGCACAGGAATAGTAGAAATAAGCTGAAAATACGCTGAAAAAGGAAAACAAACTTACAACTCTTTTTTGCTCAAAATAAGATCAAACTAAGTTCTAAACACCCTACTGCTTCCCAGAAGCTCTAAATCACTCCAGCTTATCTCCACCCAGTCTGCTTATTTGGCTTTTTCTTTCACAATTGCACAGTAATGTAAAAAAAGGGAACAATGTAAATACTTAATTCTGTATTGCATTAATAACTTAAAAATTACAAAGCTTAAATTAAAACATGAAATAAGTTCAGGAATGGCAATAAGTTAAAATTACACTACGAATGGTCTAAAAACAGGGACAAAAATTCTATGAGTGTCTTCATTTCTTTAAATAGCAATCCCAAAAGCTTCTCTGATCCTTCCTCAGCAAATCCCACTCGTTGGATTAGATTAAATCAATCTCAGCCGTCTATTTCATTTTTGGCGGGAAAATTGGGTTAGTGGGTTTTGAACAACGACTAAGCACGTGGGACTGTACTAGCTAAGTGAGGGGGAGGGTTGGAGTGTGTAAGTGAATAAAGGGACAAAGTTGTCTGGGAAGCATGGGAAAGGTGATGTCTGGGGAAGTGGTGGATAGCGGGAAAATGGTTGGGAAAGAAGATTGACCAGGCCAACCTGGTTTGACCCATGTTTAGTTAAAACACAAGACCGGGTTTGGGTAGGGTTTTTATTTGGGCTTTTATGTTAATGGTTGGGCTGGATTTGGTGGATAAAAGGGTGTTGGTTTTTTTTAGTTTTAGGATTTAACATGAAATGGTTTTAAGTTAAGGGACCAATTTTGCAAAATCTGAAAATCCAGGGACCATTCTTGCCAAATCTAAAAATTATCTCCAAGGATTATTTGTGACATTTTGATATTCTTGGAGGATGACTTTTGATAACTTGAGCAATATCCCGGTCCAAACTGGTAAATTTCTTCCCCGTCCTCGGCTTTTCACAACTTTCCAATCTTGTGCTCGGTTTTGTCCGTTTTTGCCCCGTTTTCAATCCTTTTGTACCTGAAACACATAAAAACACAAACCAAGGATATCTGCATTATAAATTGGTATATTTGGCCATTTTTGGTCATTTTTGTGTCTTTTATGGGTATAAAATGATGAGTATTTACACACTCATCACGTACCATATCAAGAAATGTACGATTTCTCCTTTCAGATACACCATTTTGCTGTGGAGTATAAGGAGATGTGAGTTGCTAGATAATTCCACACTCAGCTAGATAATCTTTAAACTCTTGGCTTAAATATTCACCACCTCTATCGGATCGAAGAGCCTTAATCTTCTTACCGAGTTGTAATTCTACTTCATTTTTAAAGACCTTGAATGTCTCAAAGACTTCATGTTTATGTTTAAGTAAATAAACATAACCATAACGACTATAGTCATCCGTAAAGGTCAAGAAGTAGCTAGCACTGCATTTTGACACATGTCTAAGTGGACCACACACATCAGTGTGTATTAATCCAAGTAGATCCGTAGCCTTTTCCACTTGATGTGAAAAAGGTTTCCTTGTCATCTTCCCAGATATGCAAGATTCGCATTTATCAAATGAATCATCATTGATATTTTGCAAAAGCCCATCATGTTGCAGCTTTTTCATGCGTTTCTTGACTATATGAGCAAGATGACAGTGCCAAAGATAAGACGAATCCAAGTTAGACTTGATTCTCTTACTGCCAATGCTATACACAGAATTATTTCCATTGGACACATGATTATGCATGTCAATTTCAAACATACCATTTATTGGAATTGCATTAAAGTAAAAAACATTATCAAAAGAAACCAAAATTCCATTATCATTAAATGTGTGAACGAAACCATTATCCTTTACCAAAGAAACTGAAACAACACCCCTAATAATAGACGGTGCATAATGACAATTATTCAAAACTAGAATTGTAATACCTGAAAATCAGATAGCTTGTAAAAGACCAAATTACCCCTGAAACAATTAAACCTAAATAAATAAGTTATAAAATTCTGAAACAATTCCAAACTTTTGAAAACGATCTACATATTAAGTAAATTAATTTCTGGGACAACATTTGGAATGTCCAAAAATTATAAAATCATTTATACATATATATATGATCCAAAAATAATTAATTACATATGTATTATATTTTGTGAAAATCATATAATTAAGATAAATACCAAACCAAATAAAGGAATTATACACCAAATTAAACTTTGATCTTGTGATAATCTTTAGGGTCGAAAATCTGGACCCAAGCCCCCTCCTAGGTCAGTTAATATAATATAAATACAAAACACATATTTTATAAAACCCTATTTTGCCAAAAACCCTAGATCGACAAAACTAAAATCCCTCAAACCCTCACTTGACTTCCTGGACCTGAGCAAGAAATTTTTTGGAGTTCATCATCATCCAAGAAGGCTAGGAAAAATAAGTGTTGGGTCGTAGGATTGCTCGTTCGTTCGTAGAAGGACTTTGTTGTCGATTTTCTTTAGCCGCAAGGTATAAATTCATTCGCTTCATTCGATCGTGCAATTGTTCATCTAGTATTTTTCTTATGTTCTTGGAATCATATAGGTTCCATATAAAATAGATAAATCGAACCATGCAAGCTACTTTGATCGATTATAATTATGGAGAGTAAAACGTACGTAAAATCTATAATGATCTATACGATTTTTCTGAGCTTTGTATATAATTTTAATGGGTTCTATACTGATCATATAACTCTAGAAAAATAACCCTTTGATTTTTGGAAGTTTAAATCATGTGTTTTTGAATTAATGTTGTAATCGGATTTAATGAAAAACAAAGAAAAATAAGAACCCTAGTAACGAATTTAGGGTTAGTGTTTTGGTATGAATCTAATTAATAATTGCATGTCATGATTGTTTAATGATTGGTTTAATGATTGGGATAAACTAGGTTTAGTTTTGGTGATTTTTAAGTAAACCGATTGGGGTTTTAAAATATAAAGGGTGTGTTTTGCCAACTTTGAAACTTGTGGGATATTTTTATAATGTTAATTAGGTCAGTACAATTGTAGGAAAAATATAACTTGAGGGTCCTAAGTGTAAATATTGCATAAAAATGAATTAATGATAATTTAAGGGTACGATTTGGAATTAATTAAAATGGAGGGACTAAAAGTGTAAATTCTGGAAACTTGAAGTTATTTTGAGTGAATAATATTACAAAGGGTGTAATGGGTAATTTTGAGTAATAATGGGTTTGATATGTAATTGTCACTAAATTAGGGTTTGAAATATAAGTTTTGTAAAGTTAAAGGAATAATTGTGTAAATTATGAAATCTGAAGGACCTGAATTGTAATACATATAATTTTGAGGATATGTTCTGTAACTTTGTAATACAAGGTGTTTGTTTGGTAAAATAAATATTATAGGGATTAAAACATGAATTATGTAAATGAAGGGTTTGTTTTGTAAACTATATAACAAAAGGGTATAAATTGTAAATTGTGAAACTGAAGGGATTAAAATGTCATTCTGGATAACAATGAGTGTTTAAATCAGTAACTTAAAATATTTTCATGATTGAACCTTTGAATTAGATGAATTTGCAATTGAAACCCTAAACTATGTAAAGTTGTTATAATTACTTTTAAACTTTTGTAACCTGATAAAATATATCTTACTTCCATAAAAATCTTAATAAAGACTTAACCTAATCTGTGATATTATTAACTTACTAATAATGGAAATATAACTAAAGACCCTTTGGACTTCTGTCTTCTACTCCCTAGGTTCGAGGAAGGAGTAATCTAATCCTTGTCAGCTTTTAGCTTTGTGTCCTTGCATTCGTAACAAGGTACAGATATTCCGTCCTTTCAGTAAGGGCTTTTCAGTTCTTTTTCTTTCAGAATTCATTTCCTTATTAGGATTCCCTATACCATTGCTATGTTCCCTGCTTGTTTGTAAACTTTTCATGTGGTCTCTTATTTGTGAACCTTCCATGTGATCTTTTGCTTTGTGAACTTTCATGAACCTTGTATTTGATCTCTTGTCCTGAACCCTGATTTGTGAACCTTGTTTTGAATCTTAATTTAGTATACTTGCTATAAAACTAAATTGTTTTTGATATAAACCTTAATCTGTTAAATCCTTATTTAAACTAAACTGAGTTGAACCATTTTTTAAACTACATATGAAGCGTTTTGGGAAAAGCTACTTTAAAATAAGTAATATCACTTTTAATAAAAGTTACTAAAAGTTTTGGAAGACCATTTTGAAGAAAACTGTTTTGTAAGATCAGTGTTATGAAAACCATTTGAAGGATGGTTTAAATGGACTTTTAAATAGAAACCTTTAGAGATAAACTGTGGATATTAAACTTTGATTATAAACTTTTGTTACACTCTTTTGAACCATTTGATATAGTTCTTTAATCTGAACTTAAACTTTGATATAAAAACTCAATTTGATAAGTTTTGATTTGAACCTTGACTTTTATTTTTGAAACTATTTGACATGAACCTTTTGCCATGTACCCTTAAGATATGACTTTTGATTATTTGATAGTACGCCCGACCTTTGATCTACAGTTTGATATTACGAGCCAATCACTAGGCATGAGGGTTTCATGTCCATGTCATTGACGCACCTCTGACATGACTCTAGGGCAGGAGAGTGATGACATGTTCCGTCCCTTATTTATTATTTGTTATGGCCATTATAATTATGATTATTGATTTGTCTGTGGGGCGTATGGTTGCACTCTAGATTTGACCTGTTATCTGTATATGTTATGTTATACGTTTATTGTTATATTTTTCTGGTGACTGATGGTGTGTGCGATACACGTCTTTCACATAACTGGGAGCTAGCTACTCTATTTAATTACATTTGCTATGATATGATATGATATGGTGTTTCTGGGCTCGTGATAGATTTCTGTTTTCTTCATTTATTGAACCTCATGAATTTTCCCTATTACTTGTTCCTTTTCTTTTCCTTAGTCTTATTCCTTATTTATCCCTGACATCATATTTCTACATCTTGAGTTATTGGTATGACCGGTATTTCTAATCTTCTTGATTTTACAAACTATTATTGTTTTGTTACTATTATATCTGTTCACTGAGATTTTAAGCTCAGCCGCGTTTCTTTTTCCCGCGGCAGGTTTTAGTAGGAAGCTGGGAATGAGAGAAGAGTGTACTTTTTGACTTAGAAGCTTGGATAGCTATGCTGGATTTAGAATTGAACCTAAGATAATATACTTTAGATATAACGTTGTGGATGTTTTCATTTGTAACCCTATAGCTTTAGTATCTCATTTGTATCCTTTGAGATTTTTGTATTAATGAAGATGTATGCTTGGTTTTATTCTGATGTGAATCCATTGTTGTGATATCTTTACCCTTGTCGGGTTGGGGTGTTACAATTTATGGTATCAGAGAGACAGGCTGCGATTCGTAATACATTTACCCTTGACCTGTGAAATCTGGACCACTAAGTTTCTACTGTAGGTAATCGTAGGACAACCCTTGAGAAATTGCTTTAGGATTTTCCCTATAGGAACTTAAACTCTGACCGGTGAGGATTTGGGTAGACATTAGGATTTTGTTTTGTCGTTCCATTCGTGCTTATTCCCCATATTTCTTAATCATCTTTGAAATCGTTCAGACGGTGATATTTCGCGTGTTTTAAAATTTTGAGTTATGGGTGGTCTTTCGATTCCTATCGAGTTCTAGTACTCAGTATCATTTGTGTCATTTTCAGCATGGCACCCCCAGCACGCAGTACGTATCGTTGGACAACCGTTTTCGCTACAGGCCAGAAAAAGATTGGTAAGTTGAGATGGACTAACAAAAGAATGCTGATCCCTGCTAGCATGTGTCCCTGCCGGATTGAAGAAAAGTTGACCGTGGTTAATATAAATGGAACGGAGGTACATGTGCATGAGACGAAAGTGATTGATAAAGACGGAGTAGTGACTAAGTACCCGGGAAGGTGTCCCAAGTTCGTGGAAGAAGGAGGAGTAGTGCGGGCAGAGCCTCACAATTTGTATGGATTCGTGGACGACGTAGGAGATGAAGGAAGGAACTCTGAGGAAGGTTTTACGAGACAACCACTGCCACAGCCTGAAGGGAACCGAAACGGATGGCTTAGCGAGGAAGATGAAGTGGATTCAGACGGGGAGTCTACTGCAAGTAACACGGTCTAGTCATGGAATTAGGGCTCGAGTCATGTGTGTTATTACTGTTAAAATTTTTGTCTTGGGTTTCTTTTGACATTAATATTGTACGGATTAACTGGATTGTGGGTTTTCCCAAATATTTAATAATAAGGCTTGAGCAATTGTTGGAATAAATTATGTTGATATGTGTCTATCATAGTTCTTAACCTTTTAAGCTGTCGAGCTCATTCGGCTATGAAAGCCAGAACTTGATTTTCCATGGTTGCCTTTGTTTTCTGGCATCCATTACAAATACCTCCTTAGAAATTCTAGTACCGAAGTTTCCTAGAACCCATTTCGTGCACTAAGGAACGAACCTCATCTTGAGAGTTTTTGGGCACCCTGATGTTTATGAATATAATTTCCTGGTTAAACTACCAAGTTGTTCACCGAAGTGTGAAGTAGGAATTGACAAGTTACGAGAGATGTTTAGTCACCAAGTGAAGGTGTCTTCCAGATTGTATTCGGGATCATAACAGTCGGGTGCACAACCGAGAAGAGCAACAACCGAAGATCGGGAAGTAAGTTTGGTTAATGGTATCTTCTGGGCGTATTTTAGTTTCGTTCGCGATAAAGAAGGATGGTGACTAAGATAGCGGAACCGTATTACCGTTAGAAACCGAGATTCCTCCATCCTGAAACGATCATGTGTTTGTTTAGATTTAGAGCGTGAGATTTCTTTACAAGGGATAAATTAATTTTAGTTTTGAAATCGCCTTCCAAATCCATAGACGACTATTATGGCGATTAGCAACGCTAATAGTATTAGCTAAAGCCCTAAGTGCTTATAAAATTGGTAATTAGGTTTTCTCGTGACCACTGGGACAAATGGTCATTGTATGACTTAATGGTACGTTCGGAGACGAGAAAAAGCATGTTAGAAAGTCACATTACTCCATCATATTTAAAGAAGAACGGCAGAAAGCTCGAAGGACCAAACACAAGTTCCAATGTTGGTTTCACTTTCTGATTGACGAACTGATAAAGACAGGTTAACTGGACTTGAAGAGATTAGATGTGTTAAATGAGCGGGTTTTGGAAAAGACCCTTTATGGTTGGGGGAAAATTTATTCTATGAAGGCCGAAGTTCTTGGCGACTAACTTTCACTCCGTTGACTTACTTAAGTTTCGTAATAAGATCCTCGAATGAGTTAAGTTCCTAGAAGCATTCCTGTTCGTGTGTTCAGTGATGACCTTGTTTTGAGAGATTTTGGCAAAGGATGAATGATTTGATGCTTTTAGCGATGTACCAAATTCTGATAGCCATTCTGGGACTTTCGTTAACTCTTTCTAGTGATTCGTCCTCCACTTAGTTAGGGTGTTTAACTTTGATGACCTTTGAGACCATATGAAGACTAGGTGGAATAAGATAAGTTAGTTGTTCACGACTTGAAATCAAGTATGACCATCATGAGGGCATATTTATATGATGCCAGTATTATGACGTCTGGCCAACGTGATAATACTTACATCATATAACGTGCACTTATTGTGGGCATCGGATATTTCAAGAAGTGCCTTAGAACTTTGGAAATTATGATAACTGTTTGAGATCAACCGCAGTAGTGAGACCTTAAGTTCATTCTAACGGTACGCGTAACCTGCTTTCACCATAGGTGGATGGCACGTCTGGATTCTCGTCCCGCATTCTGCTGATCTCTAAGAATTTTCGGTAATAATCTTAGGTCCTGATAGGGAACTCCTGCCAATTGATGTTATCGATAATCTATTCCATACGTTCTATTCTGACCTGGCAAATCAAATCCTGGGATGACCCATCCGTCAATATTCCATGTATTCCTGCGTCTTTTCCAGAAGATCCGATTATCATTCGTTACGTTCGATATATCTCTCTTTCGATTTGGATTCGGTATAATTTTTGCCTTTTGAGGAAACCGAAGTTTTAACCGATATTATAAAGTCATAGGAATCAAGTTTTCATATTCCGGTCCGCAGTCAGTTGTGTTTCCATTCCGTTTCACGTCAATTTTCGAGGACGAAATTTTTTTTTTAGAGGGGAAGAAGTTGTAACACCTGAAAATCAGATAGCTTGTAAAAGACCAAATTACCCCTGAAACAATTAAAACCTAAATAAATAAGTTATAAAATTCTGAAACAATTCCAAACTTTTGAAAACGATCTACATATTAAGTAAATTAATTTCTGGGACAACCTTTGGAATGCCCAAAAATTATAAAATCATTTATACATATATATATGATCCGAAAATAATTAATTACATATGTATTATATTTTGTGAAAATCATATAATTAAGATAAATACCAAACCAAATAAAGGAATTATACACCAAATTAAACTTTGATCTTGTGATAATCTTTAGGGCCGAAAATCTGGACCCAAGCCCCCTCCTAGGTCGGTTAATATAATATAAATACAAAACACATATTTTATAAAACCCTATTTTGCCAAAAACCCTAGATCGACAAAACTAAAATCCCTCAAACCCTCACTCGACTTCCTGGACCTGAGCAAGAAATTTTCTGGAGTTCATCATCATCCAAGAAGGCTAGGAAAAATAAGTGTTGGGTCGTAGGATTGCTCGTTCGTTCGTAGAAGGACTTTGTTGTCGATTTTCTTTAGCCGCAAGGTATAAATTCATTCGCTTCATTCGATCGTGCAATTGTTCATCTAGTATTTTTCTTATGTTCTTGGAATCATATAGGTTCCATATAAAATAGATAAATCGAACCATGCAAGCTACTTTGATCGATTATAATTATGGAGAGTAAAACGTACGTAAAATCTATAATGATCTATACGATTTTTCTGAGCTTTGTATATAATTTTTATGGGTTCTATACTGATCATATAACTCTAGAAAAATAACCCTTTGATTTTTGGAAGTTTAAATCATGTGTTTTTGAATTAATGTTGTAATCGGATTTAATGAAAAACAAAGAAAAATAAGAACCCTAGTAACGAATTTAGGGTTAGTGTTTTGGTATGAATCTAATTAATAATTGCATGTCATGATTGTTTAATGATTGGTTTAATGATTGGGATAAACTAGGTTTAGTTTTGGTGATTTTTAAGTAAACCGATTGGGGTTTTAAAATATAAAGGGTGTGTTTTGCCAACTTTGAAACTTGTGGGATATTTTTATAATGTTAATTAGGTCAGTACAATTGTAGGAAAAATATAACTTGAGGGTCCTAAGTGTAAATATTGCATAAAAATGAATTAATGATAATTTAAGGGTACGATTTGGAATTAATTAAAATGGAGGGACTAAAAGTGTAAATTCTGGAAACTTGAAGTTATTTTGAGTGAATAATATTACAAAGGGTGTAATGGGTAATTTTGAGTAATAATGGGTTTGATATGTAATTGTCACTAAATTAGGGTTTGAAATATAAGTTTTGTAAAGTTAAAGGAATAATTGTGTAAATTATGAAATCTGAAGGACCTGAATTGTAATACATATAATTTTGAGGATATGTTCTGTAACTTTGTAATACAAGGTGTTTGTTTGGTAAAATAAATATTATAGGGATTAAAACATGAATTATGTAAATGAAGGGTTTGTTTTGTAAACTATATAACAAAAGGGTATAAATTGTAAATTGTGAAACTGAAGGGATTAAAATGTCATTCTGGATAACAATGAGTGTTTAAATCAGTAACTTAAAATATTTTCATGATTGAACCTTTGAATTAGATGAATTTGCAATTGAAACCCTAAACTATGTAAAGTTGTTATAATTACTTTTAAACTTTTGTAACCTGATAAAATATATCTTACTTCCATAAAAATCTTAATAAAGACTTAACCTAATCTGTGATATTATTAACTTACTAATAATGGAAATATAACTAAAGACCCTTTGGACTTCTGTCTTCTACTCCCTAGGTTCGAGGAAGGAGTAATCTAATCCTTGTCAGCTTTTAGCTTTGTGTCCTTGCATTCGTAACAAGGTACAGATATTCCGTCCTTTCAGTAAGGGCTTTTCAGTTCTTTTTCTTTCAGAATTCATTTCCTTATTAGGATTCCCTATACCATTGCTATGTTCCCTGCTTGTTTGTAAACTTTTCATGTGGTCTCTTATTTGTGAACCTTCCATGTGATCTTTTGCTTTGTGAACTTTCATGAACCTTGTATTTGATCTCTTGTCCTGAACCCTGATTTGTGAACCTTGTTTTGAATCTTAATTTAGTATACTTGCTATAAAACTAAATTGTTTTTGATATAAACCTTAATCTGTTAAATCCTTATTTAAACTAAACTGAGTTGAACCATTTTTTAAACTACATATGAAGCGTTTTGGGAAAAGCTACTTTAAAATAAGTAATATCACTTTTAATAAAAGTTACTAAAAGTTTTGGAAGACCATTTTGAAGAAAACTGTTTTGTAAGATCAGTGTTATGAAAACCATTTTGAAGGATGGTTTAAATGGACTTTTAAATAGAAACCTTTAGAGATAAACTGTGGATATTAAACTTTGATTATAAACTTTTGTTACACTCTTTTGAACCATTTGATATAGTTCTTTAATCTGAACTTAAACTTTGATATAAAAACTCAATTTGATAAGTTTTGATTTGAACCTTGACTTTTATTTTTGAAACTATTTGACATGAACCTTTTGCCATGTACCCTTAAGATATGACTTTTGATTATTTGATAGTACGCCCGACCTTTGATCTACAGTTTGATATTACGAGCCAATCACTAGGCATGAGGGTTTCATGTCCATGTCATTGACGCACCTCTTACATGACTCTAGGGCAGGAGAGTGATGACATGTTCCGTCCCTTATTTATTATTTGTTATGGCCATTATAATTATGATTATTGATTTGTCTGTGGGGCGTATGGTTGCACTCTAGATTTGACCTGTTATCTGTATATGTTATGTTATACGTTTATTGTTATATTTTTCTGGTGACTGATGGTGTGTGCGATACACGTCTTTCACATAACTGGGAGCTAGCTACTCTATTTAATTACATTTGCTATGATATGATATGATATGGTTGTTTCTGGGCTCGTGATAGATTTCTGTTTTCTTCATTTATTGAACCTCATGAATTTTCCCTATTACTTGTTCCTTTTCTTTTCCTTAGTCTTATTCCTTATTTATCCCTGACATCATATTTCTACATCTTGAGTTATTGGTATGACCGGTATTTCTAATCTTCTTGATTTTACAAACTATTATTGTTTTGTTACTATTATATCTGTTCACTGAGCTTTTTAAGCTCAGCCGCGTTTCTTTTTCCCGCGGCAGGTTTTAGTAGGAAGCTGGGAATGAGAGAAGAGTGTACTTTTTGACTTAGAAGCTTGGATAGCTATGCTGGATTTAGAATTGAACCTAAGATAATATACTTTAGATATAACGTTGTGGATGTTTTCATTTGTAACCCTATAGCTTTAGTATCTCATTTGTATCCTTTGAGATTTTTGTATTAATGAAGATGTATGCTTGGTTTTATTCTGATGTGAATCCATTGTTGTGATATCTTTACCCTTGTCGGGTTGGGGTGTTACAATTTATGGTATCAGAGAGACAGGCTGCGATTCGTAATACATTTACCCTTGACCTGTGAAATCTGGACCACTAAGTTTCTACTGTAGGTAATCGTAGGACAACCCTTGAGAAATTGCTTTAGGATTTTCCCTATAGGAACTTAAACTCTGACCGGTGAGGATTTGGGTAGACATTAGGATTTTGTTTTGTCGTTCCATTCGTGCTTATTCCCCATATTTCTTAATCATCTTTGAAATCGTTCAGACGGTGATATTTCGCGTGTTTTAAAATTTTGAGTTATGGGTGGTCTTTCGATTCCTATCGAGTTCTAGTACTCAGTATCATTTGTGTCATTTTCAGCATGGCACCCCCAGCACGCAGTACGTATCGTTGGACAACCGTTTTCGCTACAGGCCAGAAAAAGATTGGTAAGTTGAGATGGACTAACAAAAGAATGCTGATCCCTGCTAGCATGTGTCCCTGCCGGATTGAAGAAAAGTTGACCGTGGTTAATATAAATGGAACGGAGGTACATGTGCATGAGACGAAAGTGATTGATAAAGACGGAGTAGTGACTAAGTACCCGGGAAGGTGTCCCAAGTTCGTGGAAGAAGGAGGAGTAGTGCGGGCAGAGCCTCACAATTTGTATGGATTCGTGGACGACGTAGGAGATGAAGGAAGGAACTCTGAGGAAGGTTTTACGAGACAACCACTGCCACAGCCTGAAGGGAACCGAAACGGATGGCTTAGCGAGGAAGATGAAGTGGATTCAGACGGGGAGTCTACTGCAAGTAACACGGTCTAGTCATGGAATTAGGGCTCGAGTCATGTGTGTTATTACTGTTAAAATTTTTGTCTTGGGTTTCTTTTGACATTAATATTGTACGGATTAACTGGATTGTGGGTTTTCCCAAATATTTAATAATAAGGCTTGAGCAATTGTTGGAATAAATTATGTTGATATGTGTCTATCATAGTTCTTAACCTTTTAAGCTGTCGAGCTCATTCGGCTATGAAAGCCAGAACTTGATTTTCCATGGTTGCCTTTGTTTTCTGGCATCCATTACAAATACCTCCTTAGAAATTCTAGTACCGAAGTTTCCTAGAACCCATTTCGTGCACTAAGGAACGAACCTCATCTTGAGAGTTTTTGGGCACCCTGATGTTTATGAATATAATTTCCTGGTTAAACCACCAAGTTGTTCACCGAAGTGTGAAGTAGGAATTGACAAGTTACGAGAGATGTTTAGTCACCAAGTGAAGGTGTCTTCCAGATTGTATTCGGGATCATAACAGTCGGGTGCACAACCGAGAAGAGCAACAACCGAAGATCGGGAAGTAAGTTTGGTTAATGGTATCTTCTGGGCGTATTTTAGTTTCGTTCGCGATAAAGAAGGATGGTGACTAGAGATAGCGGAACCGTATTACCGTTAGAAACCGAGATTCCTCCATCCTGAAACGATCATGTGTTTGTTTAGATTTAGAGCGTGAGATTTCTTTACAAGGGATAAATTAATTTTAGTTTTGAAATCGCCTTCCAAATCCATAGACGACTATTATGGCGATTAGCAACGCTAATAGTATTAGCTAAAGCCCTAAGTGCTTATAAAATTGGTAATTAGGTTTTCTCGTGACCACTGGGACAAATGGTCATTGTATGACTTAATGGTACGTTCGGAGACGAGAAAAAGCATGTTAGAAAGTCACATTACTCCATCATATTTAAAGAAGAACGGCAGAAAGCTCGAAGGACCAAACACAAGTTCCAATGTTGGTTTCACTTTCTGATTGACGAACTGATAAAGACAGGTTAACTGGACTTGAAGAGATTAGATGTGTTAAATGAGCGGGTTTTGGAAAAGACCCTTTATGGTTGGGGGAAAATTTATTCTATGAAGGCCGAAGTTCTTGGCGACTAACTTTCACTCCGTTGACTTACTTAAGTTTCGTAATAAGATCCTCGAATGAGTTAAGTTCCTAGAAGCATTCCTGTTCGTGTGTTCAGTGATGACCTTGTTTTGAGAGATTTTGGCAAAGGATGAATGATTTGATGCTTTTAGCGATGTACCAAATTCTGATAGCCATTCTGGGACTTTCGTTAACTCTTTCTAGTGATTCGTCCTCCACTTAGTTAGGGTGTTTAACTTTGATGACCTTTGAGACCATATGAAGACTAGGTGGAATAAGATAAGTTAGTTGTTCACGACTTGAAATCAAGTATGACCATCATGAGGGCATATTTATATGATGCCAGTATTATGACGTCTGGCCAACGTGATAATACTTACATCATATAACGTGCACTTATTGTGGGCATCGGATATTTCAAGAAGTGCCTTAGAACTTTGGAAATTATGATAACTGTTTGAGATCAACCGCAGTAGTGAGACCTTAAGTTCATTCTAACGGTACGCGTAACCTGCTTTCACCATAGGTGGATGGCACGTCTGGATTCTCGTCCCGCATTCTGCTGATCTCTAAGAATTTTCGGTAATAATCTTAGGTCCTGATAGGGAACTCCTGCCAATTGATGTTATCGATAATCTATTCCATACGTTCTATTCTGACCTGGCAAATCAAATCCTGGGGATGACCCATCCGTCAATATTCCATGTATTCCTGCGTCTTTTCCAGAAGATCCGATTATCATTCGTTACGTTCGATATATCTCTCTTTCGATTTGGATTTGGTATAATTTTTGCCTTTTGAGGAAACCGAAGTTTTAACCGATATTATAAAGTCATAGGAATCAAGTTTTCATATTCCGGTCCGCAGTCAGTTGTGTTTCCATTCCGTTTCACGTCAATTTTCGAGGACGAAATTTTTTTTTTAGAGGGGAAGAAGTTGTAACACCTGAAAATCAGATAGCTTGTAAAAGACCAAATTACCCCTGAAACAATTAAACCTAAATAAATAAGTTATAAAATTCTGAAACAATTCCAAACTTTTGAAAACGATCTACATATTAAGTAAATTAATTTCTGGGACAACATTTGGAATGCCCAAAAATTATAAAATCATTTATACATATATATATGATCCGAAAATAATTAATTACATATGTATTATATTTTGTGAAAATCATATAATTAAGATAAATACCAAACCAAATAAAGGAATTATACACCAAATTAAACTTTGATCTTGTGATAATCTTTAGGGCCGAAAATCTGGACCCAAGCCCCCTCCTAGGTCGGTTAATATAATATAAATACAAAACACATATTTTATAAAACCCTATTTTGCCAAAAACCCTAGATCGACAAAACTAAAATCCCTCAAACCCTCACTCGACTTCCTGGACCTGAGCAAGAAATTTTCTGGAGTTCATCATCATCCAAGAAGGCTAGGAAAAATAAGTGTTGGGTCGTAGGATTGCTCGTTCGTTCGTAGAAGGACTTTGTTGTCGATTTTCTTTAGCCGCAAGGTATAAATTCATTCGCTTCATTCGATCGTGCAATTGTTCATCTAGTATTTTTCTTATGTTCTTGGCATCATATAGGTTCCATATAAAATAGATAAATCGAACCATGCAAGCTACTTTGATCGATTATAATTATGGAGAGTAAAACGTACGTAAAATCTATAATGATCTATACGATTTTTCTGAGCTTTGTATATAATTTTAATGGGTTCTATACTGAACATATAACTCTAGAAAAATAACCCTTTGATTTGTGGAAATTTAAATCATGGGTTTTTGAATTAATGTTGTAATCGGATTTAATGAAAAACAAAGAAAAATAAGAAGAACCCTAGTAACGAATTTAGGGTTAGTATTTTGGTATGAATCTGATTAATAATTGCATGTCATGATTGTTTAATGATTGGTCTAATGATTGGGATAAACTAGGTTTAGTTTTGGTGATTTTTAAGTAAACCGATTGGGGTTTTAAAATATAAAGGGTGTGTTTTGCCAACTTTGAAACTTGTGGGATATTTTTATAATGTTAATTAGGTCAGTACAATTGTAGGAAAAATATAACTTGAGGGTCCTAAGTGTAAATATTGCATAAAAATGAATTAATGATAATTTAAGGGTACGATTTGGAATTAATTAAAATGGAGGGACTAAAAGTGTAAATTCTGGAAACTTGAATTTATTTTGAGTGAATAATATTACAAAGGGTGTAATGGGTAATTTTGAGTAATGATGGGTTTGATATGTAATTGTCACTAAATTAGGGTTTGAAATATAAGTTTTGTAAAGTTAAAGGAATAATTGTGTAAATTATGAAATCTGAAGGACCTGAATTGTAATACATATAATTTTGAGGATATGTTCTGTAACTTTGTAATACAAGGTGTTTGTTTGGTAAAATAAATATTATAGGGATTAAAACATGAATTATGTAAATGAAGGGTTTGTTTTGTAAACTATATAACAAAAGGGTATAAATTGTAAATTGTGAAACTGAAGGGATTAAAATGTCATTCTGGATAACAATGAGTGTTTAAATCAGTAACTTAAAATATTTTCATGATTGAACCTTTGAATTAGATGAATTTGCAATTGAAACCCTAAACTATGTAAAGTTGTTATAATTACTTTTAAACTTTTGTAACCTGATAAAATATATCTTACTTCCATAAAAATCTTAATAAAGACTTAACCTAATCTGTGATATTATTAACTTACTAATAATGGAAATATAACTAAAGACCCTTTGGACTTCTGTCTTCTACTCCCTAGGTTCGAGGAAGGAGTAATCTAATCCTTGTCAGCTTTTAGCTTTGTGTCCTTGCATTCGTAACAAGGTACAGATATTCCGTCCTTTCAGTAAGGGCTTTTCAGTTCTTTTTCTTTCAGAATTCATTTCCTTATTAGGATTCCCTATACCATTGCTATGTTCCCTGCTTGTTTGTAAACTTTTCATGTGGTCTCTTATTTGTGAACCTTCCATGTGATCTTTTGCTTTGTGAACTTTCATGAACCTTGTATTTGATCTCTTGTCCTGAACCCTGATTTGTGAACCTTGTTTTGAATCTTAATTTAGTATACTTGCTATAAAACTAAATTGTTTTTGATATAAACCTTAATCTGTTAAATCCTTATTTAAACTAAACTGAGTTGAACCATTTTTTAAACTACATATGAAGCGTTTTGGGAAAAGCTACTTTAAAATAAGTAATATCACTTTTAATAAAAGTTACTAAAAGTTTTGGAAGACCATTTTGAAGAAAACTGTTTTGTAAGATCAGTGTTATGAAAACCATTTTGAAGGATGGTTTAAATGGACTTTTAAATAGAAACCTTTAGAGATAAACTGTGGATATTAAACTTTGATTATAAACTTTTGTTACACTCTTTTGAACCATTTGATATAGTTCTTTAATCTGAACTTAAACTTTGATATAAAAACTCAATTTGATAAGTTTTGATTTGAACCTTGACTTTTATTTTTGAAACTATTTGACATGAACCTTTTGCCATGTACCCTTAAGATATGACTTTTGATTATTTGATAGTACGCCCGACCTTTGATCTACAGTTTGATATTACGAGCCAATCACTAGGCATGAGGGTTTCATGTCCATGTCATTGACGCACCTCTTACATGACTCTAGGGCAGGAGAGTGATGACATGTTCCGTCCCTTATTTATTATTTGTTATGGCCATTATAATTATGATTATTGATTTGTCTGTGGGGCGTATGGTTGCACTCTAGATTTGACCTGTTATCTGTATATGTTATGTTATACGTTTATTGTTATATTTGTCTGGTGACTGATGGTGTGTGCGATACACGTCTTTCACATAACTGGGAGCTAGCTACTCTATTTAATTACATTTGCTATGATATGATATGATATGGTTGTTTCTGGGCTCGTGATAGATTTCTGTTTTCTTCATTTATTGAACCTCATGAATTTTCCCTATTACTTGTTCCTTTTCTTTTCCTTAGTCTTATTCCTTATTTATCCCTGACATCATATTTCTACATCTTGAGTTATTGGTATGACCGGTATTTCTAATCTTCTTGATTTTACAAACTATTATTGTTTTGTTACTATTATATCTGTTCACTGAGCTTTTTAAGCTCAGCCGCGCTTCTTTTTCCCGCGGCAGGTTTTAGTAGGAAGCTGGGAATGAGAGAAGAGTGTACTTTTGGACTTAGAAGCTTGGATAGCTATGCTGGATTTAGAATTGAACCGAAGATAATATACTTTAGATATAACGTTGTGGAAGTTTTCATTTGTAACCCTATAGCTTTAGTATCTCATTTGTATCCTTTGAGATTTTTGTATTAATGAAGATGTATGCTTGGTTTTATTCTGATGTGAATCCATTGTTGTGATATCTTTACCCTTGTCGGGTTGGGGTGTTACAAGAATTAACCCCGAAGGTAAAACTAAATCGAATGTCCCTATGGCTTCAACTGCTGCACGTATGACATTGCCCACGTACAAGTAGCATTCTCCATAGTTTAGCTTCTTTGCTCCTCTAAGCCCCTGCTATGTATTACAAATGTGAGTACCACATCCTGTATCATAAATCCAGACATTTTACTTACGAGGAAAAGAAAATAATTCAATCATAAAAATACCTGAAGTGCTCGCGCCGTTTGCAGCCTTGGCATTTTTATTCTTGCGACACTCCTCTAGCAGCAATGGACAATCTCTCTTCCAATGTCCAGGAGTGTTGGAGTGGAGACAAGCAGCCGAATCCTTGTTGGGATAATCCTTCCTTTTAGGAGGATTCTGCTTCTTAGGCTTCTGCTGGTGGGTGACAACCTATTTTCCCTTGTCAGCTTTAGCTTTGCCCTTCTTGTTCGCGTGCTGTAGTTTGTTGGGCTTAGTAATCCTACCACCTTTTACCGCCATTACAGCAGGTGTAGGTGCCTTCTTCGAGAGTCCATTCTCAAAGTCAATAAGCATTGCATGTAAATCACTTATTGTCTTCCCCGTGCAATGCATATTGAAGTTGCGCACAAACTCACCATACAATTCCTCATTAAGGGATCGATTGATGAGGCCAACTTGCACATCTTGCACGTAACCACATCCGAGTGCATCCAATTGGTCTAGATAACCTTTCATTTCCAATACGTGGGCACTCACGGGTTTACCAGCTTCCTGCTTACACTTGGCCAGAGAGTCTAAGACATCATACAACTCTGCCATAGGTGGCTTCTCAAACATGCGTTTGAGTTCGTTGATCATGTCTATGGGACCATAGTTCTCAAATTGCTTTTGCAATTGAGTGTCCATCCCAGATAACATTAGACAAGCCACATCATTGCGCTTCTCATAATCATTGTTATACTCTTCAAGCACTTCATTAGATGAAGAGGCAGCAGGAGCGGTAGGAAGAGGCTTAATAAGATATTCAAATCTTTTGGCCATTCTAAGAACAATCCTCAAAGAACGGTACCAATCATTGAAATTTTTAGTCCCAGTCAACTTTTCTCTTTCAATCATAGTTTTGAAAGCAGAACTCATGTTACTCATGTTGTTGTCAGGTTGGGCCATTTCTACAGAAAAAGTTCAAAAGTTAGTACTTTCGATAATAAATTTTTCAGGAAAATTAAACACCCATGGTAAATGACATTTAACTATTTAATTTTCACTGAAAACTAGGATCCAAATTGACGTCATTTCATTATATTAACTTTGGCTGCTAGCAATGAAAGTACTCAATAAGGTACGGGTTGAACCCAATTGCCAATATCCAATTGCAATTCCTAGAATCATGGGACTTACATATTTTGCCAACCTCAGTTGCAAATGTAAGCATGTTTCATCCCCAAATCTTTTTGCCTTGACGCCGTTTCATTACATCAGCTTTGGCTGCTAGTAATGAAAGTGCTCAATTAAGTTAACCAACTTAAGAAACTGCAAATTGAAGTCGTTTCATTACATCAGCTTTGGCTGCTAGTAATGAAAGTACTCAATTTACCCTTTGATTACCATCCCTTGATCATTACATCAGCTTTGGCTGCTAGTAATGAGGGCATCTAATCTCAGGTGTTTCCATTTCATTGGATGGCATATAACTTAAATTTTAAGGGTATTAATTTTGATGTGTAATCAAAAATATGTACAAAGATGTCATGCATTCATCTTGTATCATATGTTTTCTACAAAAACCATTACTCATTAGCAGCTTAAAATCAACAAAATTTTAATTGATGGCGTTGAGAAACTTACAACTTTGCCTTAAGATGCTTCGTACATGTATAATGGTTGTACTTGGTAAGTCTAATTTGACGCACAGGCGAGTGGAGAGACAGAATGAAGTCTCTTTAAGGCCACAATTTAATGCGAAAGATTTTTAAAGCTTAAAACATTTATGTAGTAAATTATTAAATTGCTAGTCTCACCTGGGAGCAAATTACCGTGCGAAGCGAACCACTATCGGCACATAAGACTTGGCAATAAATAATTTACCACAAAGGTTTCATAGTTATTAGGTTCGTTTATTTTTTATACTAAAAATTACCCTCTTTTTGCTTACAATCTATCATAATTTAAACAAAAGAGATCAAGTAATTTAACAAAAATAAACAAACACATAATAACACATATATGATATAAATCATATAGCCACATGCA
Organism: Artemisia tridentata subsp. tridentata; assembly: GCA_021014915.2. Taxonomy (NCBI): domain Eukaryota; kingdom Viridiplantae; phylum Streptophyta; class Magnoliopsida; order Asterales; family Asteraceae; genus Artemisia; species Artemisia tridentata. Next base: position 214,255,772 of record CP139507.1, read on the forward strand.
AACCTTTTGATAAACCCTATTAATAATCTCTATGTGAATTTTAATGTATATAATTACTAAAACTCCCATTGGTTTTCGAGCTCATTGTACCCAATGGACCACAGACGTCAATCAATTGACCGCGTAAGTTTTAATAATTACGTACCACATTGCACATAACTGATTCATTAATATATATAATTAGGTCTTCCCTAATTTTAGATTTATCTAAAAAACATGTAGCACATAACAAAACCTAATCCATAATTCCTTGCATGAAGAATCATGGATCAATCAGGAACGTAACCCTAATTACTCAAATAAACACATAAACACAACATGTTCTTAATTTAGGGTTACAAGCTAATAATTAGTTAAAATAGGGTTGAAACCCTAACCCTAAATTCTCTTCGATTTTTAATTGAATGTTTAAAAAAACAAACCCTAAATCGACTTAACATGTGTATACAAATCAAGTATTGATTTTTATTAAGCGTTTAGGTAATTACATTAACATGTTAAATTGGCTCATGATGCCACTGTTGGAATTTAAATAGCATGATACACATCTAAATAAATAAACACGTCAAGAGTATGTAGCGGAAGCAAGATCTTAATTTAACACATATAATGAATTACCGAATAATAAATAGAGTTACATCAAGATCCTAGCAAGAACAAGGATCGGTCTTCTCTTCACTTCACAATATCAATAAATAGGATTCATGTGAAACCCCTTACCGTTTTGTTTCACAATCCAAGATTAACAACTAAAGTAAGTTGTTACCGAACTCTTGTACACACGTACTATAACCGATCAAGTAATGATGCTAGTGATTGAACATGTAAAACCAAAACAATTTTTGCTACACAAAAGGTTTATGGATCGACACTCTTAGGAAGAGTTCGACCGGTTTTGGAGTGACAAGGAAGAGAAAACACAAATTAGGGTTATAGCTAGTGCACAAGGTAACATAACAAATAACCCTTGATTTGTATTTATAGTGAATGGGAAACTTGGAGCACAATCTAGTCGATTAGGTTAGAATCCCTTAAGGGCCGATCGGCCTCAACCCATGGACTGGGTTTCTAGATCCTTCCAAGCATTAATTTTCACTAATAGTCCTTCCACTATTAACTTAACGGTCGTTAGTCAATTCCGTTAATTACTTAACGTCCGTTAGTTATCATTTCGTGTCCAAATAATTAATATACATAAATAATATATACATTAATTATTTACTTGATCATTCATACGTAAAGTGTGCAATCCCTTGGTCCTGTGTTCGAATCTAGACATACACGTTTAATATTTTTACACTAACTCTAACAGTGCCCAAGTGTGATTTTATATTTGTTGGTAATATTGATGCAGAGTATCTTTTCTGCATAACGACATTCACCTTATTCGGCGAGATAATATCAGTAAAAAGAATTATTAAATAATCGAAGAGGATAGAAAAGAGGGTGTGTTTGATAGAGAGAAATTAGCACACACTTCTCGAGTTAAAGTTTGAGAGGAAAGGAAATGAAACGGAATATTTTTTGTGTTCTTGAGTTTTTTTTTTAAGAAGAGGAAAGGGAAGTGGAGAGCAAGATATGAGGAAGTTTTATTAATAAAATATTCCTCCTATTTTTGGGAGGAAAGTGAAAGGAAAGGAAAACTATTGTTGTGTAAAGACTAATATACTTTTTTTAAAATATTTGACATTAACAACTAAAGGGCATAAATGTAATTTGAACAAGTTATTTTTCTTTTCCTCCGACTCAAGAACATGATTTATGATTACTTTCTTTTTCCTTTCCTCTATCTCAAGAACATATCAACTAATACTTCCTTTCCTTTTCTTTTTCCATTACTATTCTTTTCCATTTCCCTTCACTCAAAACTCGAGAACTGAGTGTAAGGGAAATGAAATGAAGCAAAGAATATAAATTTCAAGAAATAAATTGCTTGAGAAATATGATAAATTCCATTGTTTGATAACAAGATAGAACTAGTACTCATGTTGTTGTTTTTTATTAGTTATCACATTTTGTTTTAAAGACATAAAAACTAACACAAAATAATCCAAACATTGATTTCGTATTCAACATAAGGTTTGCAAAAGGAACCGAAAAAGGAAATGAATAGTTGCATTATTAAATGCATAAAGAAACTAAGTATAATTAATTATAAATTAGCAGGGTACCCGCGTGTTGCGACGGCAGACACTATGCAATTAATATCTTGAGTCATGAAGAACTTCTTGATTTGCCTCAGTACTGTAACCGCATCCAATAGCCGCACACTTAGCCTCACACTTGACACGTTTATGTTGTGCTGCATCAATCACCGAACAACCGGGCACGAAACTAGTCATCTCAGTTTGCGTCAAAAGCGAAGAACCGGTCAGATCCACACACACATCAATCTCTCCATCCCATGAGTAAAGCAACATATCCGTTGAACATAAGGGTTTGTCACACTCCCTATCCAACCCAATAACAACTTCCTATACCTGCTGAAATTCCCGACCGATAGCAGATGTCGACAATGGTATTGCGCAAAACATTATAGCGATGCTTAATACCAATAATACCTGCACACGAAACAACATGATCTCCATAAATATCCTTAGCAAAAATTCCTGGAGTAAGTTGAAAAAGGCTTCAAAACAGAAAATAACGAGACACCTAACCGATAACATAACACACAATGATATGCTTTACCGTTCATAGTCTGTCCTAAACATGAGATTGGAACTGCACGAAGCCAATCAGAAGTGTGATCTCCCAGTTGAGATTTTCACAATGCTATCTCTCGAGGAGATAAGAAAAAGGTGGATAATTTTTGTTATTATAACAACTTATTATTATTATTATTATTATTATTATTATTATTATTATTATTATTATTATTATTATTATTATTATTATTATTATTATTATTATTATTATTATTATTATTTTTTTTTTTTTTTTTTTAATATTCTAAACATCACTTTATTAGAAATTCAATTGATTTACAAGAAATTAATGGGAAGCCGAGATACTATCTGAGCCCCCACTCTTCTAGCTATAGCAAAACTAATCCTACCAATCCTATTATTATATATTATTATTATTATTATATATTATTATTATTATATTATTAATTATTATTATTATTATTATTATTATTATTATTATTATTATTATTATTATTATTATTTTTTATTTTTATTTTTTATTTTTATAAAAAAAATCATTTATTAGAACAATATTATTATTATATTATTATTATTATTATATTATTAGTAAATTGATGATAATGCTAAAAAACAACGTATACGCACGGGTCATAACTATTAAATATTTTATATAATAAAACAAAATCCCAAGTGGGGATTTTTTTCATTTTAAAGAAATCAATTCATAACTTATTTAGTAATAATTTTTTTAATTTGAATTTTATATTTAGATGTGTAAAAATAACAGAAGCTAAATATTTCCTGAATTGGCCTAAATCTTAAAAATTTCGTATTTTTACTCCTATGCAAAAAGAAACTGGAAATAACACATGTACTTCATTGTCTATAACTAATAGTTTTGTACTTGTAAATATAAAAAGAAAAACGCTTTGCATCATCCATCATATTATTCATCCACGTATAAGGAAAAAAAACGTACTCTGCATGTTTTCACTCTTTATTGCCTGTGTATATCCAACCTAAAACGATTCTCCATCAACAGCCACCTATTCATCATCACTAGAATCAGGTATGTCCTTCCGATCAAAGTATATAGCATCATCGATCTAAATTAACATACCTTCGAAGATATCATCGAGGTCAAGATCATCTCTCTTTATTCTAAACTTTAGTAAGTACTGTGTGTTAATTTTGATGTCAAAATAGAAGAGATTATTGATTTCATCACATTGATTTTATGATTAAATACAATATTTAAGAATAATTAGCAATGGCACCAATTATAGTACCAAACTAAGTTTCATCATTTAATTTGTTGTTGTCACATGTTAATGTTGGTAGTTGTGTTCCAAGATTGTTGCACAGACGAACAAGAATCCCCAATCTTCATAGGTAAAGTAGTTATTTTGATACAACCCGTTAGGTGGTATCAATAAATTGCACTACTTTAATCGAGTGCTAGCTCCTTAAGAATTAGGATTGAGAAGAGAGAATTGATTTTAACTGAAAACTATGATTCATTCATTATAATGGGTCAGTATATATACCGATTGGGATAACCCTTACAATGATAACACTCATCCAATAATGACATAACACCAATCCTATAACGACTCAAACACTAATCAAGATAACGACCTAATTGACACTTATCCTACTTTGACTCAAACACAACCTAAACTCAAAACACGGAAGAAAGACACAGATAGATAGCTAGCCAAAGACATAGTCTTTATGCCAACCTGCAACAGACGTGACCCTCTTGGGTCGGCCTTCATCTTGGGTCGTAACATTCCCCACTCCCTCAGAACTCACCTTGTCCTCAAGGTGATGAGATGGATAATTGGCCTGGAATTCAGACAACCATTCCCATGTAGCTTCCTCCGGTGAACTGCCAAGCCATTGAACCAAAATCTAACGAGTTGGTTTCCCATTTTGTAAGACATCGCGCGTTGCACATATTGCTAGTGGTTGCTCCATTGGTTGACCCTCATGTTCTTCCTCAGGTAGTTCGGCCACACCCTCATTACCAGTCCCTGTAAATGGTTTAAGTAGTGACACATGAAAAATCGGGTGTATCTTACTCGTGGTTGGAAGACCCAAACGATATGCCACCTTACCCATTCGTTCCAATATTTCAAATGGACCATAATATCGCTTAGCCAATTTATTGGAAAGCCACTTTGCTAACGTGACTTACCGATAAGGCTGCAATTTAACAAGCACCTGGTCGCCCACATTCAACAACACTTCACGCCAGCTACGGTTTGCTTGCATTTCCATTTGATTACGCGCTGCAAATAAATTTTGCCTAAGCTGTCGCAGCAACACATCCCTTTCTACCAATACCTCATCAACCGCAGCTACCTTGGAGGATCCAGGTGGATATGGAATAAGGGCAGGGGGTACACGCCCATATAAGGCTTGAAAAGGAATCATCTTGATACTACTATGAAAGCTCGTATTATAATTGAATTCCGTCCAATGTAACAAACGTACCCAATGGTGAGATCGGTCCGACACCATAGCCCGGAGGTACTGCTCGAGCCCTCGATTAATAACCTCCGTCTGGCCATCCGTTTGTGGATGGTACGCTGTGCTATGATTCAGCTGGGTCCCACTTGCCTCAAACAATTGTTTCCAAAAATTACTAACAAAAATAGGATCTCGATTAGAAACTATAGTTCTAGGGAACCCATGATGCTTAACAACCATGTCCATAAATAGCTCCGCCACCTTTGATGCATTAAAGCTGGTAGGCAAGGCGCCAAAGTGTGCATATTTAGTTAAACGGTCTACCACCACAAGAATGACTGTTAATCCCTTGGAGACAGGTAACCCGGTGATAAAGTCCATGGCAACATCCTCCCACACCGCAGATGGGGTTGGAAAGGGTTGTAACAACCCTCCCGTCGCTTGCGTCGAATACTTAGTTTGTTGACAAACCAAACACCTTTTGATGTAGTCCTAAATTGATCTACACATTCCTTTCCAGTAAAACATCGACGCCAATCCAACTAGCATCTTTTTCGAACCCCCATGACCTGCACTAGGCGTATTGGGAAACTCGATAGCAAAAGTTCCTTCAATTTTGACTCAAGTCCAAGAAAGTATCGTCCACGAAACAGGAGCAGCCCTTGTGCTCGTTGAAACCCGTCCAAGACTTCACCCTTGTCCAACCGTTGATGAATCTGAGAAAGCTCATCTAAAGTCTCGTTCTCCAGCTTCAAGTCTGCAAGCAGCCCTACCACAGGTTGGCTCATATCCATAAAGGCTGCTGTAACCTCCTCACCTTCCTCAAACACACGAGACAGTGCATCTGCTACTAAATTTGTCACCCCAGATTTATACTCGATACTGAAATCAAATCCCAGAAGCTTCCGAACATATTTTTGTTGAAGGGGCGTTTGTATCACTTGTTGCATGAGCTCCTTGATGTTCTTATGATCAGTACGAATGGTAAACCGGCGTCTGACTAAGTATTGAAGCCACTTATACACGGCTTCGACAATAGCAAAAAGTTCCTTTTGATAAGTTACGGCGACCCTCATTCGAGGTCCTAATTTACGACTGAAGTAACTAAGTGGCCGGCCCTTTTGAATCAACACAGCTCCAATACCCACAACCGAAGCATCGGTTTCAATTACAAAGGTGTCTTCGAAATCCGGAAGACCCAATACCGGGGCATGAGTCAACTTCCCTTTTAGTTCTGTAAAAGCATTGCCCTCCGATTCGCCCCACTTAAATCCACCCTTCTGAAGAAGATTAGACAAAGGAGCGGCCACAGTAGCATAATCCTTGATAAACCGTCTATAATACCCCGCAAGCCCGAGGAACCCTTGCACCTTCCGCTGTGACTTTGGAATAGGCCAATCAATTATGGCCGACACTATCTTCGGGTCGACTTCAACACCCTGAACCGAAATAATATGCCCTAAATATTCAAGTGATGTAGCACCGAACACACATTTAGCCTATTTAACATAAAATTGGTTATTCTGCAAACACTAAAAAACACATCGAAGATGTTCTAGGTGCGCCGTGAGAGAAGTGCTATAAATCAATATGTCATAAAAAAAAACAAAAAAAAAAATAAAAAAATAAAAAAAAAAAAAAAAAAAAAAAAAAAAAACAATCACAAATTTACGTAGGTAGGAAGAAAATAACCGATTCATAGTCGCTTGAAAGGTGGATGGCGCATTGGTAAGTCCAAACGGCATCACCAAAAATTCATAGTGTCCATCATGTGTACGAAAGGCTATTTTTTACACATCCCGATCATGTACCCGAATCTGATGGTACCGTACCCGTAAGTCGAGTTTGGTAAAGATCTCAGCACCTCCTAACTCGTCAAACTTCTCATCCACGGTTGGAATCGAAAACCTATCTTTGAAAGTGGCTTCATTAAGCGCTCGATAGTCCACACAAAAATAGTAACTGTCATCTTTGTTTTTCACCAACAGGACCGGTGACGAAAATGGACTTTGACTCACACAAATGATTCCTTGGCTTAACATCTCACTAACCAACTTCTCCATCTCTCCCTTTTGATAGTGTGGATAACGATAGGGTCGCACATTCACCGGATTGGTATTAGGCAATAAATGTATACGGTGATGAACACTACGGTGCGGTGGAAGAGTGGTAGGTACCTGGAAAAGGGACTCGAAATCGGCTACAAGCTGTTCGATACCTGGATGCATGACAATTTCAGTATTGGTTGAACTTCCGTTTTCTTCCGTACCTTGGTCCAAATTATACAATTCATAGACACCATAAATGTCCTCTGACTCCAACAGGGTGCGCATGTGGTGTAAACTTATACACTTCATGCGTAGGGCTTCCTCACCACGCAAGGTATAGACCTGACCCAACCACTGAAACTCCATTGTTTGTTGAGAATAGTCGTGAGTCACTTTGCCAAGCCGTTGCAACCATTGAATACCCAATACTATATCTGGCCCTTTCATAGGAAGTACGTACAAGTCCACCTCCATGCGTAAACCTTGAATATCAACCGTCACCTAGGAACACATATTCTCACACAAAAGAGTTGCACCACTGCCAATGTACACCTTAAAGGCCTTCGTACTTGTGATGGGTAACCGCATACGTTCGATGACTTCCGGCTGTACAAAGTTGTGAGTACTACCATTGTCGATAAGAATGTGCACCTTACCCGCCCCTAAAGTGCCCCATAACTGTGGTGACCGCGGAATGCTATGTCCCACCAACGGATTCAAAATTGATATGTCACCACTTTCCATAGCATCTTCTTGCCCAACATCTGTCACCTGCTCCATAACATCCTCCTCGTCGGCCATAAGCAACAAAAATTTACCCGGACATTTATGTCCGCGTACCTACTTATTATCACAATTAAAACACAAGCCTTTACTCAGACGCTCCTGTTGTTCTGCCGGCGAGATCCACTTAATAGGAAGTGGTGAGGCCCCAGAATTAGCACCCACCTTAGTAGGTGTTGGCAACAAAGGTGGTTTTGTATTTTCTAGTCGTGGTGCATTAAAACGAGCTACCGACTTTGTTAGAGTTTGAGGAACACTAGTAGTTACCGACCTGCTAGTTGATGTCACTTCCCGTTGATCATCCAAACGGGCTTCCGTAATCCAAGCCAAAGAGAATGCATCGCCAAGAGGTGTGGGTTTGGTCACCAACAATTCCCGTTGCAATGATGGTTTAAGACCCGATATATAGAACGAAATCAGCAACCCTTCGGATATATTAGTGACCCGATTCATCAACTTTTCAAGCTCACTCTGGTATTGCCCAACCGTCCCTGTTTGCAACAGCTTTGATAGTGCCCCTTGCGGGTCCTCGTATTTGCATGGTCCAAAACGGATTCGCACACTCTCCAAAAAGCCGTCCCAAGTCGTGATTAAACTGTTACGCGTCATCTAGTGAAACCACTTCGCCGCATCTTCTTCGAAAATAAACCCCACCACACGTAGTCGTTGCTCGACTGGTGTGTTTAAAAGAGCAAAGTACTCAGTGATAGAAAAACTCCAACTTTCAGGTTCAGACCCCGAAAACTTTGGCACGTCCAGCCGCATGAAACATGGTAATGTCGAAGTGTTGGCTTCACCACTGCCCCCCTAGAGCGCATGACCTAAATCAAATCCCGAGTAGCCTGTAACTCCAAATGCATAGCTGCTAATTGCTCCTGTAGCGCCTCGGCTTGACACTAGTTAGCCGTAGCATGTTCTTTGAGCAATAAACGAACTTCGTCTGCGTTCATGATGAAAGCACCAGTTGATATAACCCATTAGGTGGTATCGATAAATTGCACTACTTTAAGCGAGTACTAGCTCCTTAAGAATTAGGATTGAGAAGAGAGAATTGATTTTAACTGAAAACTATGATTCATTAATTATAATGGGTCGGTATATATACCGATTGGGATAATCCTTACAATGATAACACTTATCCAATAATGACATAACACCAATCCTATAACGACTCAAACACTAATCAAGATAACGACCTAATTGACACTTATCCCACTTTGACTCAAACACAACCTAAACTCAAAACACAGAAGATAGACACAGATAGATAGCTAGCCAAAGACATAGTCTTTATGCCAACCTGGAACAGACGTGACCCTCTTGGGTCGGCCTTCATCTTGGGCTTCATCTTGGGTCGTAACATATTTCTTAAAAGATTTGTGTTTTGTAGTTCCTATTATTACTCTTGATATTGTTATTGGTATTCAATTGCTCCTTTATGGTATATTGGTATTGCGTATGTAAAATAGTATTTTCTTACATTAATTCGATTTTCACATGTTATAGTTTAGCTCTTTACGTTTTCAGTTAACAAATAAGTTTGTGCTATGTATGGATTGAGAATACATGTTTGTTAAATTTGGGGATCATTTTAGGTATTTGGAATTATTGCTGCAACTTGGTCACTTATATGTTGAATATTAAAGATTTGTTACAAGAGAGTCTCAGTTATGTATTCCTAGAGACCATCTCTTTGTTTGCCTTCTACGTATTTCTTTAATTTATAACTACTGTCATTTTTTAGTTTGTAAAGGCAACAAAATAGGATATTTGGCAAATGGTTCATAATGTGTTTGGGTTACATCCGATTAACCTGCAAACATCTACAGTATTATTTTATGAATTATGATTGTGTTGGAATTTTGAAAGTGATAGCCGATAATGAGTAGTCAGTTGATTAAATGCGAAGTGTCCAAAGATTATAATATAAATGAGCAGTTGGTCGATTGAACCTATTAATAATTATTTGTATAATATAAGCCGATAATGGGTTATCAAAGATTGGGAAGATATAGATGGTTAAAGCGGTGAAGGCTGGGGTAAGCGGAATGAGGGAGAGAACACCAAAAAAAAGATATTTGCTGCTGTCAATGGGGTTAACAGAAGGTGTGATACATTGGCTATGATTTTAGTTATGTGGCACATTTTTATGACACGCTTGAAAGTGATTATGTGTTATTAGTCAACTTAATACAATGAACTCTTATAAAGTGCTTGAGCTATTTTTTAGTTTAAAAATAAGTAACATAAACTAGGGTATCATATAATTGTTAATTTGGTTGCAGCTCTGACCTTGACGCAATAATGTATTGTTATGAACGATTGAACAATGATTCTACAAGCTTGGAGTAAACATACGAGTGTCTTTTATAGTCATGTTTCAAAATTTGGCCAATGTGATACATCTTGCAGGGAGGGGAATATGTTAGGCTTAAAAAAAGCATAAAGAACTTGAATCATGAATCTGTAGATCCCAACTCATAGAAACGGTGATAGGGCTAAAGTATATTACAAATATTGAACACAACCATAAACAGATTTTGTGAAGGTGTCTTGGTGTCGTGTTGATTAAAGGGATTTTCATTATTCTTTTTTATATTTAATTATGTATGTATCACTGTTGTTGGTTAGGTGTCTTGCGTTATTCGGATTAGATTTTACTTTTATTTTGATTGGTTGTTTGTGACGCTTTATTATAATGGAAAGATTTACAAAATGATATTATATAGATGTGGGAAAGGTGTTTAAAAATATTGTTTTTTGATGACTGCAGGTGCAATGGATAACAAAACATGTTTGGAATTCTGTGATCATTTTAGTACGGTTTGTCTTTCTGGCCATTAAGTTTTCGTAGGTTCAAATAGATATTAATTCCTAATGAATTTTGCTTCAAACATTTAACATTAGTGTCAAATTTATCATCATAATATGTTTAGAATGATTTTTGTTTGTTCAATTGAAACATTTCCAATCGATGATCCTGGTGCCAAATGTTGTTTTATACTAAATTATTTTTGAGGATTCAGGAATCTGACCAATGACGGAGGGGAGTGATGCCACTCCTTATTAACTCTTTATAAACACTGACATAAGTGAGCCCAAGTCTACTTACAAGTTTTACAATCTCAAAGTATGGAACTAATATTTGATCTTCTATTTGTGATGGGGATGTAGAAACTTGAGGTAAGTGAAATTTAAATTTTATGTTAAAGTTTAAATGTGTAAGGCCATTTTTTTTTGAACGGCTTGTTAGTTGTTAGTGGTTCAGGTAGCAGTGACATCCAATTGGGCAGTATGCTGACCCTGAACTCCGCCTGTACTTCCTCCTATTCCGCCTGAAGGGTTAAAAGTCTCGGGTGGGACTCGAACTTGAGACCTCCCCTAGCCAAACCTCCCCTCCCCAAGCCCCTAAGGAATCTTGGTGGCCAACTAAGCTAGCCCAGTTGGTTAAATGTGTAAGGTCATGAATTTTGCTTGTTAAGATGCAGTTTACAAGGTCATGAATCGTGTAAACTGCATCTTAACAAGCAAAAGGCTGCTTATAATGTTTTCTCTGTCAAACCTCATAAATCTGTTATTGTTTTATCAGCAACTTCAAATTTTCACAAAAAATTAACAATTTGAAATTTTCACATGAAAGTTAGTTAAACTTATTTCATATATACGCTAACTGCTTATAAATAAGACTATGATAAGGATAATGTAACAGTATTGAAAGTTCATAATGAGTAGTTAAAAACTGGCTATCTGGGTAAATAATATGAGTGCGTCAAACTGGTAATTTTGACCCGTTCATTCCTGCATCGCTTCGTGGATCTCCTCCTTCGCTTCTTGGCTCACTTCTTAAATTGTGATACCTATAGTAGATAATTAGTAGAGGAGAGAGAATGGACAAGTGGAAACTGGTCATTTGGGTTGGAGATCAAATGGATTGGGTTTAATTAGATGAAACACATGATATCAAAAAAGATCATAACATTATGAAATAGTAGGTTTATTGATGTTGATAGAAAAAACAAACAAAACCCATTTGACATCCTACTAAGCTACCTGACTCACACATTTGGCCACATCTAATCTTTGCGTCATAGTATAACATTTATATTAGTTTGGAAAGTAATAATCGGGTTTCTGTATGGTACAAACGACTTAAAATAGGCTGACCTTCACCGAACATGATGATTGTTTTGAATCCTTTGTAGATAATTGCAATAGTTAAGCACTTTTCAGTATTCATTCTTGAAGGTAGAATGAATTGGATGTTATTGTCCAAGTAAAGAACAATCTTATGAGCACCTCGTATACTTTAGTGACCACAAAATGTGTGTTTTATGATGTATATACCTACTCAATCCTAATCAATTGTTGCACTAAGCTTCGACGGTTTGATATGATCAAGCATAATCTTGCTGACATGTCACATTTGGGAATTGAATGCAGCATTGTCACGTATAATACCATAATTGATGGGTATGGGAAGGAGGGATTGTTGACTAATGGAGAGTGTGCTGTCAGGTATGCTTGAGCAAGGGACTTGCCTTCCTGACGTGTTCACATTTACTTCAATTATTGGTGTTTATGGGAATTTAAAGATGATTTCAGAAATAGAGAAATGGTTTGAGGAATTTCAAATGATGGGTATAAAACCGAATGTGATGACATTTAATATATTGATCAAGTCATATGAGAACATGGGGACGTATGATAAAATAGAGGTTGTAATGGAATATATGAGTAAAAGGTTAATTCCCCCAACTGTCGTTACTAACAACATAATTATTGAAACATTTAAAAGGATCAAGATAATGGAAGATATGAAGCATCAAGGAATGAAGCCTAACGCGGTTACTTATTGTTCTCTTGTGAGCGGTTATGGTAAAGCTGGACATATGCAGTAGATTGATTCAATAATGAGGAAGATAGATAATTCTGATGTGACTCTTGATACAACATTCTTTAACAGTGTAATTAGTGCTTATGGCCAGGCTGGTGTGAAGGATAGGAATTATGACCCAGACGGCATTACTTTTGCTACAATGATATGTGCTTACAAAGCCATGGGAATGGTGGAAGCTGCACAAAGTTTGGAGAATAAGATCATTGTGTCCTAACATAATCCAGGTACTGTCCAATTATTTCTAGATATATGGTCACCTACTCACCTTGCTACTTTATCAGGCAACCATATTTATGCAATTTCCGGTTTAATTCATTAACACAACAGGGTGGAACATGGACAACCCTGTTCATCCGTCACAAATAGTGTTAAGAGTTGTCCATTGTCTACTTTCTGTAATTTTGATTCCTATTGTTAAAATTTTGCATAATACATCGGGCATGCTCCAATTGATTTCCACAACTGGATATGAAGCTATGTTTATTGTTTAGTGGGTAAAACTGGAATGCATATGAATGACTTGGTGAATTTAAGTTTCTAATTGTCGTTTACATACTAACCTAAGGAAAACAGGACTACTGGTGTGCTGGAAAACTTTTGTTGGGTTTTATATTGAGTTGATATTACAAAACAATAAAAGAAGAATGAAGCAAATACGAAACATGAAGGACTTAAAAGACAAAGAAGGAATTCTACAAGCTATGGAAGATTATAGAAGATTCCTTAGAAGATATTGATAAAAGATTAGGAAAGTATTTGTTTCCTAATATAGTTATGAGTCTTTGTAAACCCTAATATCTCTATTATATAAAGAGACATAGGGCGTATGTTTTAATGTGTGCACAACTACAAGATGTAGTCGAATTATTAAAGTGTGTGTGTGTCTAGACGTTTTGTCATAGAAAAACGTCTAGGGTATGTTTAGTTTAGCTTCAAGAATCGTTTGATTCCTTGTTATAGGTAGATTACACGTTTTATTATTCTTAATAAAATTGAAGGCTTGATTGTGGAAAAACCTTATTCATAATAACGTTAATTCTTGTTTTGAATATTCCGCTTTCGTTATTATTGTTCCTAGATAATATGTGGTCTAAACAACCTCGAGCTATAACGATCCAAGAACTAAGAAGGAGCTTTTAGTTCTATGAACTTTGTGGAAGGTGAAAGGTACACAAAGCATGCAATAAGAAAGTTTGTTCGCTACAAGTCTCTAGCGATCATGCCTTCCATCAACTCTTTCTTCGCTTACCCAAAATGAAGTAACTTTCTTATCATATACCCAACCGGATTGTTTGTGACATTTTGATTGAGATTCATTTATGATTTAAAACAATATACTGTCGAGAATTTTTCTTAATACGAACAATGCAAATGTAATGTGGATCATTTGACATAATGGTTGATATGATTCTTTTTTCTTTATATAATATACCCTTCAATGCGCAGTTTAGTTAAACCAAGCCAAAAACTGAAGACAGTAACATCTTTGTTGGTAAAACCATTTAAGACACGTTAATGTGTTTGTATTTTAATCAATTGAAATACATAATTAAAAATTTAAGAAAAAACCTCGTGCACGCACGGGTATTATAACTACTGTAGTTATACTATATACTAAAAGGAATACCGCGGTGGGGCCAGAAGCAAGGTTATTAACGTTTGATTAACACCTTAATTTGGCTTCCTATTGGTCTATTGGGACAAATTGTAACTTTTTAGGAGTCTTTATCAATTAAGTTATTTGCCGTAAAAGTCTCGCCCAATTGTTTGCGTTCTCAAGGTTATAGAAAAGCACAAAGTTCAAACTCACTCGTTGAACATCTTGAATTGTCGGGAACAAAACCAAGAAATGGCCGTAGGATATCGATTAATTAAGCCTTGTGCATAAGATTAGAAAAGGCTCGACTTCCCAAATAACTTTTGCATGGATCTTTGTACATTCAGCAGTTTTGATGAGTGTTTGGTACCAATTATACGGCCGTACAGTACGCGAGGGTGCTACAAGACACAATTTATTTTTTGCCTTTCTAGTTTTTACATTTGCTAAACAAGGTGGTTTTAATTAGGCATCAAAGTTAGCTAGCCTAACTAATTAGCCTAATTGATCAGTGTATATAATCATATAGATATTCTGTTCTAACAAATCAATGAGATTAGTTCTGTTTTCTCTTATCTCTCCACCTAAACTTGTCATTGCAAAGGTTACATAATGAAAACTATGATACATGAAAGAATGTTTATCATCAAAGGAGGAGCCACATTTAGTATAGCATGTTCAATTGAACTCACTCATATCCCGTATTGGTGTTACTAACTTTATTTTGGCACTCGAAAATAAATCTAGCTCCGCCCCTCTTTATTAGATATTAATCGTATTCTCTTTACTTGCAATCACCTGGAGCGGAGTTGAAAATCTTCTTTTTGGTGCCACTTACGTGTAAAACATACTATCCAAAGTTTAATTTGACACACATAATCTATACAACTATGAAAAACATACTTCTCATGTACGAAGAAGTACGAAAAACTACTAATATATAACTATACTTTTTAATATATGAAAAAATTATATATTCATATACTTCTATAAGTGAGCATGGTATCACGAGCCATAGACGCTCGTTACAGACGAAAAAGATGTTTATAGCACCGTTGTGCACTTGTGCGTACCACCCCTCGCAGCATAGGCGCACCACCAAGCCTATAAAGGACGTATTTGTGTTATTTGTTGTTAGGGAGAATTTCATCTATGTCCTTAGTAAATTTAGTAATTACATCAATATTCTTTCTAATTTGATAATTATGTCAATACCCTTTTCAAAACATGTCAATTCTCAAATTTATCAAGAAATTAAATAAGTTAGAGAAAAAATGATTTTAATAATTATAAATATTATTTAACTGTAGTATTACCATTTTACCCTTTATAATTATATAAAGCATTTACATTCATAGCTTTTATCATTTTTCTTTTATCTTTTCAACATGTATCTATATTTTCTATTTGTGTTTGATTCTTATCATCAAATTCAAAATTATTGAGTGCATCAATTAAGAATTGATTCTTATCATCAAATCTCTTTGTTTTGTTTGGTCTTTGCTTTCGCGCTCCTTTGCTTGTGCTTTTGCCCGTGGCACCTTGCCCCATTGCCTTTCTTCGGGTTCCTTGTTTTTTCCCGTTCTGTTTTGCTTGTATTCCTGCATTTGTGTGCTTGCTTTTTGCTTGTTGTTCACTGTCGTTTTTGCTCTCACTGCTTTTCTCTATCATCCGCACACCTGCACTTGCCGGAGGTATCGTTGGAAGCAGTCTCTCTACTCCTGGGTTTATCCTGGGGTAGGGGTAGGATCTGTCTACATTCTACTTCTCCCATACCCTGCCCCGGTGGGATTGGGTTTGTTATTGTCGTTTTTGTTGTTAGAGTTTATGGACAAATATTAAACGTGTATGACTAGAATCGAACTCCGGACCAAGGGATTGCACACTTTACGTATGAATGATTAATGTAGAATAATTAATTATATATATATATATAAACCGTTATGTATTTAATTATTTGAACACGAAAAAACGACTAACGGACGTTAAGTAATTAACGGAATTGACTAACGACTGTTAGTGAATAAAGAAAGGACCGTAGGTGAAATTAGAGGATCAAGGATGATTCTAGAACCCCTTGGGAAGGGTGTGCCGATCGGCCAAGGGTTTATCAAACCCAATTCGTATCAAACTTGTCCTCCAAGATTGTTTCCCTATAAATACAAAAGCTAGGGTTATTGGTTTTCATTGCGTGCACTCTTGCTATAACCCTAAGTTTTCTATTCTTCTTCTTCTTTTATTACCGATCGGATCCTATCCCTAAAGGGTGGATCAATCAAGGTTTTTTTATAAGCAAATCGTTTGGTTTAAACTTGTGTTCTTTTACTAGCATAAATCATTAATCGGTTATATTACGTGTGTACAAAATCTTGGATATTAACTCACTATAGTTAATTCATCTTGGATTGAGTTACAAAAAGGTAAGGGGTATCTCGCTAATCCATTTGTTATTTAAAAGAAGAAAATTTGAAGTATTGATCCGTGTTCTTGCTAGGATCAAACTTTAATATTCGGTTAATCTTTTACGTGTTAAATATGATTCTTTGCTTCCGCTATGTGCTTTGATGATGAAGTATTTATTTATATAATAGTTATGGTATTTAAATTTTAACAGTGGCATCACGAGCCGTTTAACATGTAATTGTATTACCGAAACACATAAAAATCGAATCTTTGATTAGGATTACATGTTAGTCGAATTTTTTAGGGTTTAGAACATTAAAAAATTTTGAACCCTAATTTGTGGGGGTGGGGGTGGGAGAGGGGGGGGGGGGGGGCGAGCCCTCTTTAATTAAAAATTAGTTTTGTAACCCTAAAATTAGGAACATGTGTGTTTATGTGTGTAAAGGTTTACGTTCCTTGACTTGTAAATTAATCCATGATGAAACATGCATGTTTATCATGGATAAGGGTTTGTAAATTAATTGTCAATTTGTTTGCTACATGTAATAAGATAGCTCTAAAATTGGGGAAGACTCCAATTAATTAAATTAATGAATCTTTTATGTGCAACGTGATATATGTTTGCTAAGACTTACGAAACTAAATTGTTTGGTGCATGTGGTCCATTGGTACCATTAGCTCGAAAACCAATGGGAGTCTTAGTTAAATATATGCATATTAAAACATATATAGATTATTAATAGGATTTTATCAAATGGTTTGTATGTGACTATATGATTTAATTGTTAAGATTATATGAGTTATTATGTGGTTCTTTATTTTTATTAAATTACTTGTTTTTTTGTTTAAATTATATGTTGAATTGTAAGCAAAAAGAGGGTAATTTTTCGAATAGAAAATAAATTAAACTAATAACTATGAAACCTTGATGTGATAAATTATATATTGCAAAGTCTTATGTGCCGACAGTGGTTCGCTTCGCACGGTAATTTGCTCCCAGGTGAGACTTGTAACACCCCAACCCGACAAGGGCTGAAATGCTACATTATGGTGACAAATCAGAACGTACAACGCAAGCGGAAGACTTATAAACATAAAAGTTACAAAGGTATTCTAATGATAGCTACTCTATACAAAATAATTTCCAAAACTGAAATACAACTTCAAGTTTAAATCTAACTTAAGATAAATCAAAATCTAATCCAAAAGCAAACAGGAATCTTTCGTCAGAGTAGTCCACTAAGAGCTCCTACGCACTTTTCACTCAAACCCAGCTTCCAACCTAAAACCTGCCGCAGGAAAAGAAATGCGGCTAAGATTAAAAAGCCCAGTGAACAGATATATATATATATATATATATATATATAAAAACGAATAATCAAACATATATATATGTAAAGAAAAAGGAAACAGAAGCTCCTGCTGAAACGAATATCATCTGTCAAAAGAATGAGAGATCAAGATCATCTGAACAAATATCATAAGTCAACTGAAATGGAGAAAACAGAATATGGTGCATTTGGGGATAACAGAAGGTATATCAAAATGTATCAAAGGTGTAAAGGTTGTCAGAAATCTACCACGAGCCCAGAAACATATCATATCATAACATCATAATCATAATCTTCATAAGTAACCATAAGTAACATAATGGAGTGATCAGCTCCCAGAATTGTGAAAGGCGTGTATTGCACACAGCACCAGTCACAAGAAATATATCATATAACATAACAGATCAGAACTAGGATGCATCCATACGCCCCTGCAGAAATCATAATCATCGTGGCCAAACATATTACATAACAAAAGGGACGGGGTGGAACATCACTCGACCACCCTAGAGTCATGCCATTGGTGCATCAATGACATGGTCATGGAACCCCCATGACTAGTGATAGCTCGGGTATCAAACTGAAGGGTCAAACAGAATGTCATAGTATTGACACAGAATCTAAGGTCATCAGAAATATCATAATCATAGGCCCATATCAAAGGGTGCATAGCAAAGGTTCATATCAAAAGGGTGCGTAGCAAAGGCTCATATCAAAGGGTGCATAGCAAAGGTTCATGTCAGAAGCTAAGTAAATCAAAAGATGTGAAAGGGATCATGAGAAACCTTATAAGAAAGGTCGGAATATTTGTACCTTATGCAAGCAACCAAAATAAGAAAGGATACCGAAACAGGGAATCACTCCTTCTTCACCGAACCTATACAATTTAATGATCACGTGTTACTTATAAGCTCGTTTTAATCAGATTTCATAATTAAGGTTTCTTTCTATTTTTAGAAACTTTCTATTTTTAGTAACCTTACAGATTAAGTAACTTTCCATAATAACTTTCCATTTTTAGTAACTTTCCATTTTTAGGAACTTTCCATATTATCAAGTTTCCATATTTAGTAAGTTTCCATATTTAGTAACTTTCCATATTTAGTAAGTTTCCATATTTAGTAACTTTCCATACTTAGCAAGATTCCATATTTAGTAACTTTTAACACGACTTCCCAATTTAGTTAAATTAGGTTTAGGGTTCGGGATTATCAAATAGGTTTAACAAACTTACACACTAGTCAACACGACATTAATAAGTCATACCCGAAATAGAAACAAGTATTGGGGCACCTAACATCAAAAGAACACCTTTAACACTTAGGTAAAACATGCATACATATTAACTGATTTTATCACAAAATTAAGCCCAACAAACAAATTTTAAAAACGTATCAGAAGCCCAAACTAAAAATACAAAAAATTATCACAGAAGCCCATATGTCTAAGGAGTCTATTGGAATTTTTACGGATTTTATGATCAAGTGGACACCCCTTTTAAAAATTGTTAGGAATTTTGGAATAATAGTTTATTTCCATTCCTGCTGGTAGTGCAGTTGGTCCCTGCTGGTAGTTATCCATTGCTGCTGCAGTTGGTTCCTACTGTTAGGTCTATTTTGTTTCTGCTGTTAGTAGTCATTTCTGCGGGTAGTAGTAATAGTTATCCCGTATGTTTAGAATGTTTGTTAGATTTATTTTTAGATGAGATCATGTATATCTCTTTACACGGTTTGTATGAGCTGTATTAGGGTTTCTTAGTCTATAAAAGAAACCTGCAGTTAGGGTTTATGTACGCATTAAAAAACATTATCTTTAGTTAATAAACGATCCATAGAGGATCAAACCTTTGTTAGTTACTTTCTTCTTTATATTCTTGTGTTTAGTTTCCGCATAGGCACAAGTCTTACAGTTAGAGATTCTCCTAAGCTGTTTGTGTTTACATAAACGGTTTAACCAAGCTCAAGCAATCAGGCACGATCCTACAAGTGGTATCAGAGCCTGGTGAGGATCTCTGTTAAAGAAGAAAAAGGCTCTCTAACAAATCTCTTAACCCTCTCTCAATGGAAGGCGAAATCCCTGAAAATAATATCTTAAACCAGGAGAAACCTCAACCCAAACCTGTCCAACAACAAATAGTCACAACCATTGTGTCTAACAGTAATGCAAAGTTCCCATACCTTAAGAAAGATGAGTATGAAGTTTGGGCCATGAAGATGGAATACTGGATCTCGAACAGCGATCATAATCTGTGGAATGTGGTACTCAAAGGAAACAGCCCGAAGAGAACTGGGAGAGATGAACTGGGGAACATCATAATCTTTCCACCTGTTACAGCAGAGGAGCAGATTGCTGTACAAAGGGAAACTAAGGCAAGAACTCTTTTGCTTCAGGCTATTCCAGAAGATCATATGGGTGATTTTCATCACCTGGATGATGCTAGGGAGATCTGGCGTGCTGTAAAAGCCAGATTTGGAGGGAATGATGAGTCCAAAAAGATGAGGAAGTCCATGCTCAAGCAGGAGTTCCAGGAGTTTAAGATCTCTGAGGCTGAAGGGATTCACAAAGGTTATGACAGGTTTCACAAGATCCTCAGCCAACTCAACCAGTTGCTGGCCAGGCCGGACAATGAAGACTGCAACACCAAGTTTTTGAGGGCCTTGCCTCCATCCTGGTCTCAGGTTTCTATCACACTCAAGGCCAGAGGTGGACTTGATTTCATGACCTTTGATGATCTGTACAACAAGCTCAAAACCCTGGAGATTGATATCAAAGGGTTTTCAACTTACTCATCTCACACCCCTACTCATACTGCATTTGTTAGTTCTACTAGTACTAACAAAATATCATATGGTGATAGCCCAACTTCATCATCCTCATCAGTTTCTTATTCTCCTGCTGCACCAAAAACTCAGACCAGATCTGATAATGTGGTTGAGGAAATGCTTCACTCATTTGTTGCTGAAAGTACGCCACAACAGCAAATTGCTTATGAAGACTTTCATCAAGTGGATCAACTGGATCTAGAAGAGATGGACATTAAATGGCAGATGGCTATGCTGTCATTGAAAGTTAACAGGTTTGAGAAGAAGGCAGGGAGAAGGATCAACTTCGATGGATAGGAGGCAGCAAGGTTTGACAGAAGGAAGGTGAGGTGCTACAAATGCTCACAACTAGGTCATTTTGCTAGAGAATGCCCAGATAAGAAGGTGGATGACAAAACAAGGTACTCTGCATTCAAAATTCAAGAATTGGAGTCAGTAGAACCCAAAGCCTTGGTGTATGTGGATTCAATGGTGGACTGGGAAAAGCATGAGAAAGCTGCTGCAGTAAGAGGAGCTGAAAAGGTCTATGGGATGATTGCTGGATATGGTGAGAAGACACAAGTGGTGGGTGATCTTGGTTTTATGGGCTATCCATCTCAGGTACATAACAGTCATTATGCTTGTGAACTTAAATATACTGAACTGAAAAAGGAGTTTGATGATATAGAGAGTAAATATAAGGATTATTATATACAGGTCCAAGCTTATAAAAATGTTGTTAATACATTAGAAAAACAAAAGACCTGGTTTCAAACTCAACATTTAGCATATGATGAAAAGATAAGGGTTTTGCAGAGAGAGTTAGAGTTCACCACTAATGAGTTAAAACATTCTGAGAGAGAACATGCTAAGGTGGTTTTAGAAAAACAGGATTTGCAGGTTAAGTTAGACAGTTAGGTGGCTAGGATGAATAAATGGAATGAATCACCTAGAAACCTACACAAGTTAATTGATAGTTCTATGTCTGTGAGGTCTAAACTTGGGTTGGGATATGGAAACTATATAGGGACTGATGAAGTGTATGACCCTACTGAACCTTCTATATATGACCCTGAACCTGTAAACTATCAAAAGCCTGTAAAGTATGTAAAAGAGGGAGGAATGCATGTTGTTCCTTCAACAATAACTGGAACATTTATGCCTACCTCTCCTCATACTGACATTGATGAATCTAAGATGACTTATGGCAAGAAGGCAACTGTGTTGTCTGATCTTGATTGTGACTCTAATGATTTTGTCTCTTGTTCTAATAGTGACAAAACCTCAGAAATCAAGACCAATGCATCTGCCACATCTGGTTCAAGTGAAAAGTCTACCTCTACCATGTCAGAAGACATCTCCTCAGAAGTAGCTAGTGATGAATCTCATTCGAAGACAGCTGCAAATGAAGAAATTTCTTTTGATTATGATAAAAACAATAATGTTTCTAGTTTTGGTTCTGTTTCAAACAATAATGTTTCTGGTTTTATTTCTGTTGACAATAATTTTGTTTCTTCTTGTGGTTTTGAGAATTCAGTTTGCAATAAAAGTTGTGTTAAGAAAAAGTCTTTTAGGAAGAAATCTTGCTTTGTGTGTGGTAGTTTTACTCATCTTATTAAAGACTGTGACTTTTATGAGAAACAGATGGGTATGTATGTTGGAGAAACTAGGTCTGTGTGGAATAATGTTAGTGAAATTCCCTCATATGTACCACAAGCAGCACGAATGAACTCTAGTAGAGTTTCTTTTCATGCTGGCAAGCCAGTTCCTACTGGTAAGCCTGTTGCTGCTGGTAAGCCTGTTGCTGCTGGTAAGCCGGTTCCTGCTGGTAAGCCTGTTGCTGCTGGTAAGCCAGTTCCTGCAGGTAAGCCTGTTTCTCCTGGCAATCCAGTTCCAGCTGGTAGTTCTAATCCTGCTGGTTGGAGAAGCAATGCTGCTAGACCTTTCTTCAGACCTACTAGTGCTTATTTTCAGAATGATTTAAGGCCTGTTTACTTTGACACCATGCACATGGGGGGGGGGGGCAAGATGGGAAACTGCTGTTAAGTCCTCAGCAGGTTGTTCTTGGAGAAACAATAACCACTATATGAGAATGAGGTCCAAGAACAATGGTGGATCTCATCAATCTCCATGGTTTTATTCTTATTGATCCACTAGGCAGGCTCAAGTCAGTAATGGCTTGGGTCTCCTTTGTATCTAATATTGTATATGTATTATTTTATTGTAGGAACATCATTTTAGAAGTAAAGATGTAGGTATTGTTGACAGTGGATGTTCCAGGAGTATGACAGGAAACTTAGAAAGACTGCATGATTTTGTGCCCCTAAATGGAGGTATTGTGACATTTGGAGGAGGAGATGGCAAAATTACAGGAAAGGGAACCATCAAGACAACCAAGCTGGATTTTGAGAATGTCTTCTATGTGAAGGAACTCCAAAACTTCAATCTGTTCTCTGTCTCACAAATTTGTGACAAGAAGAACAATGTTCTCTTCACTAAGACTGATTGTCTTGTGCTGTCCAAAGACTTCAAGTTGCCTGATGAAAGTCAGGTTGTACTTAAAGTTCCAAGAACACACAACCTCTACAGTTTCAATCTGAGTGATGTTCAGCCTGAGGGTACACTTGCTTGTTTGGTGGCAAAGGCATCTATGGATGAATCTAATAAATGGCACAGAAGAATGGCCCATGTGAACTTTAAGACCATCAACAAGCTGGGAAAGAATGGTTTGGTACAAGGGCTCCCTCTCAAGACCTTTTCTAATGAACACAATTGTGTTGCATGCAACAAAGGAAAGCAACACAAAGCTTCATACAAGGCCATTACTGCTGTGAGCACCATCTCTGAGCCTCTGCAGCTGCTTCATATGGATCTGTTTGGTCCTACTTCCATCAGAAGTATTGACCACAAGTATTACTGTCTGGTGATTACAGATGATTTTAGCAGGTTTTCTTGGACTTTCTTTTTAGGAACTAAAGATGAAACCTATCTTGTGATTAGGGACTTTATTACCTTAATAGAAAATCAGCTGAATAAAAAGGTTAAGTCAATAAGGTGTGATAATGGAACAGAGTTTAAGAATCCAAACCTAATTGAACTCTGTGGGAATAAGGGGATAAAAAGGGACTATAGTAATGCCAGAACCCACAGCAAAATGGGGTTGCAGAAAGGAAAAATAGAACCCTTATAGAAGCAGCTAGGTCCATGTTAGCTGACTCTAAGATGCCCACTATATTTTGGACTGAGGCAGTGTGCACTGCTTGTTATGTGCTGAATAGGGTATCAATTACCAGTCCTCATAATAAAACACCTTATGAGCTTTTTTATGGGAAAGTTCCAAACATTAGTTACCTTAAACCTTTTGGATGTCATGTCACTATATTTAACACTAGTGATCACCTAGGAAAATTTGAATGGAAGGCTGATGAGGGTTTTATTGGTGGATATTCTGCTCATAGTAAGGCCTATAGGGTGTATAATTTGTCTACTAAGAAAATAGAAGAGACTCTCAACCTAAGATATCTTGAGGATAAACCTAATTTACAGGGTGCAGTTCCTGAATGGTTCTTTGACCTAGACTATCTGACAGATACCTTAGGTTATTCTAGATTCAAGGCAAATCAATCTGTAGGTACACATGATTATCAAACTAACAATGCAGGTACCTCAGATGATGAATCAGATTTAGAGAGTGATGAACGACCTATTGTTGTTCCTTCTTTTCCCTCTAACCACATTTCAGGTACAGAGCTCAAAGATTCTTCTGATATGGCTGGAAGTGATTCAAGTTTTGCAGAAGATCTTGCTAGTCTTCTGAGACAAGAACATAATGCCAAGAAAGCTGCTGAAATGTTTGGTTCTGGGTTTTCACAAGAAACAGAGGAGATATTGAGATATGCTGCAGCTGAAGCTAGAAGACAACTGGATTCTGCTGGTGGTGTTCCTGTTTCTGCTGCTATCAATTCTGCTGGTAGTACACCTGTTACTACTGGTCCATCTGATGCTGCTGATGTTTCTACTTGTGCTGCTCCTTTGACCACTCCATCTGTTGACTCTCCGGGTTTCAATAACTCCCCTGAAAGATTCCCAAGTCCATCTGACCTTGGAATTTCGTACTCTTCAAGAGATAAGTTGGAAGATCCTCATCATCAATCCAGGACAGGCATTTTCACTTCTTCCTCATATGATGATGATTTCAACCCTTCAATCACAAGTCAAGCATCCACCATTGATGTCAATCCCACTGCAACTAAGAGGATTAATATTGTTCATCCTCAATCTTTGATTCTTGGAGATCTAAATTCACCTATACAGACAACAAGCAAATTGCATCAACCCAAGTTTGGAGAATCTGCTTTCATCAGTTATATTCAGGATCAGTTAAGAAGCAATCTGTGGAAAACTAGAAGGGGGGAGGGGTTGAATAGTTTTATCGATTAATATTAATTCGCTTTGTTACTCTATGTTAATTCAAAGGAAACAAGCACAAACAAGTATTCACAATATATATGAAAAGTAAAGAGAGGAAAGATCAAACCACACAACACGGATGTTTATAGTGGTTCGGCTACAAGGACTCTCTTCCTTGCCCTACTCCACTCCTCGAGCCTCTAACTCGAGAGTTATCCTTCACTAAGAAACAAACTCTCTTCTAGGTGGAGAAAACCTTTACACGTTGCTTACTTCCTTTTCCGGTACTAAGCTAAACACCGAGTTCTACTTCAGGGCAGAACCAACCCAACGTCGCCTATACAATTACCGACACTAAGCTAGATGTCGAGTTCTTTCACAAGGGTACAACCACTCCCTACACTCTTTGTGTTTTGAGGACTAAAACACTAACCACACTCACTGAGATAAATGATACAAATAATGATGTGTGAATTACACAAAGATCACACAGTAACTATACTAAAGGTTTACACGTCTGTGTTGAACCTTGATGCTTAATCTTCTTTGCTACAAAAGATAGATCAAATGATATGAATGAATGATGTTAGTAATATGAATGAGTATGTACTTAAGCTTTATGATTGATGAGAAGGCCAAGTGATCAGCTTGCTATTTATAGGCAAGCTGATAAACACTCGGCGGATTCGACGGATCCCTTAAAAGGGATCCGTCCTTTATGTCGAAGGGATCCGTGTGTATGCCAGAGGTAAGACAGCTAAGAGATTTTCCAAATCTCTCCAATCTCTCCATATCTTTGTGTTGTCATATCAAGATCTTCCAATGTCAACTATCTTACTTGAAGATCTATCCAAGATATTACAAGATCTTACCAAGATTACATGTATGATGCATGCCATGATGTCATTGTATCATTTTAGAAATAAAGTTTCCTTTTAAGGAAATAAACATGTAGATGTATGAAATGTATTTCCAAGTAAACTTGTAAAATGTAAAATGTGTTCTAAAGAGACTTTAGCTAGTATTTATAATTTGCTTAAAGATATACTTTGTAATTGTCATTAACAAAACTAAGTAAAGATCATAAAATATAAATAACGTTTTTAGGACGATATTTGTATTAACAATCTCCCCCTTTTTGTTGATGACAAAACATAAAGTATATTTTTGAGCAAAAGAATAAGTATAGCATTAGTTCTTTAAAATATAGATTAAGTTTGTTTTATTTGAGTTTAAAAACTATTTTTATGCAAGAAGTGTATGTATTGTGATGATTCACAATTATGCAAACTTAATCCTTTCTCCCCCTTTTTGTCGAGACAAAAAGAAGAGTTGCGTAGCGGAATGCGATTTTGAGAACTTTAAGAGCTCCCTCTTGTTTGATACTCCCCCTAAATGGAGTAACAAGGTAATGATGCATGATCCTACAAAACAAATGGTTAGAATATGATATGCTCCCCCTCGATGTATACTCCCCATTAAGAGTCCCAACGTATACATTTCAAGAGCATGAGATGCTACAAAAAAAAAATGTTAGTTGTGAGTAGCTTCAATGGAGAATCATAATGCATATGAGATAGTCATCCAAATAGGACTTTTAATCTAGTTGATGAGTGTGTAAATACTCATCATTTTATACCTATTTAAGACACAAAAATGACCAAAAACACCCAAATATATTGCAGATATCCTTAGTTTTGTGTTTTTATGTGTTTCAGGTACGAAGGATTGAAAATGGAGCGGAAACGGGCATTTTTAGATCGACTCGACAACAATGATGCATTTGATCAAGATAAGTCAAAAGTCAAAATCAGAAGTCAAAGTCAACCCCGAAAATACCCTAACAACGCAAATGGCCCTTGGAAATACTTTTCACTTTTGGCAGCCTTGGTCCCCGGATTTTCAGACTTTACATAAATGGCCCCTCAAGGTTTAAACCCATTTCATACTAATCGTAACTACCAAACCTTAAAACATTTTAACCCATAACCCAACCTTCCCTAGCCCATGAATAAAATTACCCGAGCCCAAACAATTACCCAACCCGGTCATTTTATTTTGTTTAATAAAATTAGGTCAAAACCTTTATCAGACTTTTTCTCTCTTCTTCCCCAAACGCTTTCCCGCCTAACCAAAGTACATCACCAAGGTACACCCATCACCTCACCTTCGTACTCACCCAACAACCTTGTCTCCTTCCTCACTTCCCAAGACCTACCCCATCCCAAAGTCAACTCCCCAGTCACCAATCCGAGGGAAGTATATGAGCGCCAAAGTTATTCTAGGGCTGAGATGAAGTCTTTTTCATCCAACGATTGGGATTAACCCAAAAGAAGCACAAGTGACGATTTTGTGAAGATTTCTCTCACAGAAGTAGCACAAGAGTGAAGAACCATTAGTTAGTATTTTAGTATAAATAGGTCTCATGTAAGCCATTGATTGGCAGGTTTATTTTAGCTAAATTTTAATTAAGGTATTTTGTAACTCTTTTTTTTTTTCCAGTATTGTAATTCGTTTTTAATTAAAGTCCAAGTTTTTTTCATTTTAGTCAAACTTAGTCATCAGTTACTATTTTACTGCTTATTGTGCCTTTAACTGCTTATTTCTGATTCCCATTGTTTAGTTAGATGTTTTTTAGCTTAATTTGATAAATCTGAGATTGCAATTGTGGATTTTGTTCTAAAACCTAAGATAAGCTAATAAACAGTGAAATAAGCTCAGCTTGTTTGACTGCTTATTAGCTGTTGAAAAATTGTTCAAGTAGTTTTTATTTAGTTAGGAAATCAGTTTTTAATAAGAATTGTAGCTCATTTTGGTTTGAATCAGTCAACATAGTCAAAATCAGTCACTAATGGGGTGTTTGGGTTAAAACCCAAAGTGGGTAAAACTGGTTATGGACTATTCAGTTGCACATTGAGAAGTTTTGTTTAAGCTTATATCAGCCCTCATAAGTTGTTTTCAGCTCACTTTTAGTACCTTTTGAGTTTTTTTTTTGGAATTCTAGTAGGTTAGTGAAAGTTTGGAATCTCAACTGCTTCTCACAAGCTAGAATAAGCTGAGCTTATGCTTTGGTCTCTTTTTGGCATTTTCTCATCTCATTTTGGTCAATATGAGCATAGGTTAAGTTAAACTGGTTTTGCACAAGTCTGAGTTCAAAAAAAAAAAAAAAAAAAAAGCCCAGGTCTGCTTGTTTGTCAGTCAAAACAGTCTCACCAGCCACTTTTGATCTTAATTTTAAGTTAGTTAAAGTAGAAATTAAAATCTGATTTTTGTTATACCAGTAGTTTGTAGGTTAATATTCGTCTGTTTTAGCTTATTTTGGCATTTAGAGCTTATTTTGCTAGCTTATTCTTGTCTGCAAAAAGCCCTTTGGTCTGTTCCTTGTCTGCACCCAGTTTACATGATTTTACCCACCTGATCTAGGGGCAATTTGAACATGCAATTGTGTCTGGATTTTGGGCATTTTTGGCCTAAATATAGTTTTTCATATGAACTTTAAGTTAGTGATCTGGGATTCACCAATAGAGCTTATTTGATAGCTTATTGTTCAGCTGCAAAGTAGGTCAAGAGGCTGTTTTGATTCTGTTTGAAAATAAGCTGTGCAACAGCTTTTGTGGTTTATTCCTTTAGCTTATTTGAGCATTATGAGTTGATTTATGCTTGAATTAGTCCATTGCATGATACTTGAGCTTTTGAGAATTTTTGGACAGCTTTTGCTTATTTTTGGCTTATTTCATAGTGCTTATTTCCACTGTTCTGCTTATTAGGGTTTAATCAAGTCCTGAATTTATTTTTCCTAGATAGCTTATTTAATTTTAGAATTACCCAGAATTTTCCATAATTTTCCAAGTTGTTTTAGTATTTTTAAATCATTTAAATAGATTAAAATAGTTTTTAATTCATAAAAAAAAAAAAATCAGAAAAATAAATTTCTTTTTTCTAAAATTTTCTTTTATAAACGAAATCCTCGATTCACACCTCGCTGGGACACGACCCGGGTGATCACTTGCCCGGTATCACACACATCACATTCACGGGTTTTGCAAGTTTGACTTTTCCTAAAGGTTTGACTTGTCATTTCCCAAAGTATCACGTGTGCACGATACTATATTTATATATATATATACTACACACGGATCAAATTTTGGCGCCGCTGCCGGGGAGGTTGTGTTGCGACAATATCGTTTAAGGTTTAAACGATTAGTGACTTGAGATCCTTCTTCACGAAGTTTTTGCTTCCAAAAAAATTATAAAACACAAAAATATTTTTCTTTTCTTTTGTATATATATTATCATATAAAAAAAACAAAAACACAAAAAAAATTTTCGTTTTGTTAAAATAAACAATAAAAAGCATCATCGAGAAACATTCGATAGAATACTACCTAACTGGGGGTATGACCATTAATAAGTTCCCAAACAAAAGATTAAAACTTGCTTTTGTGTCGCTTGCGAATTCGGCTCACCTTTGATTGATAAACAACCTATACAAGTGGTTTAAGGTAGGTCTTGACATTAAATTGCAGACCGAAGAGAGATCCATTCTTCTCTCCCGCCACTCTGCGCGTTTATCTTTTGAAGAGCTACCGTACGCTTGTTTGATTTAAGGTTTAAGTTCACTCGTGTTTTGCCTCGGTCTTGTTTTAATTGAAATTGTTTTTGTTA
Organism: Artemisia tridentata subsp. tridentata; assembly: GCA_021014915.2. NCBI lineage: Eukaryota > Viridiplantae > Streptophyta > Magnoliopsida > Asterales > Asteraceae > Artemisia > Artemisia tridentata. The sequence continues at coordinate 214,285,833 of CP139507.1, forward strand.
GTGCATGCGCACACTCGTTCTTCTCCGTCGACAAGCCCTTTACGTGAACTCGTACATACTACGGGAAGACGTAATCGAAGACGTAATCGTAGGCATTCCGCCTCAATAGCCGAACCCGAAGTTCGTGCTATTCCTAACCCCATTCCTCCCATTGTCACAATGGCGGAGGAACGTACCATGTGTGAGCTTCTCCAAGCACCCACCGAGGGTTACGGAGATGCTATCGTTGTTCCGGCAATCGTTGCCGATAGCTTTGAGCTAAAGACCGGGTTGCTAACCTTAGTAACTTCGAGTCAATATTTCGGATTTGAGAGGGACGATCCTCATTCACACATTCGATGGTTTAACAAGATCACCTCTACCATCAAATACCGAAATGTTCCTCAAGAGGCAATCAAATTGCTTCTTTTTCCTTTCTCTCTCGAGGGGTCGGCCCGGATTTGGCTAGAAAAACAACCCCCTTGTTCTATTGAAACATGGGAAGATTTGGTGTCGAAATTTGTGAATGAATTCTTTCCTCCATCAAAAACCACAGCCCTTAAAAATGAAATCACCAAATTCACTCAAAAATTTGATGAATCCTTTAGTGAAGCGTGGGACCGTTTTAAAGAATTACTTCGCAAATGTCCTCACCATGGTTTCTCCGAGTTACATCAACTCGACACTTTCTATAATGGTTTGAATCACTCCGATCAAGACTCTCTAAATGCCGCCGCCGGTGGTAATCTCTTGTATCGGACAACTAAAAATGCTTTAGCCATCATTGAGAATAAGTCTAAGGTTCGCACAACACGAAGCAAGCAAGTTGTTTCACAAGTGAATGCTTCACCTTCTACTCATTCTACCGTGAGTTCTTCTGGCACCGATGCTAAAATTGACAAACTCACGGAGGCTATTCAAGCTTTGGTTCTTTCCGAACAAAATAAACTTTCTTCCCCACAAACTTCTTCACCCAATCAAGTCAAAGCGGTGGAAGAAACTTGTGTCACTTGTGGTGGTCCTCATGCATACTACAATTGTACTGCCACCGATGGTAGTCGATGTGAAGTTAATCCGGTAGTCGGGTCTCTCAATCAAGGAGGTAATCAATACCGTCCTCAAGTTGACCCAAACTATCGTGCTAACAATCAAAATGGACCACCCGGATTTTCTCAACCCAACAATCCAAATAGATTCAATCAAAACCAACCGAGAGGGCAAAATGTTCAAAATCAATTTCAAGCCCCGATCAATCAATACCCAACCCAAGGGGGTAATTTCAATCAAGGCTTTCAAGCTTCTCATTACCAATCCCCCGTTGGTTCCTCAAATGAACTTGCTAACTACATCAAGTTAAATGAGGCCAACATGAGGTCAATGCAAAATCAAATCACCACTTTGAAAAATGATTTTCAAACCTCAATGTCAAAACAGGGTCAAGAGCTTAAAAGTGAGCTTAGAAATACAAACTACAAAATTGATCAATCTCAAAGCAAAATTGAGAACATGTTTGCCAATCTCATGAGTTCGATGAATCAATGTTCAACTTCGGGAGCTCCTCCGGGAAATACCATTCCTAACCCGAAGGGTGAATTAAAAGCTGTCGCCACTCGAAGTGGTAAAACACATAATGGACCCTCGACTCCTATGCCCCCTCCACCGGGGGAGGTGAATCGGGATACCAAGGTGACAACGGACAAGGTGCATTTTTCAAGCCCACAAAGTACCGCAGACGTCTAACCTTCGGTGGTCCAAATTCCAATTCCGGAACCCAATGTTCCAATGACAAATCCAAAGCCTTCAATACCATATCCTTCAAGGCTTAATGATCAAAAGCTTAAAGAGAAAAACAATGCACAAATGGAAAAGTTCTTCCAAATCTTCAATGAGATGCACTTCGACATAAGCTTTGCTGATGCTCTCGTTCTCATGCCAAAGTTTGCAACTACACTCAAAGGGTTGCTAAGCAACAAGGATAAGTTAGTCGAGATGGCAAAAACCCCATTAAACGAGCAATGCTCGGCGGTCATCCTCAAGAAGCTTCCCGAAAAGCTTGGAGACCCCGACAAGTTCTTAATCCCGTGTGATTTCTTGGGGATGGTGAAATGCTCCGCTTTGGCCGATCTTGGCACAAGTATTAACCTCATGCCGCTCTCGATATGGGAAAAACTATCTCTCCCAAAGCTTACACCTACGTGCATGACACTCGAGCTAGCGGATCGTACCACTACTTATCCGCTTGGAATAGCCGAGGATGTTGTCGTGAAAGTGGGAAAGTTCCAATTTCCCACAGATTTTGTTGTTGTAAACTTCGATGCCGATCCACGAGTTCCACTCATTTTGGGTAGAGCTTTTTTGAGAACAAGTTGTGCTCTCATTGATGTGTACGCTGAGGAGTTAACCATTCGTGTTGAAAATGAAAAGATCACATTCAACATTAATCAGGGGTCTAAATGCAACGTTGCTACTATTGACAAAAAAATATGAAAGAATTAACTCAAAACTTTCAAGATTCACGGTCAAAAGTGTTGCACAAAAACATGCCGAGCTCAAAGCAACGAACATAGCCCCTGGTTCAAGTGAATGGTTCAAAAGTTGTAATGCGGAAGTTAAGAGTGTTTTTGATTACGATGAACACGAATCGGAGGATACAACGAAAGTGGTAAAAACTGCTAGCTCTAAGAGCACACCACTTGCCCCACCTTCAGAATCGGTTTGTCGTATTGATATTGCCAAAAATCCCACTCTTACTTCCGCATCACTCATTTCCGACTCTTCCTATACTTCTCCTCCGTTTGAGGAAAGTGATATTTCTAAGGAAGAGTTCGAGGTCTTCTTGTTTGATGCTCAAATTGTTGAGCCCGATGTTGATCCGGGGGGAGATGGCCCGATTTTAGAAAAGATGATTTTTGATGAACCACTGTTTGCTCTCCCCCCAAAGGATGATGTTGTTGTGGAAAAGCCGTCTTATCCTTCCGAGCTCGAGCTCGAGGATGCTTTTCCCGAATTTGAGAGTTTTGTGTTTAATGATCAAGAGGAGAGAAGTGGCAATCCCACTCCTCATCCGGATCATTCACTCTCGGCTTATGAAGCCTTTCGTTTTGATATCGATCATTTGGAAGAGACGGGAAGTGTTAATACCACTTCCCATTCTTATATGTCTCTTCCCGAGTATGATGTATTTCATTTTGATGAAAATGATCGATATCATGAGGAGTTCTCTATTGAACTCCCTCATGTGATATCTCCTCCTGAATATGATCATTTTTGTTTTGATCTGGAGGACGAGTTAAGTGTGGGGGGAGGTGTGTTGAAAGATTTACTTCTTGAAGATTGTATCCCAACCCTCCCTCCCGTTGAAGCCGAGGGTGCTTCTGATGATGAAGAGTTTTACATGATAATAATAAAAATCTTGCTTCTCTTCATCACATATGGTGTGATTGCTCTTTCCCTTTTCTCCTACGGGAATGAGGACACCATATTTGACCCCGGTATCGCCCCTAATAGTTTCTTCTATTGAAATACCGCGGGTTGTATCTCATCGGAGTGGAACTTTCTCATGTTCAAGTGTTTATCCAAACAATTTGAATGAAAGTCCGATTGAGATTGGTTTTCCACTTTCTTCCCCATGGACAAATGAATTCGAGGTCGAGTCAAGCTAGTGACTCGGTGAACAAAAACATTAGCACAACATGGATGACAACCCATGCTTCTGACTTCTTTCTTCTTTCTAACAACTAAGTGTGGGGGAGTCCCACTGTGTTTGGCTTTTGTGTTGCTTGCTCTGATTTTCAGGTTTCCCTTGGATAGTGTTGATTGGCGCGCCTGTTTTCAATCCAGCCGCCCAATATCCTATCCTTTTGCTAACGATTATCTAGGGATATCTTTTCAACCTTTTTGGTGAAAAATGGAGATTTCTGTTCCACACTTGGCTAGTGGTATTACCTTTTTACGTTCTAAGTGTCGGCATAGTAACCGGTACTTTGAATATTGAGGGAAATATTCAATTCTAAGTGTGGGGGGGAATTCTCTCGAATTTTGTCACATGAGTACCTTCTAGTCCCTAGTACCCCCGTTTTTGACCAAAATTTTAAAATTTTTGTCGTTTTTAGATAAGAAATTGCAATAAAAAGTAGTGTTTAGTCTTGATTAGGTTAGAACAAGGGGAATCCCGACTCTGCTAGAGTATTGATCTAGCTGCTTCCTTAACATTTAGACTAAGGTTTTACGATGTGTGCAAATGAAAATGCTAAGCGTGGAGTAGTTGGTTCTCTTTAAAGCTTATACAAGTAATCTATGGCTTTTCCTCCCAGAAGATAATTAATCGGATTAAATACGTGCTGTTTTCAAACGTTTGAACGTTAAAATCATGTTGTTATGCAAAACAAATTTTTATACAATTTTGATATAGAGTTCGAGTTCAACTTTTTATTTTAATTTTTGAGAAAGCATATAAGTCCTAAGCTACGGTTCTAAATCGGCCCTTGGATCCTTTATTCCGAAAGGCGTTTAGGTCCGTGAAGCTCCGTTAATTTATGTTGCACAAGTTAAAAAAAAAAAAAAAAAAAAAAAAAAAAAAAAAAAAAAAAAAAAGATGAAAAAATGAAAAAAAAATAAAATAAAATAAAATGGAATGATATTGCAAAATGCAATAAATTTTGATGTTGCAAAAATAAAGATATATATGTTAATAAATGTAGAAATTGCTTTCTTTTAAATTTAAATCGGAAGTTGAACTTGGATTCGTCGATTTTGTATAAAGGTTAAACGGTAATTTAGTAGATTGTTGATTTCAAAGGGGTTCGAAATCTCTAGAATTATTCTCTGTGGGGTGTCAAAAGCCTGGTCACCTAAAACCAACTGGTTTGGGATGTGCCGAGAAGAAAGCCGTTACATGGAGTGATCTCGTCTTTGAGTTTCTAATATCTAAATGATCGTTTGTTGTTATTTATTTAAGTATTTAATACTAGCTTAGTGGGAATATCCTAAATCTTTGAAATCGAAATTCCGCTGATTCCGGTACTACTCTCTGTGGGGTGTCGAAAGTCTGGTCACCTAAAACCAACTGGTTTGGGATGTGCCGAGAAGAAAGCCGCTACATGGAAAAGGCCCTTTTGATCCTTAGATTTTCGAGGTTCCCGGTAAATTAGTATTTGACTTAAACAAGTAACAACCATAATAAACGTCGATTTTTGCGGTCAAAATTTTGAAAATAGCAGTCACCTAAATTGAATAAATTGTGGGAGTGAAAAGTTAAGTCTCGACTTACATAGATTATTAGTATAAGTAGCGTTGGCATTTTACAAAAACATTTGCACAAAAAGTCTAAGCTTAGTTGGGAGTATAAAAAGAGGATGACGATTTTAATTCCCTGGAGACACCCATTTTGTGTGAATCCCGTTCCATGATCCCATTTTTGAAAATCAAGCATGTTATCTATTTTGTTCTAGTTTAAATTTCTCGCATTGATAAAAAAGTCAAAACGGGGTATACTTGGTATTCTTGATTCCTTTCATTACTTCATATGATTGGATTGCTAGGGACTAGCAATAGCTTAGTGTGGGGGATTTGATGAGTGTGTAACATCATTTTATACCCATTAAAGACACAAAAACGACCAAAAACACCCAAATATATTGCAGATATCCTTGGTTTTGTGTTTTTATGTGTTTCAGGTACGAAGGATTGAAAACGGAGCGGAAACGGGCATTTTTGGATCGACTCGACAACAATGGTGCATTTGATCAAGAAAAGTCAAAAGTCAAAATCAGAAGTCAAAGTCAACCCCGAAAATACCCTAACAACGCAAAAGGCCCTTGGAAATACTTTTCACTTTTGGCAGCCTTGGTCCCCGGATTTTCAGACTTTACATAAATGGTCCCTCAAGGTTTAAACCCATTTCATACTAATCCTAACTACCAAACCTTAAAACATTTTAACCCATAACCCAACCTTCCCTAGCCCATGAATAAAATTACCCGAGCCCAAACAAATACCCAACCCGGCCATTTTATTTTGTTAAATAAAATTAGGTCAAAACCTTTATCAGACTTTTTCTCTCTTCTTCCCCAAACGCTTTCCAGCCTAACCAAAGTACATCACTAAGGTACACCCATCACCTCACCTTCGTACTCACCCAACAACCTTGTCTCCTTCCTCACTTCCCAAGACCTACCCCATCCCAAAGTCAACTCCCCAGTCACCAATCCGAGGGAAGTATATGAGCGCCAAAGTTATTCTAGGGCTGAGATGAAGTCTTTTTCATCCAACGATTGGGATTAACCCAAAAGAAGCACAAGTGACGATTTTGGGAAGATTTCTCTCACAGAAGTAGCACAAGAGTGAAGAACCATTAGTTAGTATTTTAGTATAAATAGGTCTCATGTAAGCCATTGATTGGCAGGTTTATTTTAGCTAAATTTTAATTAAGGTATTTTGTAACTCTTTTTTTTTCCAGTATCGTAATTCGTTTTTAATTAAAGTCCAAGTTTTTTTCATTTTAGTCAAACTTAGTCATCAGTTACTATTTTACTGCTTATTGTGCCTTTAACTGCTTATTTCTGATTCCCATTGTTTAGTTAGATGTTTTTAGCTTAATTTGATAAATCTGAGATTGCAATTGTGGATTTTGTTCTAAAACCTAAGATAAGCTAATAAACAGTCAAATAAGCTCAGCTTGTTTGACTGCTTATTAGCTGTTGAAAAATTGTTCAAGTAGTTTTTATTTAGTTAGGAAATCAGTTTTTAATAAGAATTGTAGCTCATTTTGGTTTGAATCAGTCAACATAGTCAAAATCAGTCACTAATGGGGTGTTTGGGTTAAAACCCAAAGTGGGTAAAACTGGTTATGGACTGTTCAGTTGCACATTGAGAAGTTTTGTTTAAGCTTATATCAGCCCTCATAAGTTGTTTTCAGCTCACTTTTAGTACCTTTTGAGTTTTTTTTGGAATTCTAGTAGGTTAGTGAAAGTTTGGAATCTCAACTGCTTCTCACAAGCTAGAATAAGCTGAGCTTATGCTTGGTCTCTTTTTGGCATTTTCTCATCTCATTTTGGTCAATATGAGCATAGGTTAAGTTAAACTGGTTTTGCACAAGTCTGAGTTCAAAAAAAAAAGAAAGCCCAGGTCTGCTTGTTTGTCAGTCAAAACAGTCTCACTAGCCACTTTTGATCTTAATTTTAAGTTAGTTAAAGTAGAAATTAAAATCTGATTTTTGTTATACCAGTAGTTTGTAGGTTAATATTCATCTGTTTTAGCTTATTTTGGCATTTAGAGCTTATTTTCCTAGCTTATTCTTGTCTGCAAAAAGCCCTTTGGTCTGTTCCTTGTCTGCACCCAGTTTACATGATTTTACCCACCTGATCTAGGGGCAATTTGAACATGCAATTGTGTCTGGATTTTGGGCATTTTTGGCCTAAATATAGTTTTTCATATGAACTTTAAGTTAGTGATCTGGGATTCACCAATAGAGCTTATTTGATAGCTTATTGTTCAGCTGCAAAGTAGGTCAAGAGGCTGTTTTGATTCTGTTTGAAAATAAGCTGTGCAACAGCTTTTGTGGTTTATTCCTTTAGCTTATTTGATCATTATGAGTTGATTTATGCTTGAATTATTCCATTGCATGATACTTGAGCTTTTGAGAATTTTTGGACAGCTTTTGCTTATTTTTGGCTTATTTCATAGTGCTTATTTCCACTGTTCTGCTTATTAGGGTTTAATCAAGTCCTGAATTTATTTTTCCTAGATAGCTTATTTAATTTTAGAATTACTCAGAATTTTCCATAATTTTCCAAGTTGTTTTAGTATTTTTAAATCATTTAAATAGATTAAAATAGTTTTTAATTCATAAAAAAAAATAAAAAATCAGAAAAATAAATTTCTTTTTTCTAAAATTTTCTTTTATAATTTAGAGTGTAGGAAAATTAATTTGGTACTTGTAGGGTTAATATTTTTAGATTTCACATTTTAAACTCGTATTTAGATTTCCCGAATCGCGTTTTTAGTTTAAATTAATTTACGTTTAATTTTTCCTTGTAATTTGACTTTCCAAATCTCATTAGAATTAAAAAAACACCAAAAATCTAAATCCAATCATCAAGCATTTTAATCCCGAACCTAAAACGAAATCCTCGATTCACACCTCGCTGGGACACGACCCGGGTAATCACTTCCCCGGTATCACACACATCACATTCACGGGTTTTGCAAGTTTGAATTTTCCTAAAGGTTTGACTTGTCATTTCCCAAAGTATCACGTGTGCATGATACTATATTTATATATATATACTACACACGGATCACTAGTTGACTTGAAAAAGTCAAAATGTAGTGTCTGATCAAAATTTTGTACCTAAAGTACATGATCAAACAATAATGTAGATTCCAAATAAATATAATGTTAGTCACCTAAATAATGAGAATATGCTATGTTGATCACTCATAAGCATAAAAACATCACATTCATTAATTGAAAATTATGTGACAAAAGTCACAAACATGATATGATGTTACATTACAAAATAAATCCTAAATAAAGACAACTACAACATCATCCTAGAAAGTTCCTAACAACACTTTTATTGAGGCGGATGAGAGATTGCATTGAGACGCTCGAGAACATGGTTCAAGATGAACCTCATCTCATTTTGAAGCTCATGGACCAAAATGTTGGTCCTTTGGGCCAAGTGAGATGTTCTCTCACAATGTGCGCAATCATGACTTGAAAAACCGGGAGGAAGACTAGACTCCAAGTTTTGTGGTGGTGGTGGTGGTGGTGGTTGGTTGTTGTTGTTGTTGGATGGTTGTTGTTGTTGTTCATTGGTTGGTGGTGGTGTTTGGAGGGAGTTCATGCGGATGTTTTGAATGTCCATGGCTTCATTTAGGCGGTGATCAACTATACCCGAGAGAGTGTAGAGACGGTTGAGCTCTTCACTAATTTCTTCTTGGGTTTGAGGCATATTCATCCACATTGCCTCGTCAATGGCAACTAGAGTGGATGTGGGTGATAGAGGTTGTGGTTGAGGTTGGGATGATAGTGCATCATGGTATAAAGGACCATGGATATCCGGGTAAACAGGGTGAAAAAGCATGGGTTGTTGACCTTCAAAGGTCATGGGTTGAAGATTGGGTAATCTTGGTGAAAGTTCTTCTAAGTCATCAAGATGTGGTGATGTAGGAGGAGTCCTAAATAATTCCAAGGGTTGGAGTTTGGGTGATTTTGGTGGTGATGGTGATCTAACAGGCTATAATGGAGCCGGAGGTGGAGTAGTGGCTATTGGAGTAATGGTTGGTGGTTGTGTTTGTATAACAACATTTGATGGTGTTGGGGTGGAGAGTGTAAGGAAATTTTCACTAGCAATGGGTGATGATATATTGAGAGGAGAATTTTCCTCAGATGAGGAGTTTGCTAAGTTGATAAAACAACAAGGTTTAACACTAATGCGGGCTGTTCTTCTTGGAGGTCTAGATGTGGAAGAGTTGTTTGACTTAGTCATGGTGAAGTATGATAGCTAAGATGTACAGGAGAGGAAATGGTTGTTGTGTGAAGTGATAATCCTAAAGCACTAATTTATAGGCAGAAGGTATATGAGTCTGTGTGTTTGGATTTGATGTGAATCCAATAGAGAATGTTGGTTCTAAATGATTGGAACAAAAATTTGTGCAAATCACATCACATAAGTCAATCCATAGAACTTATGTTGAGTAAGAAGAAGAACATATGCAGTAAATGCAAAGGGGTAGTGGAAAATCCTGTGATGTGATGTACCCACGGATTTGAAGGATCCCTAAAAAGGGTTCCTTACTTGTAACAGAAAGGTAACTTACTCCTAAGATTTGAAAATTCAAATTTTGGTGGGAAATTTTGTTCTTAAGTTTCTAAGAATTTCTCAATCATTCTAAGAGTTATTAGTGATCAGTGAACCTATTCTAGAGAACACTAGAGACTAAAATCAAAGAATCGGGATGAGTCGAAAAGTTTTAAGAATTTGACTGTTATACCTGCGGATCCAAATGACAAGGCGTGCGGATCCTTAAATTGGGATCCGCCTGATCCGCAGGTTGTAAACTGACGAGCCAACGCTAACACTTGGCGGATCCAAATTAAGGGATCCGCCAGATCCGTCTGGCAACAATGCTAAAACTTCACAGAGAGAATGTCATATTTCGCGTTTTTCGACGAAAACCCGAAAATTCTCTTGGAGCATATCTATCATCTAATATGTAATGCAAAGTAACTAAATATGATGATACTAACACATATTTAATCATAGATTAATCCGATCATATGAACTTACCTTAATAGGAGTTAAGCCCAACATAGACTTACTCTTGGAAAATTGATAACACTAAGTGTTATCGACCTGCAAGGATTAGTTAGTTCACATACAATTCAAGTAGTATCATAACAAGTTAATAACATAACCATTCAACATACCATTGTCTAGAAACGATTAGTTCCAAACACTCCTATCAACTCAACTTCTTCTTCAACTTCTTCATACCCTTGTGAAGCATCATGATCCATCGACCTAAATTCTTCACCATTCCCTTCATTTGACGATGCTCAGGTGATTCATTCTGAATTGTTGGAAGTTGTCTCAAGTACTCGGGTGGAGGAAGTCTTGAATTTGGTAAGCCGTCATCGTCACTCATTGATGATGAAGATGATGAGGTTGGAACACGAGGACGTTTGCCTTTATCAAGCGCTACCCTATGGTCGCTTAAGGGAGCAAAGGTGCGTTGGATCTCATCATAGTCTGGAACAAAGCCTAAAGCATTTCTAGGAATTGGTGCAAATGCTCGATAAAGACGGGTTAAGAGCATTCCATAAGGTAATGCCATTTTTCCTTGAACTGGAATATCGGCCATTCTCTTGGCGATATAGTAAGCAAGATTGAAGGGCTGACGGGTTGACACATTGTACATCATGTGGCAAAGAAAAGCATTGATGTGATCACGGTTTCCTACCGTGCACATGACATTGGCCCTCAAGACTTCTTCCAATTTCCTAAACTCGGGCTTAATCTCATTTTGCTCCATAGCAAACGGATCTCTAGCTACTTCTTTACCTCGATACATCCTAGTGGGTTGTTCCTAGGAATGAAGAGATGCTCACGAATGACTTCTTTTGAGGCTAAAGGAGTGGCATATGGTGCCGTTCGTTCAAGATTTGACTCAAGAATAGTTAATGACCATTTATCAGTATAGACACTCGTTTCATAACTTGGAACTCCTAGGACCTCACCGAATTGATTTAAAGGGATGTTGTATTGTGTTCCATTGACACTGAAGCGAATGTTAATGTAACCATGATCATTTGAATCTAGAGTGACGCTAGCATAGAATTCTAAAATGAATCGTGGAATGATTGGTTCATCGATATCTAGGAGGGAATCAAAGTGAATGGCCGCTAGTTGTTCCCTAAGATTTGTTCTTCATAGAATGAGGACTCTACAAACCTACCCTCATGTACATAGTGTTTTTCTAGGGCTTTGAAAGTTTCAACTGTTGTTCACTAAGTCCTTTGGTTTTATGGTGTTTAGGTAGGTAATTGACGGTGTGTTTGTGATCATAGTTGGTGACGGGAGGCATGATTATCCTAGACACGAAAAATATATATAGTTTAGTTGAAATTATCAAAAAGAAATATATATGTCTAGTGTGTGCCTACATGGGGACAATGTGGAGGTGCGATTATCTCGACTCATTTTGATGCATGAAAATTATGTTTATGCAAGTTTTATAATAAAACAAGAGATAACCCAAATGCTCCTACTTCAATGTAGCTACATTTGAATGTACCGAAAATACATATTAGTTATGTATTCCCTTTAGCATCAAGAGACATGATGCAAGTGATGCTTAAAACCTAACGTTTTTGTATTTGTATAAACAATGTCCAAAAACCGTTTTTCCTAGTCGTGAGAATATTTTAGCAAAAATTTCTCATAGGGTTTTTGATGAATGATGACAATGTACTATAAGATGCAATTCCTAACTATGAAAAACATGATTTGTTATGCAATTTGGAAAGTAAGCTTCATGATTTTTCAAGAATTATGCATAACCCCAAGGTTTGGTTTTGTGCATGAAATAGAAATCCTAGACGCAGATCAGGAGTATAAACATGATAAGGATACTTACAGTGATGTTTGGAGAAGAATTTGGTTGAGAACAATGGCTTAATTTGTGAATTTGGTGAAGTATGGGACGAATTCAGTAGGTGATAAGTTTTAGGAGAGTGATGAATAGTACATGGTGTTGTATATTTTATAATATATCAACCTGTGCATGTGACGGATCCGGCGGATCCAAAACAAAGGATCTGCCTTTGTTATCGTTTGGATCCGCGGGATCAGAACCCATTTTTTGGTTTAGTGTCGAGTTTGGTTAAACTAAGGTTTACGCTACTGTCTATTCTAATCACTAGGTTCCATTAATCCTAGTCCAAGTCTAAGGTAGTTGAAAGGTTCTCTTTTGAGAGGTTTTGTGAGGATGTCGGCAATGTTGTCCTCTGAGGAAACTTTCTCAATTGAGATATTTCCCTTCTGAACATTGTCGCGTAGGAAATGATGACGTATTTCAATGTGTTTGGTTCTAGCGTGTTGGACCGTATTTTTGCTGAGGTCGATAGCTCCTTTGTTGTCGCAAAGAATGGGGATGTCGTTGAGTTCGATTCCATAGTCTACGAGAGCTTGTTTCATCCATTGTGCTTGTTGACACGCCTTTCCTGCAGACACATACTCTGCCTCTGTCGTTGAGATTGCGAGGGCTGTTTGTTTCTTAGCGAACCATGAGGTGAGACAATATCCTACAAAAGTACAAATACCACTAGTACTTTTCCTATCAACATAGTCACCGGCATGGTCTGAGTCGGCATATACTATGGTTTCTACACCCGTTCCTTTGGGATACCATAATCCTACATGTGTAGTACCTTTGATGTACCTAAATATCCGTTTAACGGCTTCAAGATGGGATATTTTGGGGTCTTCTTGAAAACGTGCACATAGACAAACACTAAACATAATGTCCGGCCTACTAGCCGTAAGATAGAGTAAACTACCAATCATTCCCCTATATTTAGTGCTATCTACGGATTCATTTTCTTCATCCTTTGTGAGTTTGGTTTCGGAGGACATAGGTGTTTTCATTGGTTTTGAGTCTTCAAGACCAAACTTCTTAAGCATATCTTTGATATACTTTGATTGGTTGAAGAATATCCCATCTTCAAATTGTTTTATTTGGAGACCTAAGAAAAAGTTTAGTTCCCCCATCATACTCATTTCAAACTCGTCATGCATGATTTTTGAGAAATCATCACATAACTCTTGACAAGTTGAACCAAAAATAATGTCATCCACATATATCTGGACGATGATAATATGTGATCCCTTTTTCTTGGTGAAGAGAGTGTTATCTACTAGGCCCATGGTGTACTTATGGTCAACTAAGAAGGTCTTAAGTCGATCATACCAAGCTTTTGGTGCTTGCTTAAGTCCGTATAAAGCTTTCTTTAATTTGTAAACATGATTTGGTTTTTCAAAATCGGCAAAGCCGGGAGGTTGTGCTACATATACCTCTTCATTTATAAAGCCATTTAAAAATGCACTTTTGACATCCATTTGAAATAATTTAAAATCATGTGCACATGCATATGCAAGTAGTATTCTAATAGACTCAAGTCTAGCTACGGGTGCAAATGTTTCATCGTAATCTATGCCATTTTCATCCATTTTATTTCTAAAAACCCATTTGGTACCTATTATGGTTTGATTTTTAGGTTGAGGAACTAATGTCCAAACGTCATTCCTAATAAATTGATTTAATTCTTCTTGCATCGCAATGACCCAAGATTCATCTTTTATTGCTTCATTTATATTTTTAGGTTCTATTGTTGAAACAAAACAAAAGAAATTACTTTCATTTTGAGCTTTAGACCTTAATGTTCTTTCATTGAGTTTTCCTATGACGTTTTCTAATGGATGACTTTTATCTTCTTTGATGTTGACTAAATCTCTTTTTATTGGTTCATCTTCTTTATCATTTTCAACATTTTCTTGATTATCAACCATTTGGTTTTCAACTAAGTCATCATCTACCAAATGTGATGTTTTAGAGGGAGGTGGACATTCATCGAATGTTACGTTCAATGATTCCTCGACTCTTGAGGTTTCCTTGTTCAAAACTATATATGCTTTACTAGTTTGTGAATATCCTAGAAATACACCTTCATACGACTTTGGGTCGAATTTGGTGAGATAATCCTTTGTGTTTAAAATGAAGCACTTGCTTCGAAATACTCTAAAATATCCTAAAGTAGGCTTTTTGCCTCGATAAATTTCATAAGGAGTTTTATTTAAAAATGGTCTAATTAAAACTCTATTTAGGATATATGTGGAAGTATCTACTGCGTGACACCAAAACTTTTGAGGTATGTTTTGTTCATTTAACATAGTTCTACTCATTTTTTGAATTGTCCTATTTTTCCGTTCTACTACACCATTAGATTGTGGAGTTCGAGGAGCCGAGAAATTATGAGTTATTCCATTTTTATCACAGAATGTTCCGAATTGGATTTCGTTGTCAAATTCTCGACCATGGTCAGTTCTAATAGATACTATGTTACTTCCTAATTGATTTTGAATTTTCTTGCTTAGAATTTCAAATTTATCAAAGGCCTCATTTTTGGTTTTCAAAAATTTAGTCCATGTATACCTAGAGTAATCATCTACTATAACTAATGTGTAAAAATTACCTCCATAACTTTGTATAGCCGACGGGCCAAACAAATCCATATGTAACAATTCTAGACACCTAGATGTAGATACCATGTTTTTAGCCTTATGACTATTATGCACTTGTTTCCCAATTTTGCAAGCATCACAAAAGTGTTGGTCATATCTCAACTTAGGTAGGTTCCTAACGAGTTCTTTGGATGATAAGGATTGAATTAACCTCATATTGGCGTGACCTAAGCGTCGATGCCATAAGGTTGAGTTTTCGTCCAGAGAAGTAAGACAAAGCTTGTCTTTCGGTGTTTTATCTAATTTCATAACATATACGTTATTCTTTAAGACACCTTTTCCTACTGTTATGCCATCTTTAAGTATTTTACTTCCATTTTCACTGAAAAGGACGTTATACTTTTTGCGGCACAATTGACTTATAATAAGTAAGTTAAAACCTAAATTATCAACATGAGCAACATCATCAATAGAGAGAGAGTCATGAGAGATTGTACATTTTCCGATGATTTTACTTTTAAGCTTGCTACCAAATGTGACATTACCTCCGTCGTACACTTGGTAAGTGGAGAAAAGGATTTTGTTTCCCGTCATGTGTCTTGAACACCCACTATCTTTGATCCACTCATCAGGTTCAAGTTCAACTTTTAAGCATACCTAAGTTCAATAAAGACTCAAGTGTTTGGTCCCCAATATCTCATGGGTCCGTTTGTGTTAAACATAACATTATCATGGTTCATGTAAGAAAATGGAGGATAATAGTTACATGGCATGTAATTGGGACCTTGAATGTTTCTAGGCATATTTTGGTTCCAATTATTTTGATAATGATGTTGTGAATTAACATTACTCTTAGGAAAGGGGTGTTTGGGAAAGCTAGTTTGAGGTCTCTGTTGTGTTGTTTTAACTTTATACTCATTCCTAGCTTGACCTCTCCCTATAAACACAGCTGGTTTTAGCTTGTTATTAGTTGTACTAGTACTAGGTTTTCTAGTGACCTTAACAAATTCAGTACGGTCTGTTTTCTGAACCTTCTGTTCAACTTCTGTACCCGCGGATCCCTTAGGTACAACTGGCGGATCCAAAACTTTGGATCCGTCGGATCCGTGAGCATCTGACTCAGTTGAAACATTTTCTTTTTCATTCACAGTTTGTTTCTTAAAGTCACTTAAGGTTCCTAGTTTCATAAAACCTAATCCGGTTTTATCATGAGGAAGTTTTTGCATCTTCATTATCTCATCTGCACAACTTATGTTTTTATCAAACCTTTTAAACTTAGAGTTTTGCTTAATGAGATCTTCCTGTGAAGTTTTTAGTGCATCTAATTCTAATTTTAGTTCTTGACAAGAGACACATGTGTCTTTACTATTTTTCCCTTTTTCCATTCGTATCTCTTTTTCTTTAAGCCAATACACTTCTTTTTCTAAAAGTGTTGTTTTAGTTTTCAAGAATTTGTTTTTGTTGATGATTTTTAATGTTATATCACACAGCTTGTTATATTCTATTTCTAAGGTTTCATCATCTATAGAGGAGTATGAGTCAGAATGTACCTCTTCTGTGTCATGAGCCATAAGGGCAACTTCGTTGTTTTTAGGCTCATCATCATCTCCTTCACTATCACTCCAAGCTCCACTAACGAATGCTTTTTAAGACTTGTTCTTTGGAGGCTTTGGACATTCACCTATAAAGTGACCAGAATCTCCACATCTATAGCACTTCCTATCTAACTTGCCCTTTCTATCATCACGGTCTTTTCGTAAAGATTTCTTTTCTTCACGAGGTAGTTTTACGAACTTTCCTCGTCTCCTAAAGAACTTCTTGAAATCTCTTACGGCCATGGCATATTCTTCGTCTTCGCTACTTGAACAAGACTCTTCATCATCACTTGACTCAACTCTAGCTTTCAAGGCAATAGACTTTATTTTCTCCTTCTTTCCTTTAACTATTTCTGAATCTTTTTCCATCACCATTTCGTGAACTTTGAGATTTCCTATGAGCTCATCTAGTGTCATGCTCGAGAGATCCTTGGATTCTTCAATAGCCGTCACCTTTGCTCTCCACTTAGGATGAAGTGCTCTAAGAAATTTCCTGACAAAGTTCTTACTAGAAAAAGATTCGTCAAGTGCTTTAAGAGATGTAATAATAGTATTAAACTTAGCAAAAGCACCATCAATGGTCTCATCTTCAGAGATAACAAATTGTTCATATTGTTGAACAAGAAGATCAATTTTGTTATCTTTGACTTGTGAGTTCCCTTGATGAGTGATAATAAGAGATTGCCAAATATCTTTAGCCGTTTTACACATAAAAACTCTTTCATATTCTTTCTTAGGTAAGGCATTGTAAAGCATCATTTTGGCTTCATTGTTTTTGGCAATCAACTTCTTTTGCTCATCACTGTGACGACTAAGAGAAGCTCCTACATCCCGACCACCCGAAATATCATTACTAATGGGATTGTAATCACCCTCAACAATTATATACCACAGATCTATGTCCTTTGACTTTACATATGTCTCAAAGCGATTCTTCCAATATATAAAGCAATTTGGTTCAAATAGAGGTGGTCTTTGCATAGATTGCCCTTCTTTAAAGTTTTCAAAATCCATGGATCGTTTTAAGTTTTAAAATACAATATATTTTAAAAGTCTTAAGTAACGTAGCTCTTGATGCCAATTGTGGAAAACTAAAAGGGGGGGGGGGTTGAATAGTTTTACTGATTAATATTAATTCGCTTTGTTACTCTATGTTAATTCAAAGGAAACAAGCACAAACAAGTATTCACAATATATATGAAAAGTAAAGAGAGGAAAGATCAAACCACACAACACGGATGTTTATAGTGGTTCGGCTACAAGGACTCTCTTCCTTGCCCTACTCCACTCCTCGAGCCTCTAACTCGAGAGTTATCCTTCACTAAGAAACAAACTCTCTTCTAGGTGGAGAAAACCTTTACACGTTGCTTACTTCCTTTTCTGGTACTAAGCTAAACACCGAGTTCTACTTCAAGGCAGAACCAACCCAACGTCGCCTATACAATTACCGACACTAAGCTAGATGTCGAGTTCTTTCACAAGGGTACAACCACTCCTTACACTCTTTGTGTTTTGAGGACTAAAACACTAACCACACTCACTGAGATAAATGATACAAATAATGATGTGTTAATTACACAAAGATCACACAGTAACTATACTAAAGGTTTACACGTCTGTGTTGAACCTTGATGTTTAATCTTCTTTGCTACAAAAGATAGATCAAATGATATGAATGAATGATGTTAGTAATATGAATGAGTATGTACTTAAGCTTTATGAGTGATGAGAAGGCCAAGTGATCAGCTTGCTATTTATAGGCAAGCTGATAAACACTCGGCGGATCCAGCGGATCCCTTAAAAGGGATCCGTCCTTTATGTCGAAGGGATCCGTGTATATGCCAGAGGTAAGACAGCTAAGAGATTTTCCAAATCTCTCCAATCTCTCCATATCTTTGTGTTGTCATATCAAGATCTTCCAATGTCAACTATCTTACTTGAAGATCTATCCAAGATATTACAAGATCTTACCAAGATTACATGTATGATGCATGCCATGATGTCATTGTATCATTTTAGAAATAAAGTTTCCTTTTAAGGAAATAAACATGTAGATGTATGAAATGTATTTCCAAGTAAACTTGTGAAATGTAAAATGTGTTCTAAAGAGACTTTAGCTAGTATTTATAATTTGCTTAAAGATATACTTTGTAATTGTCATTAACAAAACTAAGTAAAGATCTTAAAATATAAATAACGTTTTTAGGACGATATTTGTATTAACACAATCATACTGACTATCTTCATTGCCTCTATGCTTGTTTTCTATCCCAAATTGAACCAAGCAGTATAGCTCAAGCCCTTGATAATTCTGATTGGGTTGAAGCTATGCAAGAGGAAATGCAACAGTTCCAGAATCAGAAAGTCTGGAAGTTGGTACCTTTACCTGAAGGAAAACATGTAATTGGAACTAAATGGATTCTCAAGAATAAAAGAGATGCAAGGGGAAATGTGGTTCGAAACAAAGCTAGGTTGGTAGCTCAAGGACATAGACAGGAAGAAGGTATTGACTATGATGAGGTGTTTGCACCAGTGGCAAGAGTGGAAGCTATTAGATTGTTTTTAGCTTTTGCATCATTCATGGGGTTTGTGGTTTATCAGACGGATGTAAAAAGTGCAATTTTGTATGGTAGGATTGAAGAAGAGGTGTATGTTACTCAACCAAAGGGATTTGTGGACCCACAGAATCCTGATTTGGTTTACAAAGTGGTAAAAGCACTCTATGGTCTTCATCAAGCACCAAGGGCATGGTACGCCAGGTTGTCAGCCTTTTTGCTAAAACATGGTTACAGAAGAGGGGCAATAGACAAAAAAACTTTTCATAAGGAAGAATTACAGAGATATCATTCTGGTACAAGTTTATGTAGATGATATTATCTTTGGTTCCACAAATGAAGCTTGGTGTAGGGAATTTGAGGAGTTGATGAAGAGTGAATTTGAGATGAGTGCTATGGGAGAGATGACATTCTTCTTGGGTTTACAGGTTAAACAGAAACCAGATGGGATTTTTATCAGCCAAGAGAAGTATGTTCATGACATACTTAAGAAGTTTGACTTGGAAAGTGTGAAGACTGCAACAACACCATATGAAGCTCCAAAGCCAAAATCCAATAATGAACCTGATGCTGCTGTTAATGTTCACCTCTACAGGTCCATGATTGGTTCACTCATGTATTTGACAGCTTCTAGGCCGGATATCATGTTTGCAGTCAGTGCTTGTTCTAGACATCAGGTTACACCCTTGACTTCTCATTTAAATGCTATCAAGAAAATTTTCAAGTATTTGAAAGGCCAGCCTAAGTTGGGTCTTTGGTACCCCAAAGAGTCTCCTTTTGTGCTGGAAGCTTATAGTGATAGTAACTATGCTGGGGCTAACTTTGATAGAAAATCTACTACTGGGGGTTGTCAGTTTTTGAATAGAAGGTTGGTTTCTTGGCAGTGCAAGAAGCAGACTATAGTGGCTACATCTTCTACTGAGGCAGAGTATGTTGCTGCTGCTAGCTGTTGTGGACAGGTTCTTTGGATGTAAAATTAGCTATTCGATTATGGGTTCAACTTTATGAATACTAAGATCTTTATTGATAACCAAAGCACTATCTGCATTGTTAAAAATCCAGTTTTTCACCAAAGGACCAAGCATATAGAGATTAGGCATCATTTCATAAGAGATGCTTATGAGAAGCATCTTATTCAGGTGCTTAAAATTCACACTGATGACAATGTGGCTGATCTTTTGACTAAAGCTTTTGAGGGTCCAAGGTTTAACCATTTGGTGGTTCATATTGGCATGCTCAATCCTTAAGTGCTGAGATTGAGGGGAGGTCTAAGCCTAAGGGGAGGCTACTTGTTGTATATTTTTCTTTCTTCTTTATTTCTTTCTTTTTCTTTTTGTGTATTATTTATTAAAAAAAAAAAAAAAAAAAAAAAAGCTAACTTGTATGGTTTTGAGTAACACCCTGCAGGTACAATGTTGGTCTTTGACCACACAACAAATGGTACTCAACTCACCATGTCTCACAGACAAGAAAGAGTTGACTCACCATGAGGGTACGGCTCTGGTGTGATAATCAAATCCGTTGACAGCTGTAATAGTTTGCTCAAAACTATAGGGTTCTCAACTCACCGATGTTTCATTACTGAGAGTTGAAATGGTTTTCAATTCGCCATGGATTTTACACCTTTTTGGGGTTTCCAAAGAATTGGCTAGCCCACATGTATATGGCTTGTGGTAAAGGCAGTTGGAAAACCATATTTGGTACTCAATTCACCAAGGTTCATCTGTAACCAAGAATTGGCTAGTCCTGAGTAAACGGCTACAGGTAAAGACAAGTCAAATCCGTTTATAGTTGCTGATTTACTAAAAATCAGATGGTTATCAATGTACCATGGTCTTACACACCAAAACATTGGCTACTCCAGTAGTGATGGCTATTGGTAAAGAGACATCAACTCCATTAATTTTTCAATGATTCACCTCTCACAGGAGTTAACACACCTGGAAGTGATGAGAATAGTATGAAACTTAAAGTGATTTGATGTACACATTGTCATAGTAGCAGTCAAGATCAAATGAAGATCATGGTAACCAGTTTAATTGGAGATGCTTTCCTGTTGCTGCTATTATATAGAGGTTGCCGCTGGAAGTTTTGCTTTAAAGATGTTGCTGCTGGTTACTTATTGATGCTGCTGCTCAAGTGCAATCCACAGGCTCAAGTGTTCCAAGCTCAATCAAGAAACTGGAACTTAACCTAGTCAAGTACCAGTTTAGGGGAGGATTGTTAGGAATTTTGGAATAATAGTTTATTTCCATTCCTGCTGGTAGTGCAGCTGGTTCCTGTTGGTAGTTATCCATTGCTGCTGCAGTTGGTTCCTACTGTTAGGTCTATTTTGTTTCTGCTGTTAGTAGTCATTTATGCGGGTAGTAGTAATAGTTATCCCGTATGTTTAGAATGTTTGTTAGATTTATTTTTAGAAGAGATCATGTATATCTCTTTACACGGTTTGTATGAGCTGTATTAAGGTTTCTTAGTCTATAAAAGAAACCTGCAACTAGGGTTTATGTACGCATTAAAAAACAATATCTTTAGTTAATAAACGATCCATAGAGGATCAAACCTTTGTTAGTTACTTTATCTTTATATTCTTGTGTTTAGTTTCCGCATAGGCACAAGTCTTACACTTAGAGATTCTCCTAAGCTGTTTGTGTTTACATAAACGGTTTAACCAAGCTCAAGCAATCAGGCATGATCCTACAAAAATCGTCTAAGTTAACATGTTCAGATTCGGATCTGCAGATACACTTCAAAAGTATACACTTGAAAACCTAACCATATGACTTCAAAAAATTCTACAAACATTCCAGAAGGTAGTCCACATATGAAATATTTTTCCTGTAAATTTGTGGCCTCTAATTTGCTATGTTTTGGAAATGAAAAATCATAGAATCCGACTGAAATACAACTCATCTAACACATTTTAACATATGATCACATTAAATTCAGAAAAAAATCCAAATCAAACTCAAATTCGTTCAAACCAATTGGAATACTTTCCAAGGACCCTAAACTAGGTTTACATGCAAAATTTTAGTGTTAGAAACTTTAGAAGCTCACGTTATCAAGCACACAAAATCGACATTCAGAACAGTCAATCACACAAATCCATTTTAGGCCATATCTAGCACCATTTTAATTATCCAATTTGCATATAAGCTTACACCCTTCAACCACAACTCATCTAGGCATCATATTAACATACTTATGCAATCAAATCCAAGGAATCAAACACCAATTTCAGTTCATGTACTCTAAATATTCAAGAATTATTTTAATTAATTCACAACCAAGCCCTAATTCACCTATTCCTTTTTAACCCAAACAACCACGTGATCAATACAACTCTTATTTCCATAAATTACTCATCACCAACATATATATAAACACTTCATATAAATCATTCAAGATTAATAACAATAACCTACACATGAACACATAAAATAACAACACCAAAAATTACAAAAACCTTAATTCTTACACGTTAACATCTATGATTTTATGTGACGATTTTATGGTTAACGAGAAGCATAATAAATGGATTAATATGTGTATTAAACATGTTATTAATTTGGTTTTCATGTGATAAATTTCGGATTCAAGATCATATACATGTCGACTGGAAGGAAAAGAAATAAAAGATGTTACCTTGACCTTAACGAGACAATAAGAAGGAGAATCACAACCCTAGAATTCCAATGATTAATTACCAATGAATTACCCATAGAAACCTTCGACCCTTGATTGTGAGAGAACAAGAAAATGGCAGCAACTTGTGTGTTTTTGGGGTTTGTGTGTCGTACAGTAAAGGAGAGGAGGGAGGGAAGATGAAGCCGGCCTTATGGGATAAGAGAGGAACGTGGGTTATTTTTGGAGGGTGATCAATTATGTTAAATGCCTAGACTTAATTGCACCAATTATGGGCTTGATTGGCTTCTTTTTATTTAATTGTGAATCAAGTATTAATGGGCTAGGAGGGGGGGGGGGGCGTCCATACTTATCTTTTTTTTTTTTTTTTTTTTTTTTTTTTTTTTTTTTTTTTTTTGTAACAATATTATTTCTTTGTATCACTTAGGTTTGTATAACATATAGTAATTATAATGTATGAATGACATATGGTTAAATTTTTATACTTAGGTTAAAATGTATATTGTTCTTGTATATTTAATTGTATGCTCGTATAAATTCAGAAATTTTGCGGGGCAAAATGGGAATTTTAAATGAATGGAAATTTAGGGTTTTACAACTCTTCCCCTCTAAAAGAAAATTTTCGTCCTCGAAATTAGAGTAGAGAGATCAGATGGAAATGTATCGAATTACAGAAGATGTGTGGATGACATATACGTATAATTCTTCAATTTCTCATGACCCGATCCTGACGCTCCAAGATAGTCTCAGGCTCTTCAATAACAGACAAATCATAAGAAATCTCGATCGAACAAATGCGGAACATATACATGACAGATGATATTTGAAATCTCACTAAGAGATAAATGAAACACATGTACACATGAGGCAAATACGGAGGTAGTGCTAAACGATAAAACCTCATCAACTCTATCGAGATTCTGAATGAATTGAGGAACTGGCTAATAATCAGAGAAGTACATATTGAAATTACCAAACGTCTCAAGAGTTTCATATAGAGGTGGGTAACATATTCGTATCAATGATCAGCTAAGCACATATCAGAATATCAAAACGTATCAGAAGCCTAATGGAATAGGTAGAATAATCGCACGGATCAGAATAAATCTAAGGTCGAACGTGTCGTGAACTAAATCTTCCTCAAATGCCAAAATGCCCAACACTGTTGTACGGAACACACCAATTCCCGGTCTAAAGTTTCAGAATTCCTCTTCCAACATGATAACTAATCCATTAGTCATTGAATTTACTCATGTCCTTCAATAAACAGCTCCCTAACCTAATTTAACCCAAAAGGTATTCTTCATCTCTGTCAAAAATCCTGCTCAACACATCTTTCCAAGCATCGAATAGTTGTTCTACCTTTTCATTGGTTTAGAGGTGCAAAGCATTACTAACTCGAGTCTGGTCCCTCAAGCCTTTAGTAGCCCTTCCTAGGAATGTGATGTTGAAACGCGAATCTCTGACACGATCACTGCAGGTGCGCCATGTAGTTTTGAATAATCTTCTGCCGAAAGAAATCACTGCCAATCTTCCAAGTGAGCCGACCTAGTCAAACTGTCCTCTACCACTCAAGTCGTGTTGTCCTTCCTAAATGTGCGTGGAATTCCCGTTACAAAATCCCAAAAAGTTTAATCTCACTTCTACATACGAACATCCAACACTAAAGAAAACCACTTGTACGCTGATACTGAATCGTAGCCGACATGCCAACCACTTCACCACAAAGGTAGTTACAACCGTCTTCATACCATTCCATCAAAATTTCTGCTGCAAGTCTCTACACATAATAGTACAACTAAGATGAATAGAGCAAATAGTGTGCTTCAGTCAAAACCGCTTCTTTCAAGTCTTCTAACATAGATCATGTTCCACCGTCTTGCCCCCGATGTCACCAATCACTCCCAAGTCATGCGTCGGATAGTTTGCTTCTTGCAGTTCTAGCTGTACTGATGCATAACAAACAATCTTCTCGTGTTGCATACGGACATGCTAAGTCTCCTTCTTGAGTAGGAACAATTCTTTTTCCAGCTTCTCAAAATTTCTCCTCTCATTCTACATCTCAATCCAAAATTTGCTCTTCGAGAGTATAACATATAGCTTCTTCTGATGTAGAAACCTCAACACAGAATACGAAGATGATTTCCGTGTTTCTCTTTCGTTTCTGAATATACAAATATGTCATACTATGACAAATTGTCCAAGTATTCATGAAAGACACGATTCATCAAGTTCATAGGAACAGTCGGAGTAGTAGCCAATACGATTGGCATCACAATACTCATAGAGATCAAAACGAATACGGAAAGCAATTCTAGGAACATCTCGCTCCTTTAAACGTAACTGAAAAATAATCAAATCTAAAATTCATCATTGGGAAAACTTCACACTCTGGAGTTGATTAATCAAATCGTCGGTTCGAGGTAACGGATAACGGTTCTAACCACAATACTATTCAGCTTCCCGAGATCACTACACAACTTCATTCTATCATCATCCTTCTCATGAATACAACTTGGGTACACCACGGATACACACTCAACGGATAAAACCACTTTCTAAAAGCTGGTCCTTCAATTCTTTTCATTCACTAATGACATAAAACGCGGAGTTTCAGAATGAGGCAAAATGTTGCTCTTATACGGATAGAGTTTCTGAATCAACCAACTTACTGATCCCAGGCATTGCTCAAGATCTCCTATGATCCCAATAAGTTTAAGTTATATGATGTAACTATTATCACGTTGGCCAGGCGTCATAATACTTGCATCATATACACATGCCTTTATTGTAATCACAGTCTACCTCGAGTCGTGACTAAACAATTCTCATAACTAGATCAAAACATCTTCTCATTCAGATGGAAATCTTGATAGTTCATTAAGGAATACATTACGAAAACTCCAAACAACCGAATAACTCTCGAGTCGAGTTTCATCAAACGAAATATCTTCACAACCGCGACAGATTAACGTACGAATTTTTAAAACAGATGTGATCATAATTATTTACCAGGTTGGGAACCATGGTACAGAGTTCGAATTTCTCAAATCGCCAAAGATTACAAATCTAATATGACTGTTGTTAGCATCTCGATGCTTAGTCAACCAAATCCATATTCAGAATCATATCGAATCAGACATCCCCAAAGGAAACAGATTAACAGAACAAAACTTATCTTCAATCATTTTTAAAACGTACTGGACAATTCCGATACTCGTGACGGATAATCACAAGTCATTCTCATAGGAATAGAAATGAGTAAACCAGATTCTAATAGTGTAGAGGGGACCTTAATATGCTTAGCAAAAGTAAGGGAAACTACAGAATGTGTCGAACACATCGGATTCATACATATACGAATTCTCTGAACGAATGAAAAGGTATCCAAACGAATCATAAACGAATCAGAGATCGAAATTCAAAGAATGCGGTCACATCAGAGAGTGAAACCTGTAAGGCATTACTACAAATGTCTCAAAGCATTTTAAACTTATGTGATCACTAAACTTATATTGCGTATCTATCTAAATTTCCTAATTCTCCGGAACGAATGATCTTATAAGGGCCTAACTGAAAGCAGAGGCATAAATCAGAGTGGTGCGGAAGAAAGATAAATAATCAATGTCTTATCGCATAGTCTACCCAATCCTCACCGGTCATAACTAAAGTTTCTATAGGGAAAACCTAAGGCAAAACTTCAAGGGTTGTCTTATAAGCTCTTACAGTGGAAGCCTAAGGGTCCAAGCTTCAATGGTCAAGGTTTTATGTACTACAAGTCGTAGCCTGGTCTCTGATACCATAATTGTAACACCCCAACCCGACAAGGGCTGAAATGCTACATTATGGTGACAAATCAAAATGTACAACGCACGCGGAAGACTTATAAACATAAAAGTTACAAAGGTATTCTAATGATATCTTCTCTATACAAAATAATTTCCAAAACTGAAATACAACTCCAAGCTTAAATCTAACTGAAGATAAATCAAAATCTAATCTAAAAGCAAACGGGAATCTATCGTCAGAGTAGTCAACTAAGAGCTCCTACGCACTCTTCACTCAAACCCAGCTTCTAACCTAAAACCTGCCGCAGGAAAAGAAATGCGGTTGAGCTTAAAAAGCCCAGTGAACAGATATATATATAACAAAAAAATAATCAAACATATATATGTAAAGAAAAAGGAAACACAAGCTCCTGCTAAAACGAATATCATCTGTCAAAAGAATGAGAGATCAAGATCATCTGAACAAATATCATAAGTCAACTGAAATGGAGAAAACAGAATATGGTGCATTGGGGGATAACAGACGGTATATCAAAATGCATCAAAGGTGTAAAGGTTGTTGGTATGTGCTTAAACACATACCTTTTCTTGACCAAAATAACAAAAAACTAACCAAAATGCCAAAAGATATTGTGTTTTTGTGTTTATGTTTGTGCAGGCAACGGATAAACAAAAAAGGACAAAAATCAAGAAAAAAAACCCGGAAAACACGAGCACGGGATTTGGAAAAGATATTTAAAGCCAAAGACGGGAAGCAAACGGTCTAAGTCTATGCTCTAAAGTCAAACAAGTCCTTGAAGAATCAAAGATTGACAAGAAAGGCCCTTGGATCAACATTGGAATAATTACAAATTCAGCCCTTCATGTTTACAAAGTTACAAAAACTATACCTATCCTAATATACTACTAATACCCGGATTTTAATTAAATCCAAAACCACTCCACAAACCCACCAGCCCTCTTATGATATCAAAGCCCATTACATAACCCACAAGCCCACCTTTTAACCCACACCCGATCCATACCCAACCCCGGTCAAACCCAACACAATACCCGGTCAACACATATATTAATTACCCTTTCAAATAAACCCGCGCCCCTTTTCCCCTATAATTACTGTTCCACGAACCCTAAATTACCAACCCATATTTTTACCACAATTAAGGGCAATTGTGTACTTTTCTCGTACTTCTAGAAGATATCTGACATGTCAGGAATGACATGTCAGCAATCCCAGTAGAAATCGAGCCATGTGATTGGTTGATGGTGCGTGGAGTTATGATCCAAGGGCTGACATGGATTGAGTGATGACCAAGTATGATCTGAGGGTGGATATCGATTCAGAAGAAGCACAAGAGGGCACGGATTGGTGACATGGACACCCTAGAATCTTCACCAATCGGCTATAAATAGCCCTCTCATCTCCTCAGAATTGCAAGTAGTTTTTAATCAATGTTATGCTGTCAATTTAGTTTCTAGTTTTAATTTCCTTTTGTAACTTTTGAATGTTTGATTAATGAAAGTTTAAATTTAGTTTTCTTTGATTCTGTTCTCTTCAAGCTTTTAATCTGATATTAGCTTATTGTCTGTTTCAGTAGCTTATTATAAATATATTCAGTTTATCTCAGTTTAATATTTCATAATTATTCAAGTTGTTTCACAAATCCAAAAATATTGAAAAATATTCAAAAATAATAGAAAAATAATTGTAAATCCCAGCTTCAATAAGCTGTTTTCCAATAGTTTAAGCTCATATAAGCTATCTAGCTTATTGTGAGTGTAAGTAAAGGTTCATAACTGACTCAGTCTCAAAAGTGCAAAAAAGTCAAATAAAGTCAACTGTTGGTCAAATTAAGCTATGGATGATAAGCTAACCATGGAAGAACTTATGGATCTTTACCTAGCTTATCATTGATAAGCTAGGAGCTTGTAGCTACCATTGTGGTACCTCTTTTCAGCTGAGGTCCCAAGTGAGTTCCTAAATTTCATTTACTAGCTTATTTTCTGCATTATTTTGTTACAGCTTATTTAATTGCTTTTTTCTTATTTATTTTCACTTATTAGTTGATAATCTACCTAGGTAATCATAGATTAGTAAGTAGCATAGCTTAATTTTGCTAGTTCTAGTTCTATATAGCAAATTCAGAATTTTAAGAGGTGTTTGGAATAGTGGTGTTTTTGGGTCATAAGCTCAGGTACTGTTCAAGTGCAAATTGATTAAGTTTGATTGAGCTCATTAAAGGTTAGATAAGTTGTTTGTACTAGGTTTTAAGCAGTTTTGATAACTTTGGTGGTTAAGCACTAGTAAGTGGAATTTTAGAACCCAAAACTGCCTTATTAAGCTTCTAATAAGCTGAAGCTTATTTAATCATTATTTTTGGCAAAAGTAGGTGTATCATAGTGAGTAAAGTAAGACTGCAAGTTTTGGTATAATTTCATTGAGTTTTAAAAGATTTAGGTGCATTAAACCACCACTGCTACAACAGAAAGAATGTGCAGACCTGCACATTAGTTCTTCTTATCAGCTTTTTGCTTGGACTGTTTCAGCTTATTCACTTGTGATTATTGCCTGGTATTCAGTTTATGAATAGCTTGTAGTTCTAGCTTTTAGGATCTGATCTTGGATTTCACTTCACAACTTGTTCACTAGCTTATATTGTGTCTGCAATAAGCCCCTTAGGACTGATACAAGTCTGCACACAGCTTTTGGTTTTCACAGGCATCTGATCTAGGCTTAATCTGAATAAGCAATTGAGGTTTGAAATTGGGCATTTTCATTTTGATAGTAGTGTTTGATATGAGCTTTTATAATCTGGTCATGGTTTCCCAAAATTGGCTTTTTCCTAGCTTATAAAGCTGTTCAAAGTAGGTGGTTTAGCCTATTTGGTTCTGTCTTAATCTGTCTACTGTGCATCAGCTTATTGGCTTATTTCTTGTGCTTATTTAGTATCCATTGGTTGTTTTAAGCTTAAATTAGTGTGGTAATCTGTTTTCTAGCTATTGGCAATTTATGGTACTGTAGAGCTTATTTTTAGTGCTTATTTCCAATTTCTTTTTACACAAATTGCTTATTAGGGTTCAGAAAAGTTCAATTTCCATTTTTCACAGCTTCTTAGTATAATTTTAGACTTTTCTGCAAAATTTCATAATTTTCCAAATCAGTTTGCTATTTTTAATCATTTAATTACTTTCTTTTAGTTTTTAATTCATAAAAATTAAATAAAAAATCAAAAAAATATAATTCTTTTTTCTAAAATTTTCTTTTAATATTTAGAATCTAGGAAAATTATTTTCATAATTTTAGGACTTATAATTTAGAATTTCACTTTTTAAATACATTTTTAAAATCGTAACGTTCGTTTTAAAGTTTAAATTGCGTTTTAGAATCCGTGTGCTTAGTTTGTTTGTTCCCTTAGCTTGATATCTTGCTTTTATTAGTTATTTCATATTCTTAGTGTAAAAACAAAAATATCTCACTCTTATCTCACATTCATGACACAAATCACAACCCCGAATCACATATTCCATTCAATCTTCAATCGGGACAACGAACCTCGGGTTTTGCATATTTCCTTTGCAATTCTCCTTGAACTAAATTGTTAACACCAGTTGTCAGAAATCTACCACGAGCCCAAAAACATATCATATCATAACATCATAATCATAATCTTCATAAGTAACCATAAGTAACATAATGGAGTGATCAGCATCCAGAATTGTGAAAGGCATGTATTGCACATAGCACCAGTCACTAGAAATATATCATATAACATAATATATCAAAACTAGGATGCATCCATACACCTCTGCAGAAATCATAATCATCGTGGCCATACATATTACATAACAAAAGGGACGGGGTGGAACATCACTCGACCACCCTAGAGTCATGTCATTGGTGCATTAATGACATGGTCATGGAACCCCCATGACTAGTGATAGCTCGGGTATCAAACTGAAGGTTCAAACATAATGTCATAGTAATGACACAGAATCTAAGGTCATTAGAAATATCATAATCATAGGCCCATATCAAAAGGTGCATAGCAAAGCTTCATATCAAAAGGGTGCATAGCAAAGGCTATCAAAGGGTGCATAGTAAAGGTTCATGTCAGAAGCTAAGTAAATCAAAATATGTGAAAGGGATCATGAGAAACCTTATAAGAAAGGTCAGAATATCTGTACCTTATGCAAGCAACCAAAATAAGAAAGGATACCGAAACAGGGAATCACTCCTTCTTCACCGAACCTATACAATTTAATGATCACGTGTTACTTATAAGCTCGTTTTAATCAGATTTCATAATTTAGGTTTCTTTCTATTTTTAAAAACTTTCTATTTTAAGTAACCTTCCAGATTATGTAACTTTCCATAATTAGTAACTTTCCATTTTAGGAACTTTCTATATTTAGCAAGTTTCCATATTTAGTAGCTTTTCATATTTAGTAAGTTTCCATATTTAGTAACTTTTCATACTTAGCAAGTTTCCATATTTAGTAACTTTTAACACGACTTCCCAATTTAGTTAAATTAGGTTTAGGGTTCGGGATTATCAAATAGGTTTAACATACTTAAACACTAGTCAACACGAAATTAATAAGTCATACCCAAAATAGAAACAAGTATCGGGGCACCTAACATCAAAAGAACACCTTTAACACTTAGGTAAAACATGCATACATATTAACTGATTTTATCACAAAATTAAGCCCAACAAACGAATTTTAAAAATGTATCAGAATCCTAAAATAAAAATCCACAAAATTATCACAGAATCCCATATGTCTTAGAAGTCTACTGGAATTTTTACGGATTTTATGATCAAGTGGACACCCCTTTTAAAAATCGTCTAAGTTAACATATTCAGATTCGGATCTGCAGATACACTTCAAAAGTATGCACTTAAAAACCTAACCATATGACTTCATATAATTCTACAAACATTCCAGAAGGTAGTCCATATATGAAATATGTTTCCTGTAAATTTGTGGCCTCTAATTTGCTATGGTTTGGAAATGAAAAATCATAGAATCCGACTGAAATACAACTCAGTTAACACATTTTAACATATGATCACATTAAATTCTGAAAAACATCTAAAGCAAACTCAAATTCATTCAAACCAATTGGAATACTTTCCTAGGACCCTAAACTAGCTTTACATGCAAAATTTCAGTATTAGAAACTTGAGAAGCTTACGTTATCAAGCACACAAAATTGACATTTAGAACAGTCAATCACACAAATCCATTTTAGGCCATATCTAGCACCATTTTAATTATCCAATTTGTATATAAGCTTACACCCTTTAACCACAACTCATCTAGGCATCATATTAACATACTTATGCAATCAAATCCAAGGAATCAACACCAATTTCAGTTCATGTACTCTAAATATTCAAGAATTATTTTAATTAATTCACAACCAAGCCCTAATTCACCTATTCCTTTTTAACCCAAACAACCACGTGATCAATACAACTCTTATTTCCAGAAATTACTCATCGCCAACATATATATAAACACTTCATATAAATCATTCAAGATTAATAACAATAACCAACACACGAACACATAAAATAACAACACCAAAAATTACAAAAACCTTAATTCTTACACGTTAACATCTATGATTTTATGTGACGATTTTATGGTTAACGAGAAGCATAATAAATGGATTAATATGTGTATTAAACAAGTTATTAATTTGGTTATCATGTGATAAATTTCGGATTCAAGATCATATACATGTCGACTGGAAGGAAAAAAAATAAAAGATGTTACCTTGACCTTAAGGAGACAATAAGAAGGAGAATCACAACCCTAGAATTCCAATGATTAATTTCCAATGAATTACCCATAGAAACCTTCGACCCTTGATTGTGAGAGAACAAGAAAATGGTAGTAACTTGTGTGTTTTTGGGGTTTGTGTGTCGTACAGTAAAGGAGAGGCGGGAGGGAAGATGAAGCCGGCCTTATGAGATAAGAGAGGAGCATGGGTTATTTTTGGAGGGTGATCAATTATGTTAAATGCCTGGACTTAATTTTACCAATTATGGCCTTGATTGGCTTCTTTTTATTTAATTGCAAATCAAGTATTAATGGGCTAGGAGAGGTTGTTGGGGGGGGGGGGGGGGCGTCCATACTTATCTTTTTTTTTTTTTTTTTTTTTTTTTTTTTTTTGTAACAATATTATTTCTTTGTATGAGTTAGGTTTGTATAACATATAGTAATTATAATGTATGAATGACATATGGTTAAATTTTTATACTTAGGTTAAAATGTATATTGTTCTTGTATAATTAATTGTATGCTCATATAAATTCAGAAATTTTGAGGGGCAAAATGGGAATTTTAAATGAATGGAAATTTAGGGTTTTACAAGACTAGCAATATTTAGTTTATAACATCTTTTTTTAAGACTTAGAATCATAAACTTTTAATTGAGTGTTGAGTATTGTACCAATAGTGTGAACGGCTCACCCAGTTTAGACAAACTATAGGAAGGGTATAAGGAAGCTTGACATTAAATTGTCATCCGAAAGAGACGCGTTTTTAATTAGCCTCCGGGCGGACGTTTGTCTCTCCGCTCCTTTATGCGTCTAATTGGAGCTACCAAGTAATGCTATTTTTTTGTACAAAATCATCTTAAGGGTGAATTGACCTCAATTCCACACGCCACTTTTGTGGTAATTATCCGAATAACTTGGGTCTTTTGATTCATGCAGCAGAAGGATATAGTGGGCGATAATTGTAGGCAATTCTTTGATTGGTGAACCCAATACCTCAATTAAAACTTTGTTGGTTTAACTCTTAGCCTAATTGGTAAATAAAATTGTTTTGAAAACTTATGATACGAAGATGTGTGGATGCTTCTTCGTACATATTTTGATTGTCACATCAAAATAAATACCCTAAAAATTTAAGTCCATGCTATCTAATTATAAGAAACACTTGGAGTTAATATTTAGCGTAAGTGAGACCTTGCCTAGATATTAATGACAAGGTAAATTTCCATGGCGTGAGATCGTGACATGGAGAATTTGCAGTTTCTAAACTAGACGACTTAATTAAGTTGTAAGTGAGACCTTGAAACTTAAGGCATGAGATGGGAAGAAACATGCTTACTTTGCAAATTGTATTTGGCAAATGTAATTCCCATGATGATCTAGGAGTCGAAAATTGTTTGCCGATTATTGTACTACAGATTACCATCTTTTGTACTTTCACTGCTAGCAGATCAACTGATGTAGTGAAACTATGGAAATTTGGATCCTAGTTTTCAAGAAAATTAAATGGTTATATGTATATTTCCTGGGTAATTTTCTTTTCTTGAAAAATTGTATTATTAGAATACTAATATTTGAACTTTTTCTATAGAAATGGCTCAACCCGAAAACGTTGTACTAAGTTCTGCTTTCAAAAGTCATTTTGAAAGGGAAAAATTGACTGGCCCAAATTTCAATGACTGGCATAGGTCACTCAGGATTGTCTACAGAGTGTCCAAAAAGCTGGAATATTTGACGAAGCCTTGCCCTGAACAGCCAGCTGAGACTGAATCTGATGAAGTCAGAGCAGCTTGACAATTGGAGTTCATAAAGCACAATGAAGTGGCGTGCTTGATGCTCAAAAGTATGGTTCCTAAGTTTCAAAAGCAGTTTGAGAACTACTTTCCTAAAGATATGCTGGAAGAACTCCAAAAGACTTATGAGAAGCCAGCAGCTGTTGAATTGTATGACTTGATCGATCAATTGCATAGCTGCAAGCAGGGGGAAGGTAAACCTGTTCTTGATCATGTGTTGAAAATAAAAATGTACATGGACCAACTACATCATATCAACTATGTTTATCCTGAGAATGTGTGTGTGAACCTAATCAATAGGTCCTTGAACAAGGATTTTAAGGGTTATGTTCAGAACTATAACATGCATTGCTCAGGGAAGACAGTCACAGAATTGCTTGCAATGCTTGTAGACTATGAAAAGGGTTTACCAAACAAGGAACCTACTCCTCAGGTATTAGCTATACAAGGAGGTAGGATCCAAAAGCCAAATTTGCAGGCGAATAAGAAGGGGAAGGGTAAGGTTGATAAGGGCAAACAAGTTGTGGCCTATCAACCTATGCCTAAGAAGAACCCTCAGAAGAACAAGGTGAATCCAAAAAAGAAGGATCAGACTTGTCACCACTGCCATGAGATAGGACACTGTAAGAGGAACTGTCCTCTTTATCTCGAGGAGTTGCGTGTGAAAAAGATGAAGGTTGAGGTTGGTAAAGCCAGCACTTCAGTTAACTTTTTCATGATTGAATTATTTTCATTAACTCATAAATTAAATTCCTGGGTATACGATACTGTATGTGGTATTCATATTTGCAATACACTACAGGGGGTTAGAGTTGAAAGGAGACTGGCCCATGGGGAACAATATCTGCACGTGGGCAATGGAGCACATGCAACTGTTGAAGCTATAGGAGTATTCAAATTACTTTTGCCTTCGGGCTTAGCACTGTTTTTGAATAGTTGTCATTATGCACCTTCAATTGTTAGGGGCGTAGTTTCCTTTTCGTGTTTATTGGATATTGGATTTCAACATACTATTACAAGCAATAAAATTTTTGTTTCGTTAAATAATATTTTTTATTTTAATGCTATTGCTGTGAATGGTGTATTTGAGATTGATATGAATGAATGCAATGATTATAATTCAATGTATAGCATCAATAA
The DNA here is from genome assembly GCA_021014915.2 of Artemisia tridentata subsp. tridentata. Taxonomy (NCBI): domain Eukaryota; kingdom Viridiplantae; phylum Streptophyta; class Magnoliopsida; order Asterales; family Asteraceae; genus Artemisia; species Artemisia tridentata. The sequence continues at coordinate 214,320,867 of CP139507.1, forward strand.
GAAGATAATCAAGAATGTCTCGGATTTATCTTATCTTTGACATTGTTGACTTGCTCACATAGGCAAGACTCGCATACAAAAGCTACAACGTGATGGACTTTTGCAAGATATCTTGTATATCTGGGAAGATGACAAAGAAACCTTTCAATAATCATATGGAAAGGGCTAATGATCTACTTGGTTTGATACATACTGATGTATGTGGACCACTTAGACATGTGTCAAAGAGAGGTGCTAGCTACTTCTTAACCTTTACTGATGATTTCAACCGTTATGGATATGTTTATTTACTTAAACATAAACATGAGGTGTTTGAAACATTTAAGGTTTTCAAAGCTGAAGTAGAATTGCAACTTGGAAAGAAGATTAAAGCTCTTTGATCCGACAGAGGTGGTGAGTACCTGAGTCAAGAGTTTAAAGATTATTTAGCTGAGAATGGAATTGTCCAGCATCTCACATCTCCTTATACTCCACAACAAAATGGTATATCTGAAAGGAGAAATCGTACATTGTTGGACATGGTGGGATCAATGTTTAATCTTACAACTCTTCCTTTATCCTTTTGGGATTATGCCTTGGAATCTGCTATTCGTGTTTTAAATATGGTTCCAACTAAGAAGGTTGATAAGACACCTTATGAGTTATGGTTTGGGAAAACGCCTAACTTGTCTTATTTAAAGGTCTGGGGTTGCAAGGCGTTTGTTAAACGTGACTTAGCAAATAAACTCCAACAGAGATCTGTGAAGTGTATCTTTGTAGGATACCCAAAGGAAATGATGGGTTACTACTTTTACTACCCACCTGAAAACAAAGTAATAGTTGCTAGGTATGGAGATTTTCTAGGAAAATATCTCATATCTCAAGAATTCAGTGGGAGGATCTATGATCTGGAAGATGATCAAGAAGATATATTACCTTCTAAAAATACTAGCGAAATTCCTGTGGAACCTGAAAGTCTAGGTCCTCCACCTGAAGTAGTTCCCATTCGCAGATCTGTAAGGACTGTGAAAGAACCTGAATGTCTATGTCTTAACGTAGAGGTTGAGGAAACTATATTAGGGGATCTTGGAGAACCTGCTAATTATAGAGCTGCCATGAATGATCCTGAAAAGGATAAATGGCAGATTGCTATGAATGGGGAAATGCAATCCATGAGAGATAATCAAGTCTGGATTGAAGTAGACCTTCCTCCCAATGCCAAGGTAGTTGGAAGTAAGTGGCTCTTCAAGAAGAAAACTGACATGAATGGCAATGTACACACCTATAAGGCCCGTTTGGTAACTAAAGGCTTTACCCAAATATATGGTGTTGACTACGAGGAGACCTTTTCTCCTGTAGCTGACATTAGGGCTATTAGGATTCTCATAGTCATAGCAGCATACTATGATTATGAGATTTGGCAAATGGATGTCAAAATCGCCTTCTTAAATGGTCGCCTAGATGAAGACATCTATATGGTGCAGCCTGAGGGGTTTGTGAATCCAGAATTTCCAAACCGTGTATGCAAACTTCAAAGATCCATTTATGGATTGAAGCAAGCATCACGGCAATGGAATAAGAGATTTGATGAAGAAATCAAAAGGTTTGGATTTACTCAGAATCTCGATGAGCCATGTGTATATCACAAAGCTAGTGGGAGTGATGTGATTTTTCTAGTCCTATATGTTGATGACATATTAATCATGGGTAAAAATATTCCAAGATTGAAAGAGGTGAAAGCCTATCTTGGGAAATATTTTTCCATGAATGATTTAGGAGAAGCAGCATACATTCTGGGAATCAAGATCTATAGAGATAGATCAAGGCGGTTGATTGGATTAAGCCAAAGTGCTTACATTGATAAAATATTGAAGAGATTCAATATGCAAAATTCCAAGAAGGGATATTTGCCGATGCAAGAACAACATGGCTTAAGAAGCAAAGCTTGCGCTTCAACACCTGAAGAGGTGGCATGCATGAAGAGAGTCCCTTATGCTTCGGTGTGGGATCTATTATGTATGCGGTGAGATGCACAAGGCCTGATGTGGCGTTTGCTCAAAACATTACCAGTCGATATCAGCAAAATCCAGGTGAACTCCACTGGACTGCTGTTAAACATATTCTCAAGTATTTGAGAGCTACGAGAGATATGTTTTTAGTATATGGGGGAAATCCAGAAGCAGAACTTGGTGTTACAGGTTACTGCGATGCTTCCTGGAAATGTGATAAAGATGATACGAAGTCTTAGACGGGTTATGTCTTTGTCATTAATGGAGGAGCTGTGGATTGGAAGAGCAAGAAGCAGAGTACTATAGCTATGTCTGCAATAGAAAATGAGTATATTGATGCCTTAGAAGCTGCAATGGAACATGTCTGGATTAGGAAGTTCATTTCAGGGCTTGGAGTTATGCCCTTAATCGAAAGACCTATAAAGATGTATTATGACAATTCAGCCGCAATTACATTTGCCAATGAACCTGGAATCATGAAGGGCACCAGACATTTCCCGATTAAATATCACTATGTTAGAGAACAAGTGGAGATAGGTGAAATTGAATTACTCAAAGTTCACACAGATAATAATCTAGGAGATCCGTTAACGAAGGCTTTACCTGGTGGAAAGCTTAATCAACTTGCTGAAGGCATAGGACTTCGTTTAGCTAGTAGTTTCATGCCCATCTGTGATTAGTGTTTGGATAATGGGATGTTTTGAACAGTTATTATTTTAATGAAATAAAATACTTGTTATGTTTGATTATCATTTTCTTTATAATATATCCTGTATTTGCAAATTTAATCCTTGAATAATTTGATTATTCTAAATTGTCCGTTGTCGATTAATGATATGGGAATATCATTAAATTAAGACAAATCTGAGTATTGCTAGAATATACTTGAAAGTATATTGATGCGTTGTCATACCAATTTCACATGATATTCAATGAATTGAATATAGGACTTATCCCAACTTCATGAGTTTACTTTATGGATCTTGTCATTAAGTAAATCATGTTTATATAGTTATCCTCAGACTTGAGATGCCAGATAACTGTCATGGATGTAGTGCATTTCTGTGAAGCAATTGACCGCTATACGTAACTGGTAGCTATAAGGATTGTTTTCAGAAATGTTGCAAAGTTCATGGGTTATGCTCGTAGCCAAGATAGAATTTGTTCCTTCAAATTTATTTGGAGTTTAATATTGTTGGGCCCCTCATAGGGTTGGCAAGTGTTTGTGTGGCCACACCCAAGATCTCCCCTGAATAGGTTCAGAAGATTTGGTAATCTTGCTCAATCAGAAACAACGAGAAACAGAATTGTTAATAAAGAATGACTGAGATCCATATCTTTATTAATGTAGTATTAGAAACAAAAGGATGAGTATGATGATGAATCATCGAATGGTTTTTCCAGGAGACCACCACCCGAGTTGTACTAGGGGCATTGGCGTGTTGCTAGACGCTAACCAATGTCATTACACTATTAATAGATGTCCAAGTGAGAGCTGTTAGAGTTTATGGACAAATATTAAACGTGAATGACTAGAATCGAACTCGAGACCAAGGGATTGCACAATTTACGTATGAATGATTAATGTAGAATAATTAATATATATAAACCGTTATGTATTTTATTATTTAAACACGAAATAACGACTAACGGACGTTAAGTAATTAACGGAATTGACTAACGACCGTTAATGAATAAAGGAAGGACCGTAGGTGAAATTAGAGGATCTAGGATGATTCTAGAACCCCTTGGGAGGGGTGGGCCGATCGGCCAAGGGTTTATCAAACCCAATTCGTATCAAACTTGTCCTCCAAGATTGTTTCCCTATAAATACAAAAGCTAGGGTTACTGGTTTTCTTTGCGTGCACTCTTGCTATAACCCTAAGTTTTCTATTCTTCTTCTTCTTTTATTGCCGATCGGATCCTAACCCTAAAGGGTGGATCGATCAAGGTTTTTTTATTAAGCAAATCATTTGGTTTAAACTTGTGTTCTTTTACTAGCATAAATCATTAATCGGTTATAGTACGTGTGTACAAAATCTTGGATATTAACTCACTATAGTTAATTCATCTTGGATTGAGATACATAAAGGTAAGGGGTATCTCGCTAATCCACTTGTTATTTAAAAGAAGAAGATTTGAAGTATTGATCCTTGTTCTTGCTAGGATCAAAGGTACGTGTCTTTAATATTCGGTTAATCTTTTACATGTTAAATATGATTCTTTGCTTCCGCTATGTGCTTTGATGATGTAGTATTTATTTATATATTAGTTATGGTATTTAAATTCTAACAGTTGTAGTGTCGAAAATTAAAATCAATTAGATTCTATCAAGACATGTGTTCCAAAAATCCAATGTCTGTTACTAAGCAAAAGAGAAAGAGTTCATATGAAACAATTTGTTTAAGTGCATTAAAAAATTGTATATAGGCTGCTGTGATTTCAATGTTTTTGTGAATGATCACTATTTATTGATTATTTAATTGTAAGTACATTCATCAATCCTTTTGATTTTCAGAAAGGAATTTTCCATTATCATGAGCTTGGGTTCCGTCACCGCAACGATTGAAAGTTGTAGATCTAACTTTAAGAGAAAGGGTAAAAGTGTCAAATAGCTTTTGAATTTAGAAGTAAATAAGTTTTGGAAAACAAAAATTAATTAAATCTAATTGAATTAATTTTTTTATATTTGTGACTTTTCAATTTTTGAAAGGATATTGATGTAATTATCAAATTTACTAAAGATATAGATGAAATTCTCCATTGTTATTATTCTTATTAGAGGAAATTGGAACCTACCCACTTCTTTAGGCTCCCCACCTTAAATGGGTTGGGCTCTACTTCGCAAATGAAATTCATAAAAGCATTCAAAACATTAAATTTTCAATTCAACGGGTATATAACGATCAAAAAGTTTTTTAAATAAAAACCCTGTTTAACTATCCAAACAACCAAAACCGTTCAAATTTTCCACCATTCATATACTTTCATATCGTACAAACATACACTTTCAACATGTGTTATCTCGACGAATAACGAGCCAAAAAATTGTTAAGATTGTACGAATATCATGAACATTATCTATATTTTGATGAAGATTAAACCAACAGTTCAAACATTCAGAAGAGCATACCCCGCGATCGAGTTAGATTTGAAGAACGACTTATGGAAGATTAATCTGGCGACACACCAAAATACGCTGAAAGGAATTTTGGGCAAAGGTTCTGAACGAGCTCGTAACAATGACTACACTCACCACTGTTACGTCAGTGTGACGCCATCTTTAAACACTTTCACCATATTCATCCCAAACAACCGTAATAAGAACCGCCAAATTCAACTTTTTTATTTTGAAACGAAATTACTAAAAATAAATTTTCATTAATTAAAGAAACTTTATTTTAAAAATAAAGAATGTATTAGGAAATAAAATAATTCAATTATTGTGTATTTCCTCGGCGTGCAATGTGTTCCACCAAATCGGCACGACTGTGTAGCCGAGTTTGCTCGTCAGCTAATTCTCTAATAAGTTGTATTGTTTGTTCGTGAGTTCATATAATATCTTCCTCACGATGTTGTTCCTCTGGATTAAAATAAGAGGATATTGCCCCTATTTTATCCTTTACAATCATATCATTAAATATGATGCATGCGTACATGATAATCGTTATTTTACTAAGAGCATCGGTCGTGCAAGATTTTTTATTATATCATTTTTTATTTAGCACACCAAATGCTTGTTCCACATCAACCCCACATTTTTTTTATAAACTTTCGATTAATAACCGATATAATCCATTTGGAAAAATATGAGAAATATGTGTGTAATGAGAAAGAATGTGCTTTTGAAAGTCTGAATAAAAATAAAAGGGTATTGAGTATTTATAGGTAAATTAAAATCTTTAAAATGAATGATTTCTTTTAAATAATTAGCCAATGACTACTTTATATTTCTCTTCATTCAGTGAATAACTTGACCAAACAAACCCCTCATACCACCCACCACACATAGTGGTGATGGTGATATTATGGACCACTACGCGTGGTCCTCTTTAGAAGTATGATAACCAGTAGTCCAGCATTATTATGGGCAGTGTAATGTTGAATTCATTACCGAGCATTTTTTATTCTTTTTTAGATTAAGGCCGGATGCTGTATGTAAAATGAGTTAGTTGGGATTCGACACACGGTTAAGGTGGTTAAACCTTTTGTACTTTGTGTGTATGATATATTGAGTTAATATGATTAAGTATGCGGAATCTACTTAATCACACTTAGAAGGTTATTATGGTTATGGAAATGGAACAGTTGTATTTGTTATATGACAAAGGAACAATGAAAGATTAACACCAAACGATTCAATATTATTGATGATAATAATACGAGTGATCTTGAGTTATCACTAGGGTTACAACCTTGAATCTTAAGTTTTTCTTACTTGTGATATTTTTGTGTTTGTTTTAGTTCTAACAGTTATGAAAGTTCTAAGTATTTTTAACACACCGACCAACTAACTTCTAGTCTAAGATCTTCTTTTATAGTCCAAGAAGATCTTTACAATATTTCTTAAAGTCTAGTCGAACTACTTGCTAACTTATCTTGAGTGTGTCAGTACATAAGATACAACATGTATCTTTGTACACAACTTGTTAACTAAGCACATGGGGTAAGATATTATCTACCGTATATTGTTGACCAAAATATACATAATATCTTTTCATACTTATCCACTTAGCAGCAGAATGTACATTAGCAGCAGCAATGAGTTATCACTAGCAGCAGAATCCTTCAGCAGCAGAATGTTAAGCCTAGCAGCAGAATCATTTATCGCTAGCAGCAGAATCAAATGTTCTAGCAGCAGGAACAAACATTACCAGCAGGAACCAAATGCACTAGCAGCAGAATCAGACTTGGAGTATTTATTTGAATAGAACCCGATATTAAACTTCTTGAATATTTAATTCCCAACAATCCTCCCGTAAACATGTGAATCCATTTCAACATGTTTCTGAATTAAATTATGGATTGTGAAGATCTTTCAAACACTTCTGTTCTTCAAATTGAATATCTTTCTCAGTAATTCATCTGCTTTGTTCTTTGACTTTAACAATATCAACACACATCTTAAACACTGACCTAAAGATGGTGCAACTTCCTTGGATGCAGGAATTATAAGAGGCAATGATGCTGTGTATCTTGGATGCTTGTTTCAACAAGTGAAATCATCTATCAGCATGCCTTTGCAAGTGATGAACAAACGTGGTAAACTAAAATTGAAACTTTTCTTCGTTTGACCTAGATAGAACTTTCTCCTTTAGTTATGATCTTGTCATTTTCAACCTTCATGACATCATCTTGTATGCTCTTGTCTTTTCCTCCCTTACATTGGGTTTGTCTTCCTTTCTTGGGCTTTTATTTCCTCCCCTGAGATGTTTCCTCCCCTGAAGCAAATAAAATTTTTATCCTCCCCTTGTTTGGAAGATCTCTCACTATGTACCAAAATATTTCTTTCTCCATTATCTGATCTACCAATGAGAACTTGTTATCAGACAATATTGTACATGAAGCCATCAATTCCTTAAGAGTTTAAGTTACTGCCCTCATCACTTCTAGGTGTGTTAACTCCTATGAGAGGTGATTCATGGGGAATTTGACTAATGGTCCATCAATGGATGGTTTTTCTGAGTCCCTTTGAAAATCCTTTTAAGAAACTTTTGCCTTAGCAGTATGTATATGATTTTATTATGAAAAACCATACTGCTTTCAACCATTTTGAAGGGATTAAGTGTATAACAGACACTTAATCAAAATTTCGGTTTAAAGTAACCTCTGGTTGTGTGAGAACCAATGTTTTCAGTTATAAATAACTGCCTGTGTAAAGATAAACTCATTCAAAGAGTTTTCCTGACAGTGTTTCCAGCTCATAGTAATTGTTACCTCTAACACAAGTGTTAGATTCACTTTTACTAGCTGTTCTTTCTATCAGATGTCCTTAGACTTGCTCATTACACTTGAAAGTATAAAATGATAGAAAGTGAGTTGAGTCAGTTACTATATGACCAACTAAGTCCTTAATTCAATGTGAAATTTCATACTTAGGTTTCAAGAAAGAAGTTTTAAGGAGTTTTAAATTCCCAAACTCAGTCCATCATAAACCTAATATGTCAGAAACTAATATTATCATTCTGTTGCTTCCATTTCACTCGAAACATCCTTTTGTGTTCACATGATCATACCTGAAATTGTTAGTCTAAAACCAAAAGAACAATGTACAAAGTACTTGTCTTGTATTAGAATAATCATAGGAATAACTGTATGAATAACACAATTTAAATTTGTACTAGCAGCACAAACTTTTGTAATAGCAGTAGTATCTTGTAAAACTAGCAGCACAATCAAAAATTTATTTACAAAAACACAAAGTTTAAAATTATTGAGGATTAAGCATTCCAATACTTGCTACCAAGTACTAAAACCTTCCAACATCAAAAGCTTTGGTTAGCAGATCTGCAAAATTGAATTCAGAAGCAATTTTAAGAACTTGAATTAATCTTTTCTCATTGCAGTCTCTTATAAAGTGATGTCTAATTTCAATGTGTTTTGTTTTAGAATGTTGCACTGGATTTTTAATAATACAAATTGTACTACTATTATCAATATGAATAACAGTGTTTAAGAAATTGTACCCATAGTCAAGGAGTTGGTTTTGAAGCCATAGAACTTGACCACAGCAACTTGCAACAGCTACATATTCAGCTTCAGTTGTTGAATTAGCCACAATTTTTTGCTTCTTACACTGCCATGAGACAAGTCTACACCCAAGGAATTGACATCCTCCAGTTGTTGACTTTCTGTCAAAGCTAGCACCAGCATAATCACTATCCGAAAATGCTACCAAGTCAAAAGGAGATTCCCTTGAATACCATAGACCCAACCTAGGTTGACCCTTAAGATATCTAAAAATTCTCTTGACTGCTGTTAAACGAGAAACCTTTGGAGTTATTTGAAATCTTGCACAAGCACAAACAGAGAACATGATGTCAGGTCTAGATGATGTAAGATACATCAAGGAGCCTATTATAGATCTGTATGTGTGTACATCTACATTTTTTCCATCTAAGTCTTTAAGAAGAGGCTTCTCAGAGTCCATTGGTGTGCTTGCCATTTTTGAATCAGCAAAGTGAAATTTTCTAAGTATCTCTGCAACATACTTGTCCTGAGAGATAAAGATTCCTTCATTTGATTGCTTAACTTGCAGACCCAAAAAGAATGTGAGTTCTCCCATAGAACTCATCTGAAACTTATCATGCATAAGCTTCTCAAACTCTAAACACATCTCCTTCCTAGTAGATCCAAAGATAATGTCATCTACATACACCTGCACTAACAGAAGATCCTTCTTGTGCTGTTTGATGAAAAGTGTCTGATCAATCTTTCCTCTTTGAAATCCATTTTCTAATAAGTAGGAAGCTAGTGTTGCATACCAAGCTCTTGGTGCCTGATGAAGGCCATAGAGAGCTTTAACTACTCTGTACACTCTGTTTGGATGTTGTGGGTCAATGAAGCCTGGAGGTTGTGAAACATACACCTCTTCTTCAATTGTTCCATATAAAAATGCACTCTTGACATCCATTTGATAAACTGTGAAGCCTAAAAATGAAGCATAAGCTAAGAAAAGCCTAATTGCCTCAATCCTTGCTACTGGAGCATAAACCTCATCATAGTCTATTCCTTCTTGTTGTGTGTACCCTTGGGCTACTAATCTAGCCTTATTCCTAATCACTATACCCCTTTCATCCCTTTTATTCTTGAAAACCCATCTAGTGCCAATTACCTTTGCATCCTTAGGTAAATCAACTAGCACCCATACCTTCTGAATCTTGAATTGAAGAAGCTCCTCTTGCATAGCTTCTACCCAGCTTGAATCATCTAAGGCTTTCAGAATGTTCTTTGGTTCATCTTGTGAGAGAAAACATACAAACAAGCAAGAGTTTGAAAACTCATGCTGCTTTGAAGCATAAAGGGCATCAATAATCCCTTGTTGTTCTGAAGACACCAGTTGTTGTCTTGTCTTCACACCTGATTGTACATCTCCAATCACATTATCTAGGGAGTGGACTTTGTGAATTCTTGTTTGTGGAGTAGAAGGAACTTGATAATTTGATGGAAGATTTTTGAAATCCATCTCATTGTCTGAGAATTCTGCTTCTTTCATTTCTGAAGGGCCAGCAGCAGAATCATTTGACCTAGCAGCAGGAACATTAAGCCTAGTAGCAGAATCACCAGCAAAAACAATTTGTTGTTCCTGAGTTCCATCTTCTTTCCTTTCATCTTCAACACCCTCTTTAGCTTTGCTAGAAGAAGATTTATCAGTTGTTGAAGTTGATTCCACATTTGTACTTGACCATATTGGCATCCAAACATGATCTTGGTTTGTCTCCTTTTCTAACCTTGCCTCATCTGTTGCTTGTGAACCTGAAAAATCATTAGTTTCTGCAACAACAGGCACATAATTCATTGATTTGGTTAGTGTTTCAAGATCAAATAGCCATTTTGGTCCTTGACCTTCTACATTGGATTTGTCTTCCAAAAACTCCACATGTAGGTTTTCTTCTACAATCATAGTTCTTTTGTTGTATACTCTAAATGCTTTGCTATTAAGAGAATATCCAACAAAGAATCCTTCATCTGCTTTACCATCGAATTTTCCTAAATGGTCTAAGGTATTGAGAATTGTCACATGACATCCAAAGGGTCTAAGAAATCCTATTGCAGGAGTTCTACCTCTAAAAAGTTCATATGATGTCTTATTGTGAGGCTGTACAACTAAAAATCTGTTTTGAACATAGCAAGCAGTGTTGACTGCTTCAGCCCAAAAAGTTATAGGTAGCTTAGAATCAGCTAACATAGTTCTAGCAGCTTCAATTCGTGTTCCATTCTTTCTCTCAACAACACCATTCTGTTGTGGTGTTCTAGCAACACTAAATTCTCTCCTAATACCTTTTTGTTTGCAGAAATCATCCATAACTCTATTCTTAAACTCTGTGCCATTATTAAATCTAATGACTTTCAATTTCTTGTCTACTTGGTTTTCTATCTGTGTAATGAATGTCTTAAGGATGCTTGTAGTCTCATCCTTAGTAGATAGAATGAAAACCCATGTAAATCTGGTATAGTCATCAATTATAACAAGACAATATCTCTTATGCAATATACTACTTACTGAAACAGGTCTAAATAAGTCCATATTAAGCATAGACAATGATTGATTGATAGAGTTAAAAATCTTGGATTTACAAGTGGCTTTGTGTTGTTTGCCTTTAAGACAAGCAATGCATGTTTGATCATTTTCAAATCTTTTGTGAGGTAAACCTCTTACCAAACCATTCTTAACAATTTTATTTATGGTTTTGAAGTTAATATGACCAAGCCTTCTATGCCATTTCATTGATTCATCCAATGTGGCCTTTGCAACAAGACAAGTTAAATTTTTTTTAGGAACAATGTTCTTTATGTCTACACTGTACATATTGCCCTTTCTAGGAATTCTAAGAAGTACTTGACTTTCATCAAACATCTTAAAATCAGGAGAAAGTACAAGACATTCAGTCTCACAGAAAAGAACATTGTTCTTTTTGTCACACATTTGTGAGACACTAAAAAGATTATAATTTAGCTCTTTTACATAGAACACATCTTCAAAATCTAAATTTCCAGTTTTAATGATACCTTTACCGGAAATTTTGCCACCAACACCTCCTCCAAAGGTAACATAGCCTCCATCTATTGATTTAAAATCTGAGAGATAAGACTTGTTGCCTGTCATGTGCCTAGAACATCCACTATCTGAGTATCCTTGATCCCCTTGCTGATCATTTGAATGTTCCTGCACATAAATGAGAAGTATTAGTTTCTTTTGGGGACCCAAGCCATTACTGACTTAGATCTGCCTCTTGCATCAATGTAATTTAATCTTTTAAGGACAGTTGATGCAACATTGGATTTAAGAATCCAACATGCTGAGGCCTTAACAGCATTTGCCCTGTTTCCCTTAGCAGCATAAAGAACTGATTGCTTAGCAGCAGGAACTGCTAACTTTTCAGTTCTACCCGTTGGTTTCCAAACTTGTTTTTGAACCACTTCTTTTGTTTGAATGGGCCTTAGAACAGTCTTTGGTGCATGTTTGAAAAATGTTTTTGCACCCTTAGCTGTTGATTTTGGGTTAACAGTCATAGATGGTCGAGTAGCAGGAACAATTAGCCTAGCAGCAGGAACCATTCGTCTACCAGCAGGATCTGTGTTTGAGCTACTTATTTGAGACTGTTTTGGGTTTTGTTCTATTAACACTAGAGCTAGAGTGAAAGTGAGTTTGAGGAGTTTGCCTTTTGAAGTTCACCCTATTGTTTTCATACCCAGTTACCAAATGGTTGCAGAAAGCTGCAAGATGGTCAAAACTACCACATGTGTAACAAGCTTTGTTATAAAAAGCAAAGTCATCACCTAGTTGATGAGACTTGAGGTTATTCCAATTCCTTTGGTTACCTCTGGGCTTGTTGGTGGTTCTATATTGCTCACAATATCTAACTGGTTGCCTAACATGCTTAATGTTTCATTTAGGCTTAGCAGTATTGTGTTTGACTATCTTAGGAACACTTGTTCCTACTTTCTTAACCACTTCAGGTTTAGACATAACCTGCTCTTCTTCATCACTATCAGTTGTGCAATCCTCAACAACTATAGCATCTAATTTCTTAACAAAAGACACCTTGTTCTGATAAAGTAAAGTTTTATCTAAACTTTCACTAACTTTTTCTACCTTTAAACTCTCAGTAGTCTTAGAACCATATTCCATTATTGGTTCTTGAAACTCAGGTAAACCTGAATTCCTTAGGTCAATCCCTGGGGGTTTTGGGATGCCTCTATAAGGAGATGGGACACTCTTATATCCTAACCCTGACTTAGCTCTATTAATCACTTGACATTCTACTATGTTGTGCACACCTCTAGAAGCATGTTCTAGTGCCTGTGTAGTCAAGTGAATGTTTTCATTTTCCATTTTGACCCTATCAAAAGCTTCTCTCAAAAGCTTAATTTTAGCATCTCTAAAGAATATGTCCTGTCTTAGGAGAGCTTTGTCATCAGAAAAAGCTAATTCATTTTCCTTATAGTGTGTGATTTGTTTCTCTAGAGTCTCTAATCCACACTTATAGTTTATAAAGTTTTGAAAAGTGCTGCTTAGCTCTTTCTTTTGATCATCATATTGTTTGATTAAAACCTGTAGAGCATTAAGAGCAGTGCAAGTATTTGAACAAACTTTATGATTTTGTATCTCAGTAGCAGAAAAAGCCATAAGTGTCATCTGAGCAGGAGTTTCTTCTTCGGCTGCCATGAAGCTCCAATCAAAACCTAAGCCATCAATAGGTACCATAGCTTTTGGCTCAATAACCTCCTCTGTTTTGGATTTGCTTCCAAAACCTCTATTTTTGCTATCTTGCTGCCTTGGTCTTCTGCACTCTCTTGAGACCTGACCCATCATGTGGCAGTTATAGCACTCTATCTTTGACTTATCAAAACCAGCAGCATCAGTGTTGCTGATTATGAGCTTCTTCCCCGTCTTGTGATAGAACTTCTTGGCTCTCATGCTAAGAAGAGAAATTTGCCATTTTAGATCCATTTCCTCCAGATCATCTTCATGGATCTCTTGGAGGTCTTCATAGGTGAGCATGGACACATTATTTTGACTTGTAAGAAAGGCACAACAAGTCTTTTCATCCAAAATACTAATGGTACTGCTTGATGAACTAGCAGCACCAACATCATCAACAACTTTCACCTCTTCACTTGATTTTGAGGTACTAGGAGTTGACATAAATGCCTTGTTCCCAATATTAGAACTAGTACCTCCATTCTTCTTCAAATCTTGCTCCACAATCTTGAAGTTGCTATACAAGTCCATCAGTTCCATGGTGTCTAAGTCTGGCTTGTTCTTCCAGACAACAACATGCATAGCCCACTCTTCTGGTAAGCTTCTCAGAAATTTTGAGTTCAAATCTTCTTGAGGCATTTCAATCCCAAGAATAGCAAGTTGGCTCACAATATTCTGATGCCTATTAAACATGTGGTCAAGAGATTCATTTTATGTAGAGGAGAAGTTTTCAAACTGCTGCTTGAGCCGGGTCTTTTGGGTTTTTTTGGTGGCTTCATTTCCACCATACCTGGCAATAATAGCTTCAAATAATGACTTGGCATCTTTGAACTTGCTGAATTTTAGAAGTTGATCATTGGGAATGGTCATCATCAGCATGCTTCTTGCCTTCAAGTCATGTTTCTTCTTTATTCTATCTTCTGCAGATGTTGGCTTTGTCTGCAGAATAGACACTACTTTGCCATCCACTGTTGATGTAGTGGTGGTAGGCTGGTAAGAGTCTCCATCTTCAATGATTTCCCAAAGTGCATAATCTTGCACTTGGAAATATTGCTCAATCCTCAGCCTCCACATCTCAAACTCATTTTGTTTGAGCATAGGAATCTTCGCAGCAACATTTGTCTGAATAGATTCAACGTCCATTTCTACTTCTTCTTCTAAATCAAATATCAGCCTGAGCTCTGATACCACTTGTTGGGATTCGACACACGGTTAAGGTGGTTAAACCTTTTGTACTTTATGTGTATGATATATTGAGTTAATATGATTAAGTATGCGGAATCTACTTAATCACACTTAGAAGGTTATTATGGTTATGGAAATGGAACAGTTGTGTTTGTTATATGACAAAGGAACAATGAAAGATTAACACCAAATGATTCAATATTATTGATGATAATAATATGAGTGATCCTGAGTTATCACTAGGGTTACAACCTTGAATCTTAAGTTTTTCTTACTTGTGATATTTTTGTGTTTGTTCTAGTTCTAACAGTTATGAAAGTTCTAAGTATTTTTAACACCGAGCAACTAACTTCTAGTCTAAGATCTTCTTTTATAGTCCAAGAAGATCTTTACAATATTGCTTAAAGTCTAGTCGAACTACTTGCTAACTTATCTTGAGTGTGTCAGTACATAAGATACAACAATATCTGTGTACACAACTTGTTAACTAAGCACATGGGGTAAGATATTATCTACCGTATATTGTTGACCAAAATATACATAATATCTTTTCATACTTATCCACTTAGCAGCAGAATGTACATTAGCAGCAGCAATGAGTTATCACTAGCAGTAGAATCCTTCAGCAGCAGAATGTTAAGCCTAGCAGCAGAATCATTTATCGCTAGCAGCAGAATCAAATGGTCTAGCAGCAGGAACAAACATTACCAGCAGGAACCAAATGCACTAGCAGCAGAATCACACTTGGAGTATTTATTTGAATAGAACCTGATATTAAACTTCTTGAATATTTAATTCCCAACAGAGTTGTAGTCCTACAATGAATCGTACGTCTGCCATCCACCAATTAGCGTATGGGACAACACCTAATGCTTTTTATGAATATTTACAAATTAGTGAAGAAAATATGTGGAACGAGCTTTTGGGTTTACTGCAAGGCCGTTGAGGGTTTCTAGCACTACCAACGCGTACGTACCATGTGAACAAGTGTGACAAATCGTAATTTCAGGTCCTTTTTCAAGCTTCAAAAGTTTACTATTCATCTCGGGGAATTTACTATTCACAGGTTACTATTCATCATTTCACTATTCATCATTTTTTAGTTCAGTTTGCGACTTTGAGAGGGTTTCAAAAATTTTACTATTCATGAAACACTATTCATTCCCGGAGGGAAATCACTATTCATGGTCATTATTCATCATTTCGTAAACTAGGTTTACTGGTATTCAAAATTCGCGTAACCGTATGGTTTGGCTGCGTATGCATGAAACATCATCAAGGACATCTCATATAGACTAGAGTAGTCTACATATCATCAGTAACATCATCTCATATTAGGTCATGCACGGGTTTGCATAATTTCAATTAACGTATGTTTATTTATTAAATAAGCGTTACCACTCAGTCATTACTACGAATAAAAAACCCGACACTCCTGACTATGATCCTAATATAATTTTACACTCACTATAATGATATAAAAATTGTATTATTAGTTTACCCGATGTTTTGAAATCATTTATTATATTTTCCGTTAAAAGCTTATAACTACGTCGGTTCGCGATATTTCAACACGACAACTATTTTAACCCCCGATTCTTGCAAGGAATGTGATTTCATAATTTTTACAACCTCGTCATAATTTATTTTGGTCCGTCAAGATTTATTTCTAGCTAACTCGGTACCCGGTAACACCTAAAACACATAATATCTAACTAAATCCTACACTAAAAGTCAAGTTACTTACAAAATCTTCCTACCCATGACCCCCCCCCCCCCATACCACCATCTTACAACTTTGAAAAATTCTACTCACTCTCATTAATATCTAGTACTTCATGTCTTTGAAAATAACTACATTTACCATTCATATACTCTAACATATTACTCCTAGTTTCAAGATCAAGAAAAAGATAGAAACCCTTATTCACTCTCTCATAGTGATCGGCCAAGGCAAGAACAAGAGGATAAGTTCACCAAAAATTCCAAGATTTAGTATTTCAAGTCCAAGAAGTATCCTAGTTAAGGTTTTGAGATAAAAACCTCAAAGGATAATTAAGTGTTTACTACAAAAACTCATCAAATCTTCAAGTAAGTGTCTAACTAAATTTTCTACTCTTTTATACTTACATTTAATCTATTTTGATGTTCTAGTAGCAAATCATGCAATTATACATATGTTATATACCACTTGACATTTATTTTTCTCACTAAAATGGATTTAAAGATTTTTATTAGTGATCTTATGAGATCCACCACTTTTGGCGAAGATTAGGAACCCATGACAGCCTAAGAAGGTGTATGGTAGGCTTAGACTAGTTGTGGTGTTGATTGGAAGTGATATCTACAAGTCTTGAACTAGAAAAAGCGATTTTTACAAGTTATAGAAAAGGTTCTGTCCATTTTTGCAAGTTCTGGAAAACTCAGTAGGTCATGAGATGTTTTGGCTTACATAATTAGAAAATACTTTCAAAAACGAAACCGTGGCCGTTGGAATGAGCAAAAACGAGCTTACGACGAAAGAGATACGAATATTTCAAAATCTATTAGCGATAACTATTTTTCAGAAAAATAATTGTTGCTGTCCAGATTTTTAACTTAGTAAAACTCAGTTTTAAACAATAAACCGAGTCCCCGAGACTTCAAAATGTGTTAGTATACTTGCATACCTTCGCGGGGATAGGTAGAACTTTACAAACCGAGCTATAACGAAAAAGTAATGACTTACCGAAGTTACCGACGAAATAAATATTTTTGGCAGCTTTTCTAATAGAAAATAGTAACCAATTTTATTTTTAAGAATGGATTTTGGACATTTCAAGAGCGGTTTCGAACCAAATAACATAAACGGAAGTTGTAGAGTTTGGTTACTTGTTTTAGACGAGTCGTAACCTTTCCAAAGTACACATTTCAGAAACATTATAGCGTAATAACGGTACATACTTGCTAAAATTCCAAAAATGGTATATTTTGTCTATTGACGGAAAGTAACGATGTGACACTATTTTCATATCTAAACTCACAAACAAACATGTACGGTTGAAATAACTTTCATAAAATGCATACACGGCATCATTTCATGATCTAAGGCACATCATTCATATTTAGGTTGCGGTTAGGGATCGCGCCACATTTCAGTGTATCCACTTTTGTCATCATAACTATTGCATCAGGTGAGTTTCATAGCCCCTACTCTTATACGTTTCGAATTACTTTTGGGGGAGAATGCATGCTCATTTTCAGTTAAATGTTATACTTGATTTACTCGAATATGCTACTTGTTTAGTCAAACCATTAATTGTTCCACTTATGACTTTGTTATTCACTCGAATGCGTTGTATATTCACTTGTTTCATACATAATTCTTATTACTCATGGACACAAGCACTTTAAACGATTATGCATACTTAACCGAATGAACCGGCTCCACTACTATGTACATACATGACAAAATGAACGGGTCACATAACCGAATGTACGGGTCACATGACAGAATGAACGGGTCACATGACAGAATGAACGGGTCACATAACCGAATGTATTGGTCGAACTAAATTTATTTTAAATCTTGGTCCATATATTACTTTTGTTTACCTAAACCAAATCTTATTTGGCAGTGGGTTGTGAACACACAGGTTACAAGCCTTGTATGGGCGGGACTTGGGACTGAGTGGATTTACAATGCCTTTGCTGGGAAATCCTCATTCAAATGCTTTATGTTAATACAAATATCGTCCTAAAAATGTTATTTATATTTTACGACCTTTGCTTAGTTTTGTTAATGACAATTACAAAGTTTATCTTTAAGCGAAGCATAAATAAGATTTAAGTATTTTACATTTATAGTGATAAGCATTTTACAAACACATTTTTACATCACAAAGTTCTTTAGAAATGACATTTACAAGTTTACATGTTTATTTCTTAAAATTGAAATTTTATTAGTTAAATATTAGGATGACATCATGACATGCATCATCTACACAATCTTGGTAAGATTTTGTGATATTTTGTTTAGATCTTCAAGCCAAAGAGTTGACATTTGAAGATATGGAAAGATATGGCAAGATTTGGAAAGATTTGGAGATCTCTTAGCTGGCCTGACACGGCGGATCCAAAAGCATACACGGACGGATCCAATTTTGGGGATCCGCCGGATCTGCCGCCTGTTCATCAGCTTTTCCTATAAATAGCAAGCTAATCATTTGGCCATTTCATCACTTACATAGCTTAAATTAGATATCCTTTCATTTACATATCACTAACCCTTAGCATACTAACATTACATAGATCTTTCCTTTTGTAGCAAAGAAGATCTCAACATGGAAGGATCGACATACTGTTGTCATCCTGTAGTATAGAGTCTGTGTGATCTTGCATCAGTTCACACATCATAGTTGCATCTTTTATTCAGTAGAAACCGGTTAGTGTTTTAGTCCTCAAAACACATAGAGTGTAAGGAGTGGTTGTACCCATGTAAAGAACCAAACTGGAGTGGTTGTACCCTTGTAAAGAACTTGACATCTAGCTTAGTGTCGGTAATCATTTAGGCGACGTCAGGTTGGTTCTTCCTTAAACAAGAACTCGGTATTTAGCTTTGTACCGGAAAAAGGTGTAAGCGACGTGTATTAAGGTTTTCTCCGCCGAGAAGGGAGCTTTGTTTCTTTGTGAATAATAACTCTCGAGTTAGAGGCTCTAGGAGTAGAGTAGGGCAAGGATAAGAGTCCTTGTAGCCAAACCACTATAAACATCCGTGTTATGTAGTTTGATCTTTCCTCTCTTTACTTATTTACTTACATTACTTGTTTGTGTGCTTGATTGTTTACTTTACTTTGAAATCACGATAAGTAACAAAGCGAATTAATTTTAAACGGTAAAAACTATTCAACCCCCTTCTAGTTTTCCAAAATTGGTATCAGATCAGTGTTACTCGAGATTTTCAAAATATATTATATTTTAAAAACTTGAAACGATCAATGGATTTTGAAAACTTTAAAGAAGGGCAATCCATGCAAAGACCGCCACTATTTGAATCTAATTGTTTCATATATTGGAAAAATTGCTTTGAGACATATGTGAAGTCAAAGGACATAGATCAGTGGTATATTATTGTAGAGGGTGATTACAAACCCATAAGTAGTGATATTTCAGGTGGTCGGGATATAGGTAACTCTTTTATTCGTCACAGTGATGAACAAAAGAAATTGATTGCCAAAAATAATGAAGCCAAAATGATGCTTTACAATGCCTTACCTAAGAAAGAATATGAAAGAGTTTTCATGTATAAAACGGCTAAGGATATTTGGCAATCACTAATTATCACTCATCAAGGGAACTCATAGGTCAAAGATAACAAAATTAATCTTCTTGTTCAACAATATGAACAATTTGTTATCTCTGAGGATGAAACCATTGATAGTGCTTTTTCTAGGTTTAATACTATTATTACATCTCTCAAAGCACTTGACGAATCTTTTTCTAGTAAGAATTTTGTCAGGAAATTTCTAAGAGCACTCCACCCGAAGTGGAGAGCTAAGGTGACAGCTATTGAAGAATCCAAGGATCTTTCAAGCATGACACTGGATGAGCTCATTGGAAACCTCAAAGTTCACGAGATGGTAATGGAAAAAGATTTAGAATTAGTCAAAGGCAAAAAGGAGAAGTCCATTGCCTTGAAAGCTAGGGTAGAATCAAGTAGTGATGCAGAATCTAGTGCTAGTAGTGAAGATGAAGAGTATGCCATGGCTGTAAGAGATTTCAATAAATTCTTCAGGAGACAAGGAAAGTTCGTTAGACCACCTCGTGAAGAAAAGAAATCCTTCCAGAAAGACCATGATAATAGGAAAGGAAAGGTAGATAGAAAGTGTTTTGGATGTGGAGATTCTAGTAACTTTATAGGAGAATATCCAAAGCCTCCAAAGAACAAGTCTCAAAGAGCCCTTGTTAGTGGAGCTTGGAGTGATAGTGAAGGAGATGACGACGAGCCTAAGAACGACGAAGTTGCTCTAATGGCTCATGGCACAGAAGAGGTACATTCTGACTTGTCATACTCTTTTATTATTGATAACACATTAGATATAGAATATAGCAAACTATGTGAAATCACTCTAAAAATCATAAGCAAAAATAAGTTCTTAAAAACCAAAAAGGAATTTTTAGAAAACTAAATTCATCAGTTAAAAGAGAAAGCTATAAGGTTAGAAAGAGCTAGAGGTATTAGAGAAACATGTGTTTTATGTCAAAAACTAAAACTTGAAATAGACACATTAAAATCCACACAGGAGAGTCTTGTCAGACAAAACTCCAAATTCAAAAGGTTTGACAAACACTTAAGTTGTACTGATGACATAATGAAAATGCAAAGAATACCTCATGGTAGTTTCAAACCAGATTTTATGAGAAATGGAAACTTTAGTGACTTTCAGGAACAAACGGCAAAAGAAAAAGGAACTGTTCCAACTACTTCTGACAACCACGGATCTGGCGGATCCAAAATTTTGGTTCCGCCAGGTGTATCCAAAGGATCCGCGGAAACAGAAGTTGAACAGAAGGCTATTAAATTAGATCGTACAAATTCTGTTAATATCACTAGAAAACCCAGCACGAGTACAACTAATAACAAACAAAAATCATCAGTCTCTATAGGAAAAGGTCAAAATAAGAATAGGGTTAAAACGATTGTAGACTCCTCATTTTATGAAGGAACCATGCCTAGGGAAAATTTTGTGGCAATTCCCTTTGATTATATGCTAGATATCAGTGAACCATGGTAATGTTGTGTCTAACCCAAACGGACCGATAAGATATTGAGAACCAAAAGTTTGAGCTTTGTCTTGAACTAAGGTATGCTCAAAAGTCAAGTTAGAATCAAATTAGTGGATCAAAGATAGTAAGTATTCAAGATACATGATGACAAGCAAAAGCCTTTCTCTCAACTTATCAAGTGTACGACGAAGGTATTGTCACATTCTGTAGCAAGCTTGATAGTCAAGTCATCAGAAAAGGTACAATTTCTCATGACTCTCTCACTATTAATGGTGGTGCTCTTGTAGATAACTTAGGATTTAACTTGCTTAGGATTAGTCAACTATGCCATAATAAGTATAACATCCTTTTAGTAAAAATGGAAGTAAAATACTTAAGGATGGCATAACCGTAGGAAAAGGTGTTTTGAATAACGATTACGTTATCAAATTAGATAAAACACCTAAAGACAAATCGTTGTCTCACTCCCTTGGACGATAACTCAAATCTATGACATCGACGCTTAGGTCACGTCATTATTATCTAAGGAACTCGTTAGGACCTTACGGGATGCTTTTGACCCGTCTCTATAAAACCTTCAAACCCATTCCTAGAAATGCCTTAGGCTTTGCCCATTTTGAAAAATCAAACCATGTCTACAAACTCAAGAAAGAATTATTTGAACTTAAGCAAGCACCAAAAGCTTGGTATGATCAACTTAAGACTTTCTTAGTAGACAATACTCTCTTCACCAAGAAAAAGGGATCACATGTTATCATAATTCAGATATATGTGAATGACATTATGTTCGGTTCAACTTGTCAAAGAGCTATGCAACGATTTCTCAAAAATCTTGCATGACTAGTTCGAAATGAGTATAATGGGGGAACTAAACTTTTTCTTAGATCTCCAAATTAAATGATTAGATGATGAGATACTCTTCAACCAATCTAAGTATATCAATGATATGCTTAAGAAGTTTGGTCTTGAAGATTCAAAACCCATGAAAACACCAATGTCTTCCAAAACCAAACTTACCTAGGATGACGAAAGTGAATCCGTAGATAGCACTAAATATAGAGGGATGATTGGTAGTTTACTCTACCTAACGGCTAGTAGATCGGACATTATGTTTAGTGTTTGTCTATGTGCACGCTTTCAAAAATATCCCAAAATATCCCATCTTGAAGCCGTTAAACAGATATTTAGGTACATAGAAGGCACTACACATTTAGGATTATGGTATCTCAAAGGGACAGGTGTAGAAACCATAGTGTATGCCAATTTAGACCATTCCGGTAATTATGTGATAAGGAAAGTACAAGCAGTGTGAGACACTGTTTTACTTCATGATTCACTAAGAAACAAACAGTCCTCACAACTTCAACTATCAAGGCAAAGTGTGTCAAGAAGGAGTATGGATAAAGCAGGCTCTCAATGACTATGGAATTGTACTCAAAGACATTCTCATTCTTTGTGACAACAAAGGAGCTATTAATCTTAGCAAAAACCCAGTCCAACACGCTAGAACCAAACACGTCATCACTTTCTTCGTGACAATGTTCAGAAGGGAAACATCTCAATTGAGAAAGTTTCCTCGGAGGACAAAATTGCCGATATCCTCATAAATCCTCTCAAGAGAGAACCTTTCAACTAGTTTAGGATTAATGAAACCTAGTGAGTAGAATAAACGTTAGCTCAAACCTTAAGATTAACCAAACTCGGCAAAAACCCAACATAAGCTCTGATCCTGCGGATCTTTGCTTAGTTTTGTTAATGACAATTACAAAGTTTATCTTTAAGCAAAGCATAAATAAGATAAAGTCTTTTACATTTATAGTGATAAGCATTTTACAAACACATTTTTACATCACAAAGTTCTTTAGAAATGACATTTACAAGTTTGCATGTTTATTTCTTAAAATGGAAACTTTATTAGTTAAATATTAGGATGACATCATGGCATGCATCATCTACACAATCTTGGTAAGATTTTGTGATATTTTGTTTAGATCTTCAAGCCAAAGAGTTGACATTTGAAGATATGGAAAGATATGGCAAGATTTGGAGATCTCTTAGCTGGCCTGACACGGCGGATCCAAAAGCATACACGGACGGATCCAATTTTGGGGATCCGCCGGATCCGCCGCCTGTTCATCAGCTTTGCCTATAAATAGCAAGCTGATCATTTGGCCATTTCATCACTTACATAGCTTAAATTAGATATCCTTTCATTTACATATCACTAACCCTTAGCATACTAACATTACATAGATCTTTCCTTTTGTAGCAAAGAAGATCTCAACATAGAAGGATCGACATACTGTTGTCATCCTGTAGTATAGAGTCTGTGTGATCTTGCATCAGTTCACACATCATAGTTGCATCTTTTATTCAGTAGAAACCGGTTAGTGTTTTAGTCCTCAAAACACATAGAGTGTCGGGAGTGGTTGTACCCTTGTAAAGAACCAAACGGGAGTGGTTGTACCCTTGTAAAGAACTCAACATCTAGCTTAGTGTCGGTAATCATTTAGGCGACGTCAGGTTGGTTCTTCCTTAAACAAGAACTCGGTATTTAGCTTTGTACCGGAAAAAGGTGTAAGCGACGTGTATTAAGGTTTTCTCCGCCGAGAAGGGAGCTTTGTTTCTTAGTGAAGAATAACTCTCGAGTTAGAGGCTCGAGGAGTGGAGTAGGGCAAGGATAAGAGTCCTTGTAGCCGAACCACTATAAACATCTGTGTTATGTGGTTTGATCTTTCCTCTCTTTACTTATTTACTTACATTACTTGTTTGTGTGCTTGATTGTTTACTTTACTTTGAAATCACGATAAGTAACAAAGCGAATTAATTTTAAACGGTAAAAACTATTCAATCCCCCTTCTAGTTTTCCACACTTTACATTTTACATTAAACTCTATGAACTCACCAACCTCGTGTTGACACTTTTAGCATGTATTTTCAAGTATAAAGCAATAGCAAGCTATGGGAGGCTTTTGGCAGGGCATGGCATGGTCATAGAAGACTCTGATATATTGGGGACCACTTGAAATCTTTTATGGGCTCATATTTCCGCGCCATTTTGAAATGTTGTAAATAAATCACTTTTCAATATGAAATCTATTTTAAATAATTGAGATAAAACCATTCTTTATACTTGTGTTGTGATACCAATTTAGTAGCACCCCAGTGATATGTATGCTTCCGCTGGACCCCATTTTGGGGGTGTTACAGATTGGTATCAGAGCCTTGGTTATAGAGAACTGGGTAATTTTAAAACCTAGACTATAACTACATTTACGAAAACTTAACCCTATGACCGCCACGTGCCTGCCTGCCATGCTGATGCCTCATTTATGGTTTGTTGCTGTCATATTTGATGAGATTTGTGTCTTGTTATCGGATCAATTATACCCACTTATTCTCGTTGATTACTATAAGTATCTTCCATACACTTACGCTTATGTGTCGTACACGTCACATCGTTACGCCTTTTCCTTACGTAATCTCATCATTCGACCTCGAGTTTGGTCACTTGCCTTAGTCTTTCAAAATGGCTTCTAAATGTGATGGACATATTATTAGTATAACTGAGCTGAGTATTTCAAAATTCATTGAACCTCAGTGGAATATAGACTGGTCATCTATATTCGACCAGGGACAGTGGGGCATAGCCTGACCACCTATGTCCGACTCAGAGATGAATTTTGCAATACTGAGACTAGTTATAATGGAATTATGTCCAGGTTGAATCTCTACTCGATTTCTAAAGGTTTCAAAAATTCATGTGTGTGTGTAAACAATCGTTGCAAGAACATTCACATCTACATCACCTCGTGAACCACCGCCTAGGAGCACGCCAACCAATCATAACTCGACCTCAAGCTTTCATTTTATGACAAGCCACTTTAGGGCACCTACTTTTAGGAAACGTCTTTATTACGTCTCACACTTCTTTTCTTGTTTTGAAGAAGTAAGCCGCCAAAGAAAGCTACTTCAGCAATGACACCAGCTGAGATTAGGAAACTTGTTGCCGATAGTATAGAGGCAGCACTAGTAGCTGAAAGAGAGGTCGTAGCTGTCACAACTCGTAATTTCAGGCCATTTTTCTGAACCTCGACAATTTACTATTCACGAGTTACTATTCATTTTTACTATTCACTGGCACTATTCATTCCAAAATTTTTATTTCATATTCTCGTAAGTTAAACTATTTTAATGATAACCCGAGATTTTGGCACTCGTCGGAGAATTTCTGCAAGAATCACGAAACCGTGTCCGAGACTTACTTTAAGGTTTAAACGTCATTTAGGCATCCCGATATGTCCAAACAACATTACCAACAAGAGAAATATATGTTTTCCACCTTTCGTGACATTTTCATGAATTTAGGAATTTTAGGATACCCGGTTTTAAGTTTGGTGACGTTACGACTTACAGTTAGCAATTAACGGGACCAAAACTCACTCCGTAAGTCAAGATAAGTATCCAGCCTAAAATATATAGATATTTTCTGAAAAATATCTAGATATTTCAAAGACCTAGTGAAATTACCATTTTACCCTTCCATCAAAATTACCAAAATGCCATTGGACTATATAAAGACTAAACTAGCTTTATTTTAGAAAAAAATCACAAAAACCCTCTCCTTTCTTCTCTCTAGCTCACGGCACAACCACAAGACCAAGGAGATCCCGTAATTTTTCCAAGATCGAGTGTTAGATTAGTCCCAAATACCTTCCTTGTTAGAGTTTTGCAATAAAAACTCCAAGGTTGTGGTCATTTTTCATTCTAGCTCACCAATCATCAAGTAAGCTTCAAGAACATCTTTCTAATCTTTTCATACTTTCAATCTATTGTTTTTCATGTTATATTGATGATTGATCATGCAAAATACAAGTTATCTATACCACTTTGTTCATTTTCATAATAAACCCTAGATCTATAAGTTTTATTAACATCCTTATGAGATCCTTGGTAGATTAGCAAGGTTGATGATGTTTAGGACCCCATGACACCCTAAGAAGATGTATGGTAGGATTTGGGGATCATTTGAAGTTGTTTGGTTGGTTTTTGAACAAGTTAGCAACTAGGAAAATCAAGTTTTGACAATTATAGAAAGCTGCTGTCCCATTTTGCAAAACGTGGGAAACTCAGGGGCTAGGGTGTAACTTTGGACCAAAGATTTAGAAAATACATTCCGAGACGAAACTATGGCCGAAAGAATGGATAAAAACCGAGTTATAACGAAGGAGATACGAAGTTTTAAAGTTAGACAACACAAAAACTATTTTCTTAAAATAAGCTTGCTGTTTGCCGAACTTCAAGGGGCAAAACGAGGCGTTAGATGTGATCCAGGAGAGCCGAGCTACTGAAAACATGTTAGTTCATGTTATGACGATTCCGTGGATATAAAGAACATAGAAAACAGACTTGTAACGACCAAGATATACACGTTTGAAAACCCGGCGAAACTTATATAATTTTGACAGCTTCTAATAGCCAAATATATTACAAGTGTAAAACAGTTTTCTTCCAAGTCACCATGTTGCGAGCTATTTTCCCGTTGATCGAGTCACGTATAACCAAAACTCATAGGAGACGGCTGAGAGATTATGTTACAAGGATTTCAAAAACGTCAAGTTCTATTCCTAACTCTTAACGTACAATATTTTGCGACTAGTTTTGCGAGGCCGTTTGGTCATATTTTCACAAGTTGTAAAAAGGGTTATTTTGCGACGAAACTATTTTATTTGGCGATAAAACATCAAACGAGGATCATAGAGTATCATTTCAACATATTTACACGAAAAGTAGTTCATGACTTAGCGAGACGTCAAAAATGTAGTTTTCAACGATAAGCATTATTTTCAAAACTAACGAGTGGTATCGTTAACATACGTAATTGCATGAGTGGAAGCATTTCATTTACTTATATTAGATCATATTATTTACAATAGGTCGAAGTTAGAGACCGAGCCTCATTTGCATCCTATCCTTTGTGATCATTGTGCTATAATATCAGGTGAGATTTCATAGCCCCTACTTTTATACGTTTTGAATTACTTTCGGGGGAGATACATGCTTAAATTACTTTTCTCGTTTATCAAATACGTTTTGCATTGGTATGCAAGTCAACTATTACATTGTGCATTGGTATGCAAGTCTTCTGTTACGTTTTGCATTGGTATGCAAGTCAACTATTACATTGTGCATTGGTATGCAAGTCATCTGTTACGTTTTGCATTGGTATGCAAGTCAACTATTACATTGTGCATTGGTATGCAAGTCATCTGTTACGTTTTGCATTGGTATGCAAGTCAACTATTACATTGTGCATTGGTATGCAAGTCATCTTTTACGTTTTGCATTGGTATGCAAGTCATCTGTTACATTGTGCATTGGTATACAAGTCATCTATCCTAATCATTCTATGTAGGCATTGGGTTGTAAACACACAGGTTGCAAGTCTCTTATGGACGGGGCTTGGAACTGAGTGGATTTACAATGCCTATGCTATGGAAACTTTCTTTAAACGCTTTTCAACTTATTTATAACAAACTCTATGAACTCACCAACCTCGTGTTGACACTTTAGCATGTATTTTCAGGAACTAAGCTATAGCACGCTACTGGAGGCTTTTGGCAGGGCATGGCATGGTCATAGGAGACTCTGATAAAACATTTGGGACCGCTTAACTTATTTTATGGGCCAACTTCCGCACTACTTTTCATAATGTAAATTTAACACTTTTGACTTCTCAAATATATTCTAAATGATCGATGTGAAAACTGTTCTTTACACTTGTGTTGTGATACCAATTGAGTTGCACCCCAGTGGCATGAATGCTTCCGCTGGACCCGATTTTGGGGGTGTGACAGATTGGTATCAGAGCCTAGGCTATAGAGAATTGGGTAATTTTAAAACCTAAACTATAGCTACTTTTACGAAAACTTAACCCTATGACCGCCACGTGCCTGCCTGCCAAGCTGATGCCTCATTTGTGGTTTGTTGCTGACATATTTAATGAGATTTATATCTTATTGCCAAATAGATTATACTCACTTATTCTCGTTGATTACTGTGATTGTCTTACATATAAGGGTGCTTACATATCATATCAGGTCGCAGCGTTACACCTTTTTTCTTGCGTAGTTTCATCATTCGACCTCAAGCCTGATCACCTGCCTTAGTCTTTTGAACCCCCCTTTACATGTGAAGGACATAGTATTATTATAACTAAGCTGAGTATTACAAAATTCATTGAACCTCGGTGGAATATAGACTAGTCATCTATATTCGACCCGGGACAGTGGGACATAGCCTGACTACCTATGTTCGACTCAGAGATGAATTTTGCAATACTGAGAGTAGTTACAATGGAATTATGTCCGGATTGATTTGATCGGTGTAAGCAATTTCATAATCGAGCCAAATTTTCAAAAGACCTCCTTCAAACCACTTGTTCCCAGTTTGATCTAAGTGACAGTTCTTGTTTGATGAGTTGCGAGGATCAAACTGGAAATCAAGTTGTTACCCGAGCTGATTCAGTTTAATCTCATGACAGTTCTTGTTTGATGAGTTGTGAGATTAAATTTGAATCGACAACCTCAGACCGATTTAGCCTAATCCGATGACAGTTCTTGTTTGATGAGTTGTGGGATTAAGTAAAAATCGGTTACCTAGAGGTCTTTTGAAGACTATGCTCGATCATGGGAAAGTTTACCCCCATCAAACCCGACCATGAGAACGTGCGTACGTAGAACGAGCGAGCTGAATTCAGGGACTGAATTCCTCTAACGGGTGGAGACTGTCACAACTCGTAATTTCAGGCCATTTTTCCGAACCTCGACAATTTACTATTCATGAGTTACTATTCATTTTTACTATTCACTGGCACTATTCATTCCAAAATTTTTATTTCATATTCTCGTAAGTTAAACTATTTTAATGATAACCCGAGATTTTGGCACTCGTCGGAGAATTTCTGCAAGAATCACGAAACCGTGTCCGAGACTTACTTTAAGGTTTAAACGTCATTTAGGCATCCCGATATGTCCAAACAACATTACCAACAAGAGAAATATATGTTTTCCACCTTCCGTGACATTTTCATGAATTTAGGAATTTTAGGATACCCGGTTTTAAGTTTGGTGACGTTACGACTTACAGTTAGCAATTAACGGGACCAAAACTCACTCCGTAAGTCAAGATAAGTATCCAGCCTAAAATATATAGATATTTTCTGAAAAATATCTAGATATTTCAAAGACCTAGTGAAATTACCATTTTACCCTTCCATCAAAATTACCAAAATGCCATTGGACTATATAAAGACTAAACTAGCTTTATTTTAGAAAAAAATCACAAAAACCCTCTCCTTTCTTCTCTCTAGCTCACGGCACAACCACAAGACCAAGGAGATCCCGTAATTTTTCCAAGATCGAGTGTTAGATTAGTCCCAAATACCTTCCTTGTTAGAGTTTTGCAATAAAAACTCCAAGGTTGTGGTCATTTTTCATTCTAGCTCACCAATCATCAAGTAAGCTTCAAGAACATCTTTCTAATCTTTTCATACTTTCAATCTATTGTTTTTCATGTTATATTGATGATTGATCATGCAAAATACAAGTTATCTATACCACTTTGTTCATTTTCATAATAAACCCTAGATCTATAAGTTTTATTAACATCCTTATGAGATCCTTGGTAGATTAGCAAGGTTGATGATGTTTAGGACCCCATGACACCCTAAGAAGATGTATGGTAGGATTTGGGGATCATTTGAAGTTGTTTGGTTGGTTTTTGAACAAGTTAGCAACTAGGAAAATCAAGTTTTGACAATTATAGAAAGCTGCTGTCCCATTTTGCAAAACGTGGGAAACTCAGGGGCTAGGGTGTAACTTTGGACCAAAGATTTAGAAAATACATTCCGAGACGAAACTATGGCCGAAAGAATGGATAAAAACCGAGTTATAACGAAGGAGATACGAAGTTTTAAAGTTAGACAACACAAAAACTATTTTCTTAAAATAAGCTTGCTGTTTGCCGAACTTCAAGGGGCAAAACGAGGCGTTAGATGTGATCTAGGAGAGCTGAGCTACTGAAAACATGTTAGTTCATGTTATGACGATTCCGTGGATATAAAGAACATAGAAAACAGACTTGTAACGACCAAGATATACACGTTTGAAAACCCGGCGAAACTTATATAATTTTGACAGCTTCTAATAGCCAAATATATTACAAGTGTAAAACAGTTTTCTTCCAAGTCACCATGTTGCGAGCTATTTTCCCGTTGATCGAGTCACGTATAACCAAAACTCATAGGAGACGGCTGAGAGATTATGTTACAAGGATTTCAAAAACGTCAAGTTCTATTCCTAACTCTTAACGTACAATATTTTGCGACTAGTTTTGCGAGGCCGTTTGGTCATATTTTCACAAGTTGTAAAAAGGGTTATTTTGCGACGAAACTATTTTATTTGGCGATAAAACATCAAACGAGGATCATAGAGTATCATTTCAACATATTTACACGAAAAGTAGTTCATGACTTAGCGAGACGTCAAAAATGTAGTTTTCAACGATAAGCATTATTTTCAAAACTAACGAGTGGTATCGTTAACATACGTAATTGCATGAGTGGAAGCATTTCATTTACTTATATTAGATCATATTATTTACAATAGGTCGAAGTTAGAGACCGAGCCTCATTTGCATCCTATCCTTTGTGATCATTGTGCTATAATATCAGGTGAGATTTCATAGCCCCTACTTTTATACGTTTTGAATTACTTTCGGGGGAGATACATGCTTAAATTACTTTTCTCGTTTATCAAATACGTTTTGCATTGGTATGCAAGTCAACTATTACATTGTGCATTGGTATGCAAGTCTTCTGTTACGTTTTGCATTGGTATGCAAGTCAACTATTACATTGTGCATTGGTATGCAAGTCATCTGTTACGTTTTGCATTGGTATGCAAGTCAACTATTACATTGTGCATTGGTATGCAAGTCATCTGTTACGTTTTGCATTGGTATGCAAGTCAACTATTACATTGTGCATTGGTATGCAAGTCATCTGTTACGTTTTGCATTGGTATGCAAGTCATCTGTTACATTGTGCATTGGGATGCAAGTCATCTATCCTAATCATTCTATGTAGGCATTGGGTTGTAAACACACAGGTTGCAAGTCTCTTATGGACGGGGCTTGGAACTGAGTGGATTTACAATGCCTATGCTATGGAAACTTTCTTTAAACGCTTTTCAACTTATTTATAACAAACTCTATGAACTCACCAACCTCGTGTTAACACTTTAGCATGTATTTTCAGGAACTAAGCTATAGCACGCTACTGGAGGCTTTTGGCAGGGCATGGCATGGTCATAGGAGACTCTGATAAAACATTTGGGACCGCTTAACTTATTTTATGGGCCAACTTCCGCACTACTTTTCATAATGTAAATTTAACACTTTTGACTTCTCAAATATATTCTAAATGATCGATGTGAAAACCGTTCTTTACACTTGTGTTGTGATACCAATTGAGTTGCACCCCAGTGGCATGAATGCTTCCGCTGGACCCGATTTTGGGGGTGTGACAGTAGCTGCACGGGCTGCTGAAGCCGCTTCTCGGGCAGAAACAGCAGAAGCTGCCGGACTAGCTGCTAATGGTACCAATGTTCGTAAATGTACATACAAGGACTTTAAGAACGGCGACCCTATAAAATTCAAAGGCATTGAAGGAGCCACAGTTATGATCCGTTGGTTTGAGAAGACAGAATCTGTGTTTCTTCTATGCAATTGTCCAGATGACTGCAAGGTGAAGTTCGCCACCAGTACCCTTGTTGAGGAAGCTATGTCATGGTGGAATTCTTATGCACAGCCTATTGGTATGGAAAACGCTTACAAGCTCACGTGGGAAGAATTCAAGAAGCTACTGAATAAGAAGTTTTGTCCACGTACCGAAGTGAAGAAGCTAGAAACAGAATTTTATGAGTTGGTGACCATAGGCAATGATATCGAAACCTACATCAGGAGATTTCAAGAGTTGGCCGCACTTTGTCCAAATATGGTTCCAGATAACGAGAAGTTGTTGGAAAACTTCATTGGTGGACTACCACACAGCATCAGTGGGGATGTAACTGCTTTTGATCCATACACACTGGACGAAGCTATCAGAATATCTCAAAAGCTTATGGCACAAGTGGTGAAGAAGGGACTAATGTCAACAACAATGACCACAACAACAACAACAACAGCAACCACGACAACAAAAGGAAAAGGGATGACAACAAAGGAAACGTCCAAGTTCGGCCGCCACACAAACAACATGAAGTGGTTAAGGCCTACGTTGCTGGACCAAGTGAAAAGAAAGGATATGCAGGGACTTTACCCAAGTGCAATAAGTGTCAGTTTCACTACAATGGATCTTGCCCCACTCAATGTGGAAACTGCCAAAAGGTCGGACACAAAGCCAAGGATTGCAAGGCTCCCACTCTCGTAATGCATCAGAAAGTCATGGTAACCTGCCATGAGTGTGGAGTAATTGGACACTTCAAGAGTGAATGCCCGGAGCGAAGAAACCGGAATGAAGGAAGAGCTGGTTGAAGTGCGAAGCTCGTCAAGACAACAACAACAATGACAATGGTTAAAAAGAGAACTCCTGCCTTAAAAATAAACCGAAGCCTAAACTCTCTAGTGTTGTAATTATTTTGCGTTTCACTTTAAGTTCTATCGTATAAGTTTCATGTACTATTACGAAACCCTATCTAATGAATGTATTATCTTTTAACACCGCAATGCGACTCAAATATCCACATCTTTTCACCGAATCCACTCTAGAGACCAACACGAACTGAATTCAGGGACTGAATTCCTTTAACGGGTGGAGACTATGACAAATCATAATTTCAGGTCCTTTTTCAAGCTTCGAAAGTTTACTATTCACCTCGGGAAATTTACTATTCATAGGTTACTATTCATCATTTCACTATTCATCGTTTTTGAAGTCAGTTTGCGGCTTTGAGAGGGTTTCAAAAATTTTACTATTCTCGAAACACTAGTCATTCCCGGAGGGAAATCACTATTCATGGTCATTATTCATCATTTCGTAAACTAGGATTACGGGTATTCAAAATTTGCGTAACCGTAAGGTTTAGCTGCGTAAGCATGAAACATCATCAAGGACATCTCATATAGACTAGAGTAGTCTACATATCATCAGTAACATCATCTCATATTAGGTCATGCACGGGATTGCATAATTTCAATTAACGTATGTTTATTTGCTAAATAAGCGTTACCACTCAGTCATTACTACGAATAAAATACCCGACACTCCCGACTATGATCCTAATAAAATTTTACACTCACTATAATGATATAAAAATTATATTATTAGTTTACCCGATGTTTTGAAATCATTTACTATATTTTCCGTTAAAAGCTTATAACTACGTCGGTTCGCGATATTTCAACACGACAACTATTTTAACCCCCGATTCTTGCAAGGAATGTGATTTCATAATATTTACAACTTCGTCATAATTTATTTTGTTCCGTCAAGATTTATTTCTAGCTAACTCGGTACCCGGTAACACCTAAAAGACATAATATCTAACTAAATCCTACACTAAAAGTCAAGTTACTTACAAAATCTTCCTACCCATGCCCATTCCCATGCCCCCCCCCCCCAACCCATACCACCCTCTTACAACTTTGAAAAATTCTACTCACTCTCATTAATATCTAGTACTTCATGTCTTTGAAAATAACTACATTTACCATTCATATACTCTAACATATTACTCCTAGTTTCAAGATCAAGAAAAAGATAAAAACCCTTATTCACTCTCTCATAGTGATCGGCCAAGGCAAGAACAAGAGGAGAAGTTCAACAAAAATTCCAAGATTTAGTATTTCAAGTCCTAGAAGTATCCTAGTTAAGGTTTTGAGATAAAAACCTCAAAGGATAATTAAGTGTCTAAATAAATTTTCTACTCTTTTATACTTACATTTAATCTATTTTGATGATCTAGTTGCAAATCATGCAATTATACATATGTTATATACCACTTGACATTTATTTTTCTCACTAAAATGGATTTAAAGATTTTTATTAGTGATCTTATGAGATCCACCACTTTTGGTGAAGATTAGGAACCCATGACACCCTAATAAGGTGTATGGTAGGCTTAGACTAGTTGTGGTGTTGATTGGAAGTGATATATACAAGTCTTGAACTAGAAAAAGCGATTTTTACAAGTTATAGAAAAGGTTCTGTCCATTTTTGCAAGTTCTGGAAAACTCAGTAGGTCATGAGATGTTTTGGCTTACATAATTAGAAAATACTTTCAAAAACGAAACCGTGGCCGTTGGAATGAGCAAAAACGAGCTTACGACGAAAGAGATGAGTATTTCAAAATCTATTAGCGATAACTATTTTTCAGAAAAATAATTGTTGCTGTCCAGATTTTTAACTTAGTAAAACTCAGTTTTAAACAATAAACCGAGTCCCCGAGACTTCAAAATGTGTTAGTATACTTGCATACCTTCGCGGGGATAGGTAGAACTTTATAAACCGAGCTATAACGAAGAAGTTATGACTTACCGAAGTTACCGACAAAATAAATATTTTTGACAGCTTTTTTAATAGAAAATAGTAACCAATTTTTATTTTTAAGAATGGATTTTGGACATTTCAAGAGTGGTTTCGAACCAAATAACATAAACGGAAGTTGTAGAGTTTGGTTACTTGTTTTAGACGAGTCGTAACCTTTCCAAAGTACACATTTCAGAAACATTATAGCGTAATAACGGTACATACTTGCTAAAAGTCCAAAAATGGTATATTTTGTCTATTGACGGAAAGTAATGATGTGACGTTATTTTCATATCTAAACTCACAAACAAACATGTACAGGTGATATAACTTTCATAAAATGCATACACGGCATCATTTCATGATCTAAGGCACATCATTCATATTTAGGTTGCGTTTAGGGATCGCGCCACATTTCAGTGTATCCACTTTTGTCATCATAACTATTGCATCAGGTGAGTTTCATAGCCCCTACTCTTATATGTTTCGAATTACTTTTGGGGCAGAATACATGCTCGTTTTCAGTTAAATGCTATACTTGATTTACTCGAATATGCTACTTGTTTAGTCAAACCATTAATTGTTCTACTTATGACTTTGTTATTCACTCGAATGCGTTGTATATTCACTTGTTTCATACATAATTCTTATTACTCATGGACACAAGCACTTTAAACGATTATGCATACTTAACTGAATGAACTGGCTCCACTACTATGTACATACATGACAAAATGAACGGGTCACATAACCAAATGTACAGGTCACATGACAGAATGAACGGGTCACATGACCGAATAAACGGTTCACATTACAGAATGAACTGGTCACATAACCGAATGTATTGTTCGAACTAAATTTATTTTAAATCTTGGTCCATATATTACTTTTGTTTACCTAAACCAAATCTTATTTGGCAGTGGGTTGTGAACACACAGGTTGCAAGTCTTGTATGGGCGGGACTTGGGACTGAGTGGATTTACAATGCATTTGCTGGGAAATCCTCATTCAAATGCTTTACATTTTACATTAAACTCTATGAACTCACCAACCTCGTGTTGACACTTTTAGCATGTATTTTCAGGTATAAAGCAATAAAACGCTATGGGAGGCTTTTGGCAGGGCATGGCATGGTCATAGAAGACTCTGATATATTGGAGACCACTTGAAATCTTTTATGGGCTTATATTTCCGCGCCATTTTGAAATGTTGTAAATAAATCACTTTTCAATATGAAATCTATTTTAAATAATTGAGATAAAACCATTCTTTATACTTGTGTTGTGATACCAATTTAGTAGCACTCCAGCGACATGTATGCTTCAGCTGGACCCGATTTTTGGGGTGTTACAACAAGATATGGATTGTATTGTTGCAACGCATTGCATAAAATGATACTAAAAGATAAAGAATTCCAGATTACCGAATTTGACAAAACATATGTTAATCCCACAGTCAATATTCAACACACACGGGCTGAAAGATGTGAAACGCCCCAAAGGAAACAAAATAAAATCCGTGACAAAGATGTGCATGACGACCTACGACGTGATCTTGAGGATCATCTTTGGCAACGATATCAACAACAAAACGAAATGTAGTTTTTTTACGAATTGTAATTTCTTTTTATGAATTGTATCTTTTTTGGCATATTTATTATGATATTATGTAGTTTTTATTTGATGAAATGTGTTTTTTTAAAGAAAATGAAAAAAATATAAAATGCATAGGAGCCTATAACATGTTATAGGGAGGGGGGATATTTATCACTTTTTGTGTTATATAAATGTTATAGAGCAAAAACTAACATGACGGGATGTGTAACACATCTATAACTCATATGAGACCTTGCACTTTAAGTGTGGTATATTTTTGTTATAAAAGTTACTTAAGTTCCAAGAGGTATTTGTCGAATATGAAGAAAAAGAAAAGGAAAAAAAAGTTCGTCTAAGGTTCTTTTGCATTGACTTTGATTTTTTGTTGTTCGAAGAAGTGGTAGATTGATATTGGGATTTTATTTGTCGATCAATTGGACTTTAAAGATTCTATTATGGTTTGGCGATCTGCTTATGTTCGTATTGGTTTTGCTCGATCGCACTACAAGAGAATAGTCTAATCTACACACTTGTTCTTCATATTTTTAAAATGTGTGTTTATAAACACTTAATAATGTGTGTATATGAAAAAAATTATAAAACAATAGATTTTTCATACTTATAATAGTATAAAAAAAAGTTCACAATTTTTAGATGTAAAGAAATTGGTGTTACAATTAATTTTCAAACTTAAAAGTGTGAATTTTTTTTATACAATTAATTGTGAAAAATCAATTATTTAACATTTTTTTTTCACACTTAGAGCATAAAGTACACAGCGTTATAGGTTAGGTGAGCCCTATGGCTCCACTCCGCACCCCATCCCAAGTTATATGGCGCTGCACCCAAATTAACAGCCGTGTTATACGATATTTTTTTGTGTTGTATTTATGTTTTATTTGGTTAAATGTGGGCCAACGAGTGTCCTATAACTTGAGTGGTGAAAGGAGGGTGTTTTTTTGTTAAGTTATTCGTTCTTAATTATAGGAGAAAAGTATTGAGGTAATATCACTTTTTGCTATAATGCGGCATTATAACTCCCTCGACACCTTGTGCTCTTATTAATGTAACCAACTTTTTTTACATTATCAAGTGTTAATAAAATAATATAATTTTACCCACTTTTAAAAGTGTGAGAAAAAAAATGTGTAGATTAGACTATTATTATTATTTTATTTATTTATTTATGTATTTATTTGTAGGAGGAGAGATCATTTACATACCAAAAGTTTGTTGCATGCCAAAAAATAAATCTCGGCAACTCATTTTTCAGTTTTTTTTTTAAAAAAAGGAAGATTAATTAATATTTTTATTAAAAATGCAATTAAACCCATGTTTTTATAATTTAAATACTTATAAACCGTTAATCGTTAACCAAAATAAATTATATAGTTGCGACGCACATTCTATTTTTTTCCATAGATGGACACTTTCATATACTTTCGACGAAATAAAAATTTTCGTTTTCTTTCACGTTTTTTTAGTATTGAAATTCACATAATATATCACATGCGATTTAACACTAATTTAAAATTTCGAACACTAAACAACTATATTAAAGTTGAGATAATTATTTTTGTATAAATTAAAAAGTTTCCATGCTTTTTGTGATCCAAACTGTATAGTCATGGTTTTCCAAGCATATAACACATATTATATATTAACTTCTAAATTAGAACAGTTTATTTATAAAACCTCTATAATTACTAGAGGTGTTCACAGGGCGGTTCGGCTTGGTTCGGTTGGAGATTTTAACTATTCATCGCGGGGAGGGTAGTTCATTTTACTATCCGAAATCAAACTGTACTAGGCGAGTAACCGGACATGCAGGTACCCGAAACGAGTGGTTACCCGCGGTTCAGGTCACGGTTATCTGTGGAAAACTAGAAGGGGGGTTGAATAGTTTACCGGTTTAAATTCCTTTTAAAAATCTTGTTTTAAACGTTTGCTATTGGAAACTTTGATTCGAACTCTATGTGTAATCAATCAACACCAATATGAACTACACACTAAACTAACTAATACTAAATAATAAAAGTAAAGGATAGAGTTGGAAAGATCAAACCGAGACAAAGGATTTAAAGTGGTTCGGCTACGAAGCTCCTCTTCACCCTACTCCACTCCCCGAGTACCACACTCGAGAGTTATAAACACTATGTCAACAACCTCCCTTCAGGCGGAGAAAATCGTAAACGTCGCTTATCCTATTTCCGACACTAAGCTAGATCTCAAGTGCTAATCTTAGCTAGCACCAATCTACCAAGGTCCATGTGACCAAACACACAAGCCCAATGGCTTCAAGAGATCACCAAGATCTCAACACGATCACAATGATCAAGTTACTCTACTAACTTGTTGAACCTTAAGACCTTGATAGATCTTCGTGAGCTCGTGGATCGTTAGTAATGTTTATGTAATCACAAACACACTAAAAGAAAGTCTAAGTTACTTGTATTCTATAGCGGAAAACAAACACAAGTAATAACACGATTACTAAGAACGATTTGATCCTCTATGGATCTTTGATTAATACTAAAGTTGTTTTTCTAAACTCGTACCTATTACATAATACCGTGTTCCTTTTATAGATAAGGAACCCTAACTAGGTTTCACTAGAAACCCTAAACCGTTTCACAAGAAACGTATATTCTAAAAACTAAATAAGATATGCACAATACATTCCTAATAAAACTCATGCATATCCTCAAGAATAACAAACTATAATAAGTATACGAAATATCTATATCCGCAGAAACTAAATACTCTAAATAATACTTCGGCAGAAACTATGCTTCAGCAAAATCCATAAGCCTTCAGCAGAATCCGTCAGCAGTAACCATCAGCAGAATTCTTCCTTAGCAGAATTCCCAACAATCCTCCCCTAA
The DNA here is from genome assembly GCA_021014915.2 of Artemisia tridentata subsp. tridentata. Classification (NCBI taxonomy): domain Eukaryota; kingdom Viridiplantae; phylum Streptophyta; class Magnoliopsida; order Asterales; family Asteraceae; genus Artemisia; species Artemisia tridentata. The sequence continues at coordinate 214,360,298 of CP139507.1, forward strand.
TCTTGAATTTGACATGGTTAAGTTCAAGATTCTTGATAGATCTTTAACACTTCAGAATAAGAGGATTGACTTCGAACACCACCAGCAAAGAATCAAATGAACCACATCCCTATGATTGACAAAACTAGAAACTTCAGATCTTTGCAGCAACAAATGACAATTTGTACATCAAAACATATTAGTTTCATACTATTCTCATCACATCCAGGTGTGTTAACTCCTGTGAGAGGTGAATCATTGAAAATAATGGATTTGATGTCTCTTTACCAATAGCCATCACTACTGGAGTAGCCAAATGTTTAAGTTCGAAAACTATGGTACACTGATAACCATCTGATTTATTAGCAAATCAGCAACTATAAACGGATTTGAGATGTCTTTACCTGTAGCCGTTTGCTCAGGACTAGCCAATTCTTTGGTTTCAACTGAACCTTGGTGAATTGAATACCAAATATGGATACCAAATGTCTTTACCACAAACCATACTTTTGTGGACTAGCCAATTCTTTGGATCCCAGAAAGGGTTACATCCATGGTGAATTGAGAACCATTTCAACTCTTAGAACTGAATCATGGGTGAGTTGAAGTACCCTATAGCTTTGAGCAAGCTATTACAGCTATCAACAGATTTGATGTGTCTTTACCAAAGCTATACCCTTTAGACTAGCCAACTCTTTGATGGACACAAGTCACATCTAGTGAGTTGATAACCATCAACAGAGTTATACAACAAACCTGCAGAAAAGTTAGTACACAAAGATACAAGATTTTTTTATTTTTTTTATTTTTTACTAAGAAATAAGAATGAAATAAGAAATAAATGAAATAAAGAAAGATAAGATATACAAATAATACACAATACCAGAATCAAGTAGAAGCTTGGTGTTGCATAAGCTTGGACTTGATTAGCCCAACCAATTGTGCAGCATGAGTCTCATCATTAGCCACTGGACCAGGAGGAACTTCCAATTTGCTTCTAAGCATATGTTTCAGCAGATTAATAGACCAAGGATAATGCTGATCCGAAAACATACACACCCTAATGCCAGACTTTGTTTCAACAACATGCACATTAGGCATAGGGTAAAACCTCCAAGTATCAACCTCCCATGTGTGTGAATTCTCCCAAAGTGAGTAGCCTTTTCCATTAGGTGAGTGAGAATCAAACAAAACTTGCAGATCACCCAATAAGTATAAACCAGCACCCTGTGGTGGATGAGAGGTATAATACTCAGTAACCATTCCATAGAGAGTATGCAAATCTTGCCTATCCACCAAGTGAAGAATTTCTTGCAAAAAAGTAAACTCCATATAGGATTGATCTTGCCTATAAATGGTGTTTATCTGCCCATCTGTCAATGTCCATTTGACCAACACATTGTATGAACCTTCAGGAAATGTCTCAGAAGAACCCACTTTAATAAAGGTTGAATCAGCAGCATTTAGATCTATATGCTTAGAAGAACTCCCCTGTGTAGACTTATGTGCTCTAGAAATCTGCTCTCTAGCTATCCTCACAGATCTTCTGATAGCAAGTTGTCTGCTGTGAGCCATCCTTTTCTTTCTTCTCCCAGGTATATATATCCCTAAAGGACTAACATTATCAGATGCACCAGAAGCATCTTCAGGAGGAATGGAAGAAGAGGGAATAGAACCACCTTCTGCAAGCAACTTCTCAGTATCCTCTCTAACCTTTCTTGCCTCAGCAGCGTCTAATTCAGCTTTCCTCACCAACTCTGCATTGTAGTTGGAGATAAGTGATTCCTCTTGTTCAGCAGATGCAGAAGAAGGAATGGTAGAAGCCTGAGTAGAGGAGTCAGCAGATTGGTTGCCTTCAGTAGTTGCTTTAGCAGAAACAGCTTGAGGGGGCAGTTGGTCTTTATCACTAGAGGATGAAGTACCAAGCTCAGCTGTTTTGATTCTTTTAGCTTCAGAAGCATCTATACTTGCACTAGGCCTCTTCAATGGATTTTGAGATGAGTGAATAGCCTTCATAATTTGATTATATGTTTGATGTAGATCAGAATCAGATAAGGCCCATACTTGCTTCTTGGACAAAGCAGAATTATATACAGAAGTATATTGATGATAAACCACATTTCTCATATAATTCTTGGTTTGTGCCTCAGTCTGAGGTCTAGCTCTCTTAGCTTTTGCCTTCTATGCAGCAATGGCCTTTCTCCTTTCTGCTGCAGCTTGCTTCCTCTGTTGACCAAGAGCTACCATTTGTGCAGCAAAGTTGTTGCTATCAAAATTAGCTCCTAAGATGCTTTAGGCCAAAGTAGGATTGGAAGCAGCTTGTTGTGTATAAGAATCCCATTGTGCATTAGTAAAATGAGCTGATTGCTCATCTAGCTCTCTTTGCCTTTCTGGAGGCAAATCTGAAGTTAATTGAGCTGTCATCTTTTGTGCTAGAGCTTGACTCTTCATCAGATCTTCATACTCTTTAACCAATCTAGCTTGCTCCTTCCTTTCTGTTTCACTTACAAGATCTGTACCAAGATCTGTATCAATCATGACTCCTTGCTCACTGCCAGAGATCTCAACACTAGGAATTTGAGTAGCAGGCTCATTAGAAGAATCAAGATGAGAGATATCAACAACAGGAACTCTGTCAATATTCTCAGAAGAAACACCCATAGAAACATCAGCAGAAACATGTTGAGTGGAAGATTCAACATGTGGAGTAGAAACCTCAGCATTAGGATTCAAAACAAAGGATCTTCCAGCAACAAACACCTCAGCAGAAACTTCAGAAGATGTAACATCAGCAGAAGCCACATTAATCAATGATTCATCTTCCAGAACATGATCAACTTGTTCCTGAGCAACATTCAAACTTGGCATTGTAGACTCCTTGCTCAAATACTGTCTTCTTCTCTTTCTGTAGAACTTGATCTGATCTTTTTGTTGTGAGGATTCAGCAGCTGTGGGTAAAGAAGTATTTGTCTGCTGAGCAGCTTCAGCCAATAAAACAAGATGATCCATATAACTATCCTCCTGCTCTTCATCAGAGGCAAACACAAACTTCCTTTTCTTTTGCTGCCCAAGTTCATCTTCTAAATCCTGAACCCTCTTTTTCAACACTACAATCTCATCACCAAGTGAAGATTTAGTATCTGCAAGGTCCTTCTTCAACTTCTCAATTTCTTAATGATTCCTGTTGAGTAAATTATACAGAGAAGTGAGAGTAAAAGGGTCCTCAGCTCCACCAGCAGATGTCTCAGTGGTAAAGGGAGCTTCATTGGGCCTTTCAGAAGAAACATTTATATTCTCAAAAGTAGGAGTGCTTTCATCTATTGGGTCTCTAAAAGGGCTAGGTGTGGACAGTCTTAAAGTCTCATCTTCAAGAGGTGTAGGCACATGAGTATCATGAGACTGAATTGTCTCCTCAACCTCAGGAACAAGCTCTTCAGGAGCTTCATGAGTTTGTGTTGGAATAGGACTGGGTAAAACATGTACAGGAGAAGGTGTAGGTTGGTCAGTAGAAACACTGGGTGCTTCAACAGTTATGGATGGACCCTCATCCCTTTCCACTGATGGATTACCATCAGCAGTATTGCTTGGGATTGATGGAGTACCATCATCAGCAGCATTGGGAGATGGTGGAGCATCAGCAGCATTACCCTCATCAGCATCATCATTGCCATGTGGCAACATAGCTGGTAGCAGAGGGTGATGCTCTCCAACATAATGAGTTTTCATGGAAGCAAACAACTTAGCACTAAGGGCTCCTATGGGATGATGGCCTCTATCTTGGGTATTTATGTCTAAAATTATATGAAGAAACCTAGGGTACATGAGAAACTTATGTTTTTTCTTTTGTATATTTTCTACCGTATTATCAAAAATAAACTTAGAAAAATTATAAGTTAAACCCTGTGAGAGACATACTATACCACAACCCAATTGGGTAGAGAACTGATCCCATCCTCCAGACTTGTTGTTGATGCACTGAAGCAGTGTGTGCACCAAAAACCTCCACTTGGGGCAAAACTTGTTCTTGAGCCACATAATAGTATCCATACTTTGATAACCAGCAGCTCGCAGCCCAGCAAGAATCTCTTCAGTGTTGGTGTGATAGACACCATCTTCATCATCCAACTGCAATCTTTCCCTAATCAAAGCTTCAGTAACCACATACTCTGCTCCATCAATCTTTGCTACAATCTCTGTATCAGAACGTTTCTCAGCAGATGCCTAAAATTGCTTCACCAAAGATTCGTGTACTACATCTGGGTAATGAGTCAATGCAAAGTGAATCTTGGAACGCTTCAAAAAATCCACCATTGGTTCATACATTTCGTGTCCCTTTGCTTTTCCCAGAAAAGCAACTTTGTTATGATCCTTCTTAAATTGTAGGGCCTCCATTGAAGAACTTATGAGAGATAGGGTATGAATCAAGTGAATGGATAATAGATCGCTTGAGGAGGGAATAAGTTGTTTTGGGCGAAGATTATGTGAGTAGGTTATAAATAGAAGTTACCCAATTATGGTCAAAATTTATCGGAACTAATTGTTGACCGTATCTGACGTGTAAAGTAACTTCACCATTCAAAATCAACCCTTCAGCAGAAATGACGGTCAATCTGCTGAAGTGAGAAGTCAATCAGCAGAAACAACTCAAGAGTAATAATATCTTCAGTAAAGATCTTGAGTTTTACTTGGCCACCCAACTCGCATTAATTACCATTAACACTTGACTTCGCCTATAAAATAACCCCAAATCACAATCCTCACAAATCACTTAACCCTAATTTACCATCAAACCTTCATTCAACCAAGATCACTCATCAACACTATGAATAAACCAACCAGAAGTAATCGATCTTTCTTCTGAGTCATCAGCAGACTCAGGAGATAACATTCCTCAATCATCCACACAAACTTCCCATAGAAGGTATGGGCTTACCAAAGAACAAGCCCGCAAGAGAAAGCATGATGTGGGCACATCAAGCAGACCCAACAATCCACCCAAACCTCCATCATCATCATCATCTGAGGATAGTCGTACTTTATTTCGATATCCCTACCAAGATGAGCCTCGTACTTTGAAGTCCCCTTTTCTCCCTTCTTCGAAAGATGATAGTGTGGTGGATCCAAATGATTCACCTAGGGGCTCTGATGACTTCACAGAGCGTCTTGAGCCAATCTTCAATAGATTGGTGAGAGAGGAAGAGGAGAGGGAAGCAGCACCAACCAGGGAAGAGAATCCCCAACCTTCACAACCCCAACCTAGGTCACACACCAGAAATCCACCACTCCCAGTGACAAGGGAGGTGGTTATTGGTCTTCCTGCTCCAAGGACTGGTGTTTCATACCATAGAGACACAGGAAAGGGCAAGGGTGCAGAGGTGACTGGAAAGGGAAAGGGTAAAATGGAGTAGGTGATGATGAGATGTTGCCAAGGACCAAAGATATAAAACTAGGTTCTTCAGCATCTTCATGAGTGATATTTTTGATCTTTCAATCATGTCTGTTAGTCTTCCTGGTGCACCAATAGATGATAGGAACTAGAGTCTGTGTAGGTTATCTTGTATAGGATTGGTCTTGTTGAAATTGAAGTTGTTTGAGAAATGTAACTTCTTTGAATGAATGAACAACTTGCTCTTTATTTTGCAATGATTTGCACTTGTATTGTTCTTCAGCACTTCCATTCAGTAGAAACAATGACCATGTCCCATTTAAGGAATCTTGATTAACCTCAACTAAGGATCAGCAATATCAAGGCAGTCTACAAAACAGACACATAACGGCAAACAAACTAAACCATACATACTAAAAATACATTAGTTGATTAGTGTGTTAGCAAACATAATCAATAATCTACAAAATATTACAAAATTTACAAAATTTTACAACAAACAATCCTCCCCTGAGGCATATGCCTTCCCTGAGGCCTATGCCTCCCCTCAAACATAGCATTTAAGGGTTAACCATCCCAATATGGACCACTAAGTGTTGAAACCTAGGTCCATCAAAAGCTTTAGTCAGTAAATCAGCCACATTATCATCTGTGTGAATTTTAAGCACCTTAATCAAATGTTTTTCATATGCATCTCTTATAAAATGGTGCCTTATCTCAATATGCTTAGTTCTATTATGAAAAACTGGATTTTTAACTATGCATATGGTACTTTGGTTATCAATAAAAATTGTGGTGTTCATGAAATTAAACCCATAATCCAACAATTGATTTTGTATCCAAAGAACCTGTCCACAACAATTGGCAGCAGCAACATACTCTGCTTCAGTAGATGAGGTAGCAACAATGGTTTGTTTCTTGCATTGCCAAGAAATCAATCTTCTTCCAAGAAATTGGCAACCTCCAGTTGTGGATCTCCTATCCAGATTTGCACCAGCATAATCACTATCACTATAAGCTTCCAACTTGAAAGGAGACTCTTTTGGGTACCAAAGACCTAACTTGGGTTGGCCTTTGAGATACTTAAAGATCTTCTTGACTGCATTCAGGTGGGAAGTGAGTGGTGTGACCTGATGTCTAGAACAAGCACTCACAGCAAATGTGATGTCTGGCCTTGAAGCTGTCAAGTACATCAATGAACCAATCATGGACCTGTATAGGTGAACATTCACTGCAGGATCTGGTTCAAGATTATTCTTTGGTTTGGGAGCTTCATAAGGTGTAGTGGCAGGTCTGACATTCTCCATATCAAACTTCTTCAACATATCTTTAACATACTTGTCCTGACTAATAAAGATACCCTCTGGTTTCTGCTGAACTTGTAGACCCAAAAAGAAAGTGAGCTCCCCCATAGCACTCATCTGAAACTCTCCCTTCATTAATTCCTCAAACTCCCTGCACCATGCTTCTTTAGTGGAGCCAAAGATAATGTCATCCACATAAACTTGTACAAGTATGATATCCCTGGAATTCTTCTTAATGAAGAGTGTTTTGTCTATAGCACCTCTTCTGTATCCATGCTTCAGCAGAAATGCTGAAAGCCTAGCATACCAAGCTCTTGGTGCCTGATGTAGGCCATAGAGAGCTTTGACAACCCTGTAAACATGCTTTGGATTGTCTGGGTCTTCAAAACCTTTGGGTTGAGATACATAAACCTCCTCATCAATTTCTCCATATAGAAAAGCACCTTTGACATCCATCTGATAGACCATAAAACCCATATAAGATGCATAGGCCAAGAAGATTCTGATGGCCTCAACCCTAGCTACAGGAGCAAATACTTTAGTATAATCAATGCCCTCCTCTTGTCTGAATCCTTGTGCCACCAATCTTGCTTTGTTTTTAACCACAATACCCCTGGCATCTCTTTTATTTTTCAAAATCCACTTGGTACCAATGGCAATCTTCCCTTCAGGTAGTGGTACCAATATCCAAACCTTCTGATTCTTGAATTGTAGCATCTCTTCTTGCATTGCTTCAAGCCAGCTGGAGTCTTCAAGAGCTTGACTAACACTGGTTGGTTCCACTTGAGAAAGAAAACAAGCAAACAGACAATGCTTAAAGTCTGTGTGATTGTCCCTTTGCTGATTTGAGACATAAGAAAGAAAAGCCACTTCACCATACTTAGAACTTTTCACAGCACTTCTAGTTCTAACAGGTGCTTGAGGATCACCAAGAATGTTGGATTGAGGATGAGCAATGTTGATCCTTTTGGTAGCATTGGGGTTGACTTCAATTGTGGTGTCAAGATTGGTCACATTCGGTCCAAAATCACTGTCATAGGAGGCTGAGTTGAAGATACCAGCTTTGGGTGAGTGATTTCCAAGATCAGAAGGACTTGGAAAGCGTGTATAAGGTTCCTCAAAGTCTGTGGACACACTAGTAGTCATGGGAGAACCTTCAGGAGAACCATCAGCAGATTTGGCAATATCAGCAGAAACATTTGGAGGATCAGCAGAATCCTGGTTTCCACTGAAGGGTTGTGCTGACTCCACACCAAGTCTTTCAGCTTCTTGATTGGCTGCATACTCTTGCTTCTTGAGTCTAGCAAGGTCCTCTGCATAGTGTGACACATCTTCAATCTCATCAGAAGTATCTCCTGCAAAATGGTTAGGAGGAAAAGAAGGTACAACAATAGTATGTTCATCATGCTCAGACTCACTTTCTGAGTCAACTTCCAGGGTACCTGCATTGTTAGTGGGAGACTCTTGTGTACCTGCAGATTGTTCAGCAACATATCTAGTATAGCCCAAGTAATCAGTTAGGTAATCCAGGTCAAAATACCTAGGATGACCTTGTCCTTGAACATGAGGCTTGTTTTCTAGGTATCTCAGGTTAAGGGTCTCCTCTATCTTTTTAGTACTTAAATTATATACCCTATAAGCCTTACTGTGAGCTGAATACCCCACTATAAACCCCTCATCTGCCTTCTCATCAAACTTTCCTAGGGAGTCACTAGTGTTCAAAATGGTCACCTGACAACCAAAAGGTTTAAGGTAATGAATATCAGGAACTTTCCCAGTGAGAAGTTCATAAGGTGTCTTGATATGAGGTCTAGTGATGGATACCCTGTTCAAAACATAACAAGCAGTGCTTACTGCTTCAGTCCAGAACATAGTGGGTAATTTAGAGTCTGCAAGCATGGATCTTGCTGCCTCTATTAAGGTCCTATTCTTTCTTTCTGCAACCCCATTTTGCTGTGGGGTTCTTGGTATGCTATAGTCCCTTTTTATCCCCTTAGACTGACAAAGTTCTATTAAAACAGCATTTTTGAACTCTGTCCCATTATCACACCTAATACCTTTAACCTTTTTATTTAGCTGGTTTTCAACAAGGGTAATGAATTCTTTTAAAATTGGAGATGTTTCATCTTTAGTTCTCAAAAAGAATACCCAACAAAACCTGCTATAGTCATCAGTGATTACCAGGCAAAGTACTTGTGATCAATACTTCTGATTTGAGTTGGACCAAAGAGATCCATATGCAGCAACTGAAGAGGTTCTGAGATAGTGCTCACAGCTGTAATGGCTTTGTATGAAGCTCTGTGTTGCTTCCCTTTGTTGCAGGCAACACAATTGTGTTCATTGGTGAAGACTTTGAAGGGAAGCCCATGAACTAGACCAAGCTTAGAGAGTTTGTTAATGGTCTTGAAATTAACATGAGCCATCCTTCTATACCACTTAGTAGACTCATTCAGGGATGCTTTAGCCACCAAGCATGTCAGATCACCTTCAGGTTGGACTTCATTCAAGTTGAATGTGTATAAGTTGTAGCTTCTGGGAACTCTCAGCAGAATTGTGGTATCTTCTGGAAGCTTGAAGTCTTTAGAGAGTACAAGACATTCATCCTCTGAGAAGAAGACCTTGTTCTTGGTATCACATATTTGTGATACTGAGAACAGGTTGAAGTGTTGCAGTTCCTTCACATAGAACACATTCTCAAAGTCCAAGTTAGGTGTTCTGATGGTTCCATACCCAGTGATTTTGCCATCTCCTCCACCAAAGGTCACATTGCCTCCTCCTTGAATGGGTACAAAATCATGCATCATGTCCCTGTTTCCTGACATACTCCTGGAACAACCACTATCTACTATGCCTACATCTTTACTTTTCAAAGGATGATCCTACATATACAACAAAATTATACAAATGTTAGTACACTTTGGAGACTCAAGTCATTCCTGACTTGAGCCTGCCTTGTGGATCAAAAGAATTAGGCCATGTAGATTGATAAGATCCACCATTGTTCTTGGACCTTTTATGAAGATTAGGTCCCTTGTGAGTCCAAAAACAACCTGCTGAGGGCTTAACAGCAGTATCCCAATATCCCATACCCATATACATTGGGTCAATAAAGCCAGGCCAATAACCATTCTGAAAATAAGAACTAGTGGGTTGCACAAATGGTCTAGCAACATATCTTCTCCTAGCAGATTGAGAATGTCCATCAGCAGAATGTCTATCAGCAGAATTGCTGGCCCTATGAGTTGCTTGTGGAACATATGGTGGTATATCCTGAACATTTTTCCACATTGGTCTAGGTTTAGTTTGACCACTACCTACACCCATTCTTTGCTCATGAAAATTACAATCCTTAATCAAATGAAATTTACTTCCACACACAAAACATTTCTTCTTTTTAGAAGATTTATTCAAATTGAAAGATGTTCCATGACAAGCAAAAGTATTCAAACCATTAACATTAACAGAATTGTTTTTGACAGAATTGAAAACATTGTTTTGCAAAGAATTAAATGACAAGTCTTCAGAAGAAACTGTCTTTGAATTTGATTCATCAGCAGCAACTCTAACAGGCTTGTAGGGAGTCTTGGGTGTAGGCTTAGGAGAGGTCTTGGGTGAGGTCTTGGGAAGGTCTGACTTTTCACTTGAATCACAACTGGTAGTAGACCCTTGGTCAGAGGACTTGTCACTAGAAGAACAAGAGACAAAGTCAGTAGAATTAGAATCAGGGTCTGGCAAGTCACTTGACTTTTTGCCATATAGATGGTGTGATCCATCAAAGTCTAGGTGGTGTTGGTAAAGGGCATGAATTCTCCCCTAATAGGTCCAGGCACAGCATGTAATTTGCCTTCTTTAGCATAATGTTCTAAGCCTGCTGGTGTAGATTTACGTGCATCATCCCTAGCCTCTAAACCAACATACTTCTTAAAACCTAAACCTATACTAGTGTTTACAGGTTGACTATTATAGAGACAGTTAGCTAACTGATCACCTGACATTAACCAAGTTTTATGTCTAGCTATTTCCTTCTCTAGTTTCTCTTTTAGCACTAGGTTTTCTGACTCTATGTTAGCCTTTTCTTTCTCAGTACGTTTTAAATCAATTTTAGCACAATGTAAATCTCTCTCTAACACCCCCTATCTTTTCATCATAAGCAACCTGATTCTTCTGAAACCTAAACTTTTTGTCTTTCTAGAGTTTTTAAAGAATGTTTATAAGCCTCAACCTCTACATAACATTCATTATATTTGGGTTTCAATTCATCATAGTCCTTTTTAAGTTCATTATACCTTTCACTACAACCAAACACACAATTATGTACCTGAGATATGCCCATAAAGGTAGCCTGACTATGCTTATCCTCTGAAGAACAGCTAGCCAGCAATCCATTCACATCAGCATTATCATCATTCTCAGGATCATGCACCTTCCAGTTGATATGTTCATCCAGAGTGACCAAGGCTTTGGGATTTTCAGCATTCACTTGATTCTTCTGATAGCTTGAATACCGAACTTCATCACCAGTCTTCCTATCCTTGCACTCTCTAGAGAAGTGACCCAACTGAACACATGAAAAGAACTTGATCTTCCTTCTATCAAACCTAGCTGGATCTCGTCCCTGAAACCCAAACTTTCTTCCAGACTTCTTTTCAAACCTCTTGACATTTAAAGTAAGCATGGCCACCTGCCATTTTAAATTCATCTCTTCCAAATCAAGAGGATCCACCTGATCAAAATCCTCAAAAGCAAGATGCTGCTGATGTTCATAATCAGCAACAAAAGAGTGGAGTACATTCTCCATTACACCACTCGATTGTGGTTGAGAGTAGGAAGATGTTACTGTGGAGCTTGAACTTGAAGCCTGAGTCATCTTGTTGGAGGTGGTGCTCACAAAAGCTGAATAAGTAGGGTTTGATGAACGAATGGGCTTCTAACATCAGGCTCAAGAGTTTTAAGCTTGTTGTAGAGATCATCAAAAGAAAGCATATCGAGACCACCTTTTGTTTTGAGTGCAATGCTCACTTGTAGCCATGATGGAGGTAACGATCGCAGGAACTTTGCATTGCAGTCCTCATTATCTGGTCTGGCCTTCAGCTGATTCATCTGGCTCAAAATCTTATGGAACCTGTCATACCCCTTGTGAATACCTTCCTCTTCAGTTATTTGGAACTCTTGAAACTGCTGTTTCAACATTGACTTCCTCATCCTTCTTGACTCATCGTTCCCACCAAACCTAGCCTTGATTGCCATCCAGATATCTTTTGCTTCTTCCATGTAGTGAAAGTCTCCCATGTGATCATCTGGAATAGCCTGAAGGAGAATGGTTCTCACTTTATTTTCTCTTTGTACTGCAAGAACCTCTTCAGCAGATTTAGGAGGAAGAATAGTAACAACACCATCAGCATCTTTGACGTGCTTCTTCAAACTGTTTCCTTTACGGACAATTTCCCAAAGATTCCAATCAATATTGGTGATCCAGTTCTGCATCTTCATCGCCCATAATTCATATTCTTCCTTCTTAAGGTAAGGAAACTTTGCATTGCTGTTGGTGAGAGTGAGTTGTTGCATAGATGTGGTGTTTTGGTTGTTGTTGTTGTTTGTTGTTAACATCTGATTCATCGTCTGATCCAGGCATTGTTATGGTTATTGGGTGTGAGAGGGTGTAAACGTGAAGATGTTCTTAGTAACACAGAGACTCTCACGAGGCTCTGATACCACTTGTTAAACCTTAAGACCTTGATAGATCTTCGTGAGCTCGTGGATCGTTAGTAATGTTTATGTAATCACAAACACACTAAAAGAAAGTCTAAGTTACTTGTATTCTATAGCGGAAAACAAACACAAGTAATAACACGATTACTAAGAACGATTTGATCCTCTATGGATCTTTGATTAATACTAAAGTTGTTTTTTCTAAACTCGTACCTATTACATAATACCGTGTTCCTTTTATAGATAAGGAACCCTAACTAGGTTTCACTAGAAACCCTAAACCGTTTCACAAGAAACGTATATTCTAAAAACTAAATAAGATATGCACAATACATTCCTAATAAAACTCATGCATATCCTCAAGAATAACAAACTATAATAAGAATACGAAATATCTATATCCGCAGAAACTAAATACTCTAAATAATACTTCGGCAGAAACTATGCTTCAGCAGAATCCATAAGCCTTCAGCAGAATCCGTCAGCAATAACCATCAGCAGAATTCTTCCTTAGCAGAATTCCCAACATAACTCTATCCTAATGACCCTGTATCTTCTTGATCAATCACACAAGCCCAATGGCTTCAAGAGATGTTCACTATCTCTTATAAGATCACACTTGATCTTCACTCTCTCTCAAAAAAGATAAATAAACTTGATGTATGCTATGATACAACAAGGTTGTAACAAGTGTTACAAAAACCTAACCACTACAACTCTTGTATCTTCTTGAAGATTTTGAGTTCTTCTCTTGCACTTGGAAGAGGAATGATAACACCTTGTATCTTCTTGGATACTTGTGTTCTTCTCTTGCTAATCAAGAGGAATGAAGATGATCTCTTGGTGGATGATTGGATCACTCTTAAAACAAAAGAAACTAATCTAAATGATCAAAAAGAAAGAAAGGTGTGAGAGGTTTAAAACCAGAAAGTTTTCTGTGTGAAAGGGTGCCTAAAATCTGTGAAAGGGGTTGGTATTTATAGGCAAAGAAAATCTGAACGTTACAGAAAAATTAGTATGGACGGCTCCACTAAACATGTCACGGCTCCTCTAAATTTAGTGGAACCGTGGAGCCGTCCTAGACTAGGACGCTCCAAATTTTGTCTTTTCTGGTGAAAACTTATTTGGGGAAGGTTGGAGCTGATTTTGGGGGGAAAAATAGTTGTTGTGATTTTCAAACTTATTTTTCCATTAAAACATTTCTTAATAATTCAAAAATAATTTGTCATGTGTATTTTTGAAAAAATGTTTTGTCCCATTAAAAATGTGAGCTCTCAAAACCAAAATTTACTTCCTTGATCATTTGTCAAGTTTGTAAATTTGTCTAAGAGTGATTTGCGTAGAAACGGGATCTTCCGATTAAAAACTTGTTTACGTTAATTTTAACGTAATGTGATTTCACATTTTGTCATCCTCAAAACGTGAAGTAATTGAAATATATAAATAACGTTTTTAGAAACATTATTTGCATCAACAATCTCCCCCTTTTTGATGATGACAAAATATAAACTCATTTTAAGTTAAAATTAGTTTTAGCAAGTTTTTAATGAGTTTACTCCCATTTCTCCCCCTTTTTGTCGAATCAAAAAGGTGACGACGGCTCCCCCTTGATGTGTACTCCCCCTCATTTGGAGAATACAAAGGAATCGAGCAATGGTTTGTGCTACAAAACAAGGTTAGACGACAAGTATACAATATCTAACAAGTAGCACATTTGACAAATATCCAACCACACAAAAAAAAAATAGCTAAGTAGCCAAAATGAAAAGCCCATTTCGTAAACATAAAATAAATGTCATACATAAGTATGACTACATCAAGAAAGCAAATTTAAAACAACATGAAGACACATAAACATCAATAGTAGTATGAGGCTTCAAGATTTGCTTCCAACTTCAAAAGGGTTCCTAAGCATTTATTGGAGGGACTAAACATAACCATGTTTAGTTTGGGCTATTGTGTGGTGGAGGAGGTGGAAGGATGATGGGTCCTATGGGTGGTGTGAGGAGGTGTTCTAGGTATGAGAATTGAAGACTCAAGTCTTCCCTAAGGTTCATGATGAGGGTTTGGTTGTAGTTGCAACAAGGGCAACTCAAGGTGTGAGGTTGTAGTGGATAAAGGATGGGATGACCCATTAAAGGTTGAGGTGATGGTGATAGGGATAGTGATGGTGATGATGATGGGGTGAAGGTTAAAGGTGTGTTGGTTCTCATAGTTGTGGAGGATGAGGATGTTGGTTTGGTTGATGTTGCCTTGGATGGAGCTTGGGGTGTAGTGAAGGAAGATGATGACTTGGTTGAGGTTATAGGTGTGTGTGTATCATCTTCATCATCCAAGGTGAGATCAATGAAAATTGTCTCATTGGTGTTTGGTGAGGCTTGTGGTGGGTGAGTATTCTTGATCCATTGATCAATTTGATTGGTTTCATTTGTTGGTTTGATGTAGAATCTTTGTTTCTTAAATACCCTTGATCCCATGATGGTTGTATGGTAAGTGTAAAGGTGCAAGGATGGGTGTAAGGATGGTAATGCATGATGTTAGCTTAAATAGCCAAATCAAAAGCATGCAAGGTTGAAAGGGATGTTGGATTTGGGGATTTGGGTGTATGGGAATCAGGTAATGTTGGCAAATTTCCTGGAAAAAGAAGTCAAAAAGTGGAAGGAAATAGTGAAAATCGTCTTCCAGAGGCACGGTACCACTAAATGTACCACGGCACCACTAAATTTAGTGGAGCCGTCGCCTATTTAGTGGAGTCGTGGCCTCCATTTGACCTTCTTTCCAGGTCTGCTGGTTTTAGGCAGCCTAAATGGGGAAATTTCTGGGGAATCCATTGGCTGCAAATCTCAAAGCCTCAAACCACTAAACACATAGAATTCCTAAAGCTAGTTTCAACTAGCAACTAACATGATCATGTGATCATCTATGTATTTAGGCAACTATTAAGCATGCATGAGTTCAAGCAAATTTAACATCTAGTGCATGTAATAAAATAATAGAACATGCATGAACTAGACAAGATTGATTAACATAGAGGTTCATTAACTAAGCAAATTAACCAAGTACAAGTACGAAATGTTAAAAGGAAAACACTTCAAGCAAGTTAATGTTTATGGACATTGCCATGACTTTATTTATAATAGCTTAATAATACTTAAGTTAATAGTACTACTTAAGCTAATCCTAACTAGTCTCTTTTCTTCCCCAACTTTTTAATCTTGTTCCCAAGCCCTTTAATCGCCTTGCCGATGGACTTGAATCCCCTGATAGTTTGCTCATGCATCGAGACTTGTCGATTGTACATGGTTGTTTGTCTTCTCATCATCGTGGATAAGTTGGTTTGTCCGAATTCAACATCGGAGGTTTGTGTGAATGATGAGGTGTCAAGGTTACGAAAGAAGGTGTCGGGAGAGGGAGTATTAGGACGAGACGTTCCTTCTTCGTTCACCTCATCATCATCCTCATCCATAGGTTGAGAAGACGAACTATGACCGAATGAGGAGGAAGAATGGGGAATATCGGAAGTGGATTTACGACCACGTTTGGACCCTTTGTCCTTACGTTGCTTTGTGCGACGCTGTGGTCCACCAAGTGGTTTCATAACCGGATTGACTAGGACATAGTCGACATCATTGAGAGATGGGTAGGTTTGCATAACCCACCTGAATAAACGAGTAAGCAACATGCCATATGGCATGAGCTCATCGGAGCGACGATGAATATTGGCCATCCGTTTGACCATGTAGTATGCGATACTAAGACAGTAGAGCATATGGGCAAGACTTGCCAGAACGTGATCACGGTTTCCTGCAAGGCTTAACGCGTTCTCACGCAGAAGAAGTTCCCAATTTCTAATATCGGGACGAAGTTCTTTGAGGTAGATTTTGTTTGGGTCGAGGTAGACAATAGAACCATCACGTTTTTGATACGTGTTGGTGACTCGAGGAATTTGGATTACTTGTTTAATTACTTCAATGTCGGGAATTTCGGTACGATAAGCACCTTCGTTCTCAAGATTGTAGTAAAGAGACTCTAGAGAATGGTCTTTAGTGAATGCACACTGACCAAATGAGGGAACACTGAGAATCTGACCAATCTCGGTGACAGACAAGATGATATTTTGGTGTCGAATCAAAAAATCAAGAAAGACGTTTCCGTCAAGATCAGTGTAGGTACGGACACGACTATAAAACTCGAGAATAAAACAAGGACAGACTTGATCGTTTATTTTGTATAAACAATCGAACTCGATAGAAGGGAAACAGATCCGGATGTTGTTTTTCGTGACATAGAGTGCATCGACTACACGCCCTTCGTGTATGTATCGATCTTGAACTTTGGCTAGATAAGCTTTTTGTTCAATGGGAATATTTGGGTCGTCAACAAGACGAGGGATGTAGTGATGGGTCTCTTGGTAATCATTACGAGGCATTGTTACCTACAAAAAAATTATTTTTGTATATGTTAATTCGTTGCATTTTAATAATTACACTTCTAGTGTGTGTGCCTAAATGCAAACAATGTGGAGGTGCGGTAATCTCGACTCTAAAACTATCCTAATTAGATTACCCAAACGCTCCTAACTTCACTTTTGCTCAATCAAATATGTCGAACAATACATCGTAATTATGTACTTCGACTCATATTTGAGAGTTCGCGTATGCATGCAAAAACATTTTTAATTTGCATCAACAATGCATGAAAAAGATTTCATGATCCTAGACTTGTGAAGTTTTTCGAAAAATGATTGAATTGGGGTGTTTGGCAAACGACTCATCGTGGCGCCAACAAGCTTTAAGTTTGAAAAGCTTTAATGCAAAACGTTCCTAATCCAATTTTAGTAATCCTAAACATGATTCCACTACAAACAATCAATCATAATCCGATTTTAGTGACTAAATTCGGACTAGGTTTTGCAACATAAGTGGGTTTATGAAACTTCCTAGGTTTAGGGAATCATGTGAATGCTACATTGTCTAATCCTAGTCTTAATTTCACAAAGGATTGACAAAATTCGAAAATCCCCAATTCAATTTTGAACTCAAGAACAAACCCTAGACTCAAATTGAAAGAAATTAAGCATGATTTACTTACAATTAGTGTTGTTGTGATTAGGATTTGTTGATTCCAATGCCTCAATCTTGATTTGCAAGAGCTTAATTGAATTTTAGTGTATGGGTTCGGTTTTGACAGCAAGAGGAAGTGGTTTTGGGTTTGATTGAAAGGATGTGCAGAAGAAAAGAAAGAATGGCGCGTTTTTCAGATGCACGGCACCACGGTTCCACTAAACATTAGTGGAGCCGTGTCTATTTAATGGAGCCGTGTATCTGATTGTGCCATTTTTCTTCTGTTTTGACTTTTGGCAGATTAATCTTACTTATTTAATAAGACTTTTTGACACGAGGAAAAAGTTTATACCTAATAAACTTTTTGACGAAAATGATTAGACGGGATGACAAGGAATGACCTTAGTGTTTCCAAGGAAATTGACTAAGTTGTCATTGGATGAGGATTGACTTGTAATATTTCCCGTGAAATAATTAGGAGTCATGAGTCGAGTTTTGGTGAATGACTATAATATTTCCCATGAAATATTTAATTAGTCGGAATACCAGACGTAAGGAATGACTTAATATTTCCCGTGAAATATTCAAAAAGTCATGTGACGAGTTGTGAGGGAATGACTTAGAACTTCTAGAGGAATTTCTGAAAGTCATGAGATGAGTTAGATAGATGACTTAAGAAGTCATGGGTGATTCGTAGAGGATGACTTCAATAATTCCCGTGAAACATTTGAGAAGTCATAGAAGGGATAAAACGTTTATATGACGCAAGGGATGACTTTAATATTTCCATTGAAATATTGAAATAGTCATAAGCGGGATGAGAGGAATGACTTAAGAGTCATGAGGCGATGTGAGGGAAATGACAAATGAGTCATAGAACAAGACGTGAGAAATGACGTTAATATTTCAAGTGAATTATTAAGAGGTCATGAGGAGAGAAGTGGATGATGACTTTAATAAGTCGGAAGAATTATCTAAATAGTCATGAGTGGGGTGACGAGAACGTATTGGTTGGAGTA
Source organism: Artemisia tridentata subsp. tridentata (assembly GCA_021014915.2). NCBI lineage: Eukaryota > Viridiplantae > Streptophyta > Magnoliopsida > Asterales > Asteraceae > Artemisia > Artemisia tridentata. Next base: position 214,378,758 of record CP139507.1, read on the forward strand.
TTGACGATGTTGTCTTTTAAGAGAGACTTTTCAAAGAAAAGATTTCTCTTTTGACCTTATCGAGACGGAGAGGATGACGTACTTCGATGAGCTTCGTTCATGAGCAAACTACAGGGTTCCCGGTCAAGTCTAATGGCATCTTGACTGCTACTCTTCATAGGGGGTTGTCTCATCTATAGTGTTTGTTGTCATGCCTTTCCGGCGCTTATGTACTCGGCTTCGGTCGTGGAGACAACAAGAGTACAAACATTACTCTCTATGTTTCAATCCACAATAACTCTCACATTATCAGAGTTGGAATAGAAACATTTTCTACACCAATCTCCTTGAGATGTTGTAATCTCAAGTGTGTAGTACCTTTAATGTATCGGATGATACATCAAACACTTTGATGTAAGAAGTCTTGGGGCACTTCTTACAAGTGGGCACAAAGCCAAACACTATTCATGATAATGGACCTACTTGCCGTTAGGTAAACTACTTTACCTATTATGCCCCTAACCTAGTTATATCCGCGCACTCACCTTCTTCGTCTCTTGTGAGTTTCGTTTTTGCGAATATGGGCGTCAGTGTCAATTAAGACTATTACTTAAACTATGTATCTCATACATATAGTATACATAAGTTTACAGGGATACTTAATTTAGGCAAGATTACTTATGTGCAAGGAAGGAAACTTGATTCACTCATCAATGCTTAATTCAAACTTGTCACGCATGATCTTCAAGCGATCATCGAACATTTCTGGACAAGTTGAGTTTGACATGATGAGATGTTGTTAGGAATATAAATATTCAGATGAAGGCTCGGTCACCCCGAGTATCTATTTAGCATTTACATAGCTCGTAGGCTTATTTATATTAGCTTAACAATATTAGTATTAGTATTATTAGTTTAGTCGTATTTATATTTGTGGAGTGGGTCGGGGCTTTCCCCACTGTCAGCTCACTCCACAGCTCGCTAGGGGCAATATGTTAGAACTATAAATACCCCTTCCCACTCTTGGGAAGGGTTGGACCTCATTTGAGTATTAATCTAATACACATACATTTCTCTCACTAGGTTCCACTTTCTCTCTCTAACATCTTCTTCTCCTTCTATTCTATCCATTCTAGTGCTCCAAACGTGTGTTTCTTTGTTAGTGAATACCCTACAATTGGTATCAAGAGCCATGGTTAGGTCCATGTGTGTTAGGATTCACAGATTTGTTTAGTTTTGGGGTGTTTTTGGTTCGATTAGATTAGGTACGAAAATCCCATTTTGTGCTTTGTTTAGTGATTAAAAGTTGTTAAACTTTGTACTTTCTAGCTTAGGGATAGTATAGAAGTATCACTTGGTATTTGGAATCGGTGTTTCAAGCTTTGTGTGGTGAGTTTTGGCTGATTCGTGAGGTTTTGGAAAGGTGTTCTTGGGTGCGGTTTGTCCGTCCGGTGAAGTTTCTTAGGTGCGGTTTGTGGTACCTCGAAGGGGCGGTTGTCTTTTTACCGGTTTTGGCAAAAGGACAAAAAGCATTGAAAGCGACGTGTTTGGCAGTTTGTGTCTACGCGGTTTGTCTCTGAGGCGTGTATGCGGTTTGTGTCTACGCGATTTGTCTCTGCGGTGTGTACGCGGTTTGTCTAAACTGTTTGTCTGTGCTGTTTTTCCACGCGGTTTGTCTCTGCGGCGTGTATGCGGTTTGTGTCTACGCGGTTTGTCTCTGCGGTGTGTATGCGGTTTGTCTAGACTGTTTGTCTGTGCTGTTTGTCCAGGCGGTTTGTCTCTGCGGCGTGTATGCGTTTTGTATCCTCAAGGGTGCTATTTGTCCATGCGGTTTGTGTCTTGGTGATTTTAGAAATTCCAAAAGTTGCGGTTTGTCATTTTGCAATTTGACCAAAGTTGACTTTTTACGTCAAAACTTCAAACGGCTATAACTTTTGAACCGTAACTCCGTTTTCAGCCCGTGACCTGTCAAAACGACCGTGAGACCGAGGAGAAGGACACGTTGAAAAAATATATTCATTCAACCCAACTTTCGAAGCCTGAAATCGCTCCAGAATGAAGTTATTGAGGTTCTAAGTTTTTCAGACCAAAATTTCGCCATAATAACTTGCAACAACCATACCAATCAGATCAACAAGTCTACCAGACCTTCATCATAACACATATCAAGCATCATTCCACGGTTTATTCTTGATTTTGTAAAACCCCGCGAAAGAATCTATTTCTCGGTTTAAATCATAGAATTGTAAAATCCCGTGCACGTTAATATCATGTCAAATACTTCAGATTCTGCTATATCAGAGATACTCAGATTGTACAACATGATTGACAAACAAAAGATTCCCAAAGATGTTCGACAGATAAACTTGTTTGACTATGTTGGTGCCAATAGAGACTTTGTGTGCCCGAATTCTCAAGAGAAAGAGCTTCATCAGCCACAGACAAACGTTGTTGAGTCAGATACTGCTAGGAACAACGTGCAACATGAGAAACACAACGAAGCGTCGGCTGAACCTAATGGGGTATCTTCTGTCATTAATAATGATAATGTGTTGCATGAACAAAAGATTCCCGACAAAGTACAACAGACAAACGTTGTTGAGTCAGATATTGCTAATATGAGAAATAGCGATGTTTTCCCATATGAACAATATTTGAATCACAACGAAGCGTCTGTTGTACCTAGTTGTGCATCTTCTGTTCTAAATGATGATTATGTGCTGCATGAGAACACTGTATTTGTCCCTGATGATAACTTGATCACTAGCCTAAACATTTATAAAGAACAAGTAGCTATGTATGAACAGCGTGCTAAGTTTGAGCTTAATGAACGTGAGCAGAAATTAGAAGGTCGAATGAGTACACTTATTAAAGAGTCTAGAGTAAGAGAAGAAACATTAAAACAAGAGTTGAATTCTTTGAAAAATCAGCTAGAACAGTCTGTCAAACAGAAACAGGAAGTACAAAAGTGTATAACTACACTTAAGCTAGAATTCAAAGAAAAAGAAAAGGAACTCTTAAATGATTTTTCTAGACTCAAAACCTTAAAGAATAAGCTTGAGGATAAGTTGTACACACAAGACCAAACCAGACAGACTGCCCAAATGATGTATAAGCACAGAAAGTTAAGTGACAAGCATAGTGAAAGCAATGTAGGTAAATCTAAATTAGCTATTCATGAGATTGCTAAGATAGCCCAACCTGCATTAAATGATTCTAATGTGATGTTTATGCCTAATCATGACCCGCCTAGAGCATATCTATACTAAATAGGAGGATGAGATAAGTGAGAGAACAAGGGAAAGAATGAATGAGAAAATGAGGGATCCCGAGTGCATAGCCAGACGAATAATAATCAAGCCCCATGACTATAGTGAGGAAAATCGTTTGACTGTGTTTGCTCCTCAAAAGAAGTTAACACCTGAACAGATATTCTGGAAACAAGATAATGAAAAACTTAAGGAAGAAAAACTTAAGGCCAACACCCCTCTCATTAGAAAAGTTGCGTCCATAACGGTGTATCCTCCCAATACACCTAGGAATTTGGTGACTTTGTCTCTTCCCACTGAAAGCAAAACCTTTATTAGCTTATATGTGCTTTGGCAACTGTTTGCTGATTTCGATAAAACATGTAAGAAGAGAATCACACCAACCGCATTACTGAGGGGGAAAGGTGTTTTGAACATGCAAAAAGGTGTTACTTAACTGAGGTCATGCCATTCTTTAAACTACTCAAAGAACATTTTGAAGGGATGCAAACTGCCCTTAAAACCGAAATAAATGAAATGAAAGTAGTGTTTAAAGATATGGAAAATGAGGTAACTCAAAATATGATAGAACTTAAGACTCGTGAGATTGAAAGAAAGAACATTCTCATCACAAATGAGAATTTGATTGCTAGATGTATTGCACAAGATGTATTTTATACTGCTACTGATTCTACATTATCTGCTTGTCAATTTCATGAGTATTCTATTGCTTTAAATGTTACCCAGAATCGTGTTGTTGAGCTTGAGGGGGAGAATTTGAAATTGCTTGAAAAAATTCAAAATGATGACCATGATAACATGGTTAAACGTTTTTCAAAACTAGAGGTTGATTATCAGAAGTTGCAACTCAAACATCAACACTTAGAAGAAAAATGCAAAATATCAAATGTCAAGACATCCTTGGATGCTCCTGAGTTTGATACATATTTTGAATTAAGCAAACGTGATGAAAAAATTCAAGCTCACACGAACACGATTCGACTGTTAAGGGCTCAAATTGCCCAATTGAAGTCCAACAAGTGTGATGTGTATGGCACCAATAAACCTTCGTCTTCAGATTCTCAGAATTTTCAGTATCAAGACACCATCAACAAGTTACATTATGAAAATGAGTGTTTTCGAGAAGAAAATTCTAAGATTAAACAGCATTACAAAGAGTTATATGACTCAATTAAAGTTTCACGAAATAGTCATAATGAAAAGATAACTTCTTTGTTAAATGAAATTGAGAATCTTAAGACTCAGGTGAAAGGAAAAATGCCAAGTACCACTTGTAATTGTGTTGCATCAAAGGTCTCTGCTTGTAAAATGTATGATGTTGATGTGGGGCCTATTCCATTTCCCATGAGAAACAACAGACCTGTCCATCAAATGTATCTCTGTCACCTTAGGGATGGACTTGACACTCTTCGTGAGGTTGTGGAAGAGGACAGAATAGGAAAACCACTCGATAAGGCAGTTGGTTATGCCTGCGTCCTCACAAAAAGGATCCAAGAACAGTTAGAATATGCCATTGGCACGGGCCCTAAGTCTCACAACCAAAGAGATAGAATAGTTGCATCATCATCCACAATTAAGAACAAGCATGTAACCTTTGAGGTATCTTTGGAAACTTCAGATCCCAACACATCAAAACATGTTCAGCAACTAGAAGTGAAGAAGACTAAGATTCCCATCAGTCCTTCTACAGGAGTTAATAGTGACACTAAAGCTAGCGAGTCAAAACCTAGGAGAAACATAAAGAATTCTAGGATTTCACAAGCTAAAAGTGTTCCTAAAAGGAAAGTAGAAGACCACATGAGAAACAACAAGTCAGATTTGAACAAAAGGAATCATAATTCGAATCCAAATTCACTTTGCAAAACATGTAATGAATGCATAATTTCGTGTAATCATGATAAATGTGTTAAGAAATTTCTGAAGTCGTCCAACAAACCCCCAGTTAGGAAAGTTTGGTGAGCTAGACAAATTAAGCAATCTTGGAAACCTACAGGGAAAATGTTTACCAATGTGGGCTTTCAGTGGAAGCCCACGGGCCGAACATTCACACTAGGGGAACATTGCCCTTTAACAAGGATTACAATTCCTAGAGTAGTGCCTGTTAAGGAATGGAAGCCTACTGGTAGAGTTATCCCTTTAGATACACAATGTCCCTTAACTAGGTCCATTGCATCTACTAGTGTTGCCCCTATTGTTAAAATCAAGGCACCTATGGTTTCAGCAGCCCCAAAGATTGTTTGCACTAACCAACTGAAACCCAACCTAAATTGGGGATCCGGCTCTCCAAATTCTCTTGTTTCGTCTATTTTCAAATGCAGGTCGTACGGATCGTCCTTTGACATTTGGACACAGGCTGCTCACAACATATGAGGGGAATCATAATGACGTCTGTACACATCAGTGCAGGCCTCATTCTTCAACATTATGACGTCTGTACACATCAGTGCAGGCCTCGTTCTTCATCATAATGACGTCTGTTCATATCAGTTCAGGCCTCGTTCTTCAAAGAAAAGAAAAGTGTTACGCTTGAGTGCACTTTATCTTCAAAAGAAGAGGAATCTTCTTATTTATGGCCATTCTCATCAACAAGATTCATGCTCTTTCCGTGCTTATTCAATCTTCAAGTGGATCGGCGCATATTGGGGTATACTTTTATTCACTTTTATTCACATATTCTACCAAAAATTGCAGTTGGCAGGCATATGCAATTTTTGAGGGGGGGGGGAAAGGGTGAATATTAATCTACATGTTAGTTGATGATTGAGAAATGGTCATACGACTCCTGAATACGTCAGTTCAGGAGTCGTGCAAACCATGTTTCTCCAACACTACATCTTCCTCCGTCTATCAAGGTGTTGAAGAACATGGTCATGGAATGCTAATCGACATCGTCTCACGGGCTGGTACAATCAGCAACAATGGGTTTCTAGTAAATGCTTCATGTACACTTCATTAGGCTACATGTACACATCATGATGATGATTCTGATTAATCGTAACCATCATGGGGGAGAGAAATGTGTACACCAAGGACGCACAACAGGTTCACGTGATCGGGCTTAATCATTTATTCCGGTGTTGATAACCGCAGAGATGATCAGTGGTTCAACTTATTACCTTGGTATTTACGTTTCACTGTTACGTCATGGGCTGATTAATCGTAACCATCAGGGGAGAGAGAATGTGTACATCAAGGACGCACAACAGGTTCACGTGATCAGGGCTTAATATCCAAGGATGGATACATACTATAGATGATCAGTGGTTCAACTTGTTACTTTGGTGTTATACTCAAGACTGAAGAAGGTCGAGTCGTCAGTCTACTCTACATTCTCTGTTGGGTGTTATCATCTCATGTGTATGCTGCGGGCTGATGGGTTATATGTAAGGTTACTGGAAGGCATTTGGTGAGATGAAGATGATTGGTATTCTGTTCCTCCACATTGGGCAATCTTGAAGAAGTTCTTGTTTGATGAGTTGTGGAGTTAAGTTAGGTTCAAGTTGTTCTGTAGTTTAAGGTTAGGTCCAACTTGATTTTAACCTAATCTCATGACAGTTCTTGTTTGATGAGTTGTGAGGTTAAGCTGAAATCAAGTTGTTACTGGGCTTAAATTTGTGGTTTAGCTTAACCTCATGACAGTTCTTGTTTGATGAGTTGTGGGGTTAAGCTAGATTTCAGTTGAGGCTCAACTTAAACTTACGAAAAGAGGCCTAAGGTTTTTGACGGCTTTACTCAAGGACGGGAGTGTTAGAAGACTAAAGACGGCATGCATTTGGTTACCAAAAGACTTCTTCTTATTATGGGTGTTCATCCAAAGTCTTCTTCTTCTTCCTATTATGGGTGTTCATCAGGAAAGGTTGTCAGATTGGGGGAGAGCACTAATTCGAGGAGAGTGAAAAGCCAGAATCAATCCCTGATTAAAAGTGCTCACATTGCTCTTCAGCATGTCAAGTGATGAATGCGGAAAAGATTCAGAATGCTGAGGAGTAATGGTTTCTGGTTCGTATCCTTGTATATATTTTGCTTCTTACATTCTTTTTTCATATCTTATACCATTTTTGTAATTAGATATATAGAAATCTTGCTAATTGTAAATAGAGAATCATAAAATCAGAAAAACCATAAAAATTAAAAAATTAGAAAAGACCAAAAATAGTTTCACCTAGGCATGTCTTCTGTTTATCGATAACATTTACGGACTTAGAAATGTCATTCAATAATGGAACGGGTCTTTAAATAAAGCTCGAGCAGAAGTTAAAATGGATTGGTAAAACATGTCTAAAATGGCTTGCTATTACTTTAGATAGCAACCCGCGCTTCAAATTGGGGAAAGCAGTTCGTATTCTGATCTCGCCAAGTGGTTCGTATTCTGATCTCGCCAAACTGGGGAAAGCAGTTCGTATTCTAACCCGCGCTTCAAACCCGCGCTTCAAACAAAGCGGTTAGTATTCTGATCTCGCCAAGTGGAGATCTTCAACGTGTGGGAAAGATTTGTTGGTGGATGGATGATTGATGTTGACCACTGACTCACTCAAAAAAGCGGGTGATTACATCATCTGCGCAAAAAGGTCAATATCATTTGTGTCATAATTGTGAACTTGTGCATAATAAGCAGTGAATCTCCCTCTTAGATTAAGGGGGAGCACAGTATGTTTCATCATCAGAATACATTAAATTGGACACATTTTCTCCCACATTTTCTAACTTATTTAAATCAATTGGGATCACAAATCTCAAAAGGTTTGAAATTTTTGATCAGGGGAGAGAATGTGATTTAAATATGAAATCTGATAAAATGTGATGATTTGGAAGTAAAAGTAAGCTCTCCCGTATGTGCTAAACCATTTTGTATATCAATGCACATATTGAGGGAGAGCAAAATGTTTTGGATGTGGAAGTAAACTTTCCCATAAGTGCTCAGTTGTACGTCTATGCACTTATTGAGGGGGAGCAAAGGATTTGGCATCTCATGTGACCGTGACTCAGAATTAACCAATGAATTAACGAAACTTGAACTGTCATCAATCGAAAGGATACGTCTTGGCCGGGTAATAATTTCAAGCTGGTCTAACCAGTGATGTAAGCGTGTCTCAAAAAAGATGTATCTGAGTAGAGTGTACCATTTCGAGAAACTTTCTGTGGACTTGACCAGGCCGGGTAATAATTTCAAGCTAGTCTAACTAGTGATGTAAGCGTGTCTCGAATCGGTCATGTTCACTGAAAGTGGATCAATTCAAAAAGTGCGAGCTCTACCTAACATGTGCAAATTTATAAAACTATCACTCGAGTACATGTTGAGGGGGAGCATTTGAAAATTTCAAAACTCTCAAGGTGTTACTAAAATGTGTTTCTTAATCATGAACACTTTGAGAGATTTTTCAAAGATTTGGTTTGGCAATCGTGGATGTACACCAAAGACCGACCATTTTATTTAATGCATGGAGTTATAAGGATGGTAAGGTTAGGATCAAGTTCCCACGATCCCGCCAGAGCCGGAGGGATCTACCCAGGGACAATCCACTAGATAGTGTAGAAGTCCTTAGGTATGATTAAAAAAGGAGAAAAGTGGATAAGGGAAGAGTGCCGACTGAGATGGAGCTAGTACTGGAACAAACCCAACAAGGTTCTAGTAATGAAGTCTCGGTATGCACTGAAGGGGTTGAAGAATGAAAAAGAATTGTAAAGATAAAGGGTGAAAAGTAAGAAGCCCTCCTTACAACTTAGGCAGAAACCGGGTCAATACATATGCTGTCAGAATCACTTAGTTGATTGCTGACATTGAAGACAAAGTATCATGGACCCAGTGATACGCTGCACAACCCTCCCTAGCCACTCAAGGTCCCTCAAAGGATTCTTGTTTCAATTGTCACGGAGATCAATTCATTTCTATCGTCTCTCTCACTCCGAGTTAGATGATATTGAAAAGGTGGCAGTTCTCTCCAACCTCCGCTCACTAAATCAAAACGCACTAGCGAGTCTAGAGCCACGAGATGCATAATAAGATCTCATAGGAACACAGATTATTTCTACACTGGTTGTTCATCATTAAGGACACCAGTTGTAAACTTATGAGTCCTACGCAGATCTTAGCAATCTGCCAGAACATTCATGAGAGACTTTACAAATGTAATTCTCAATGATTGAATGGAAATTCCTGCCAGGGTCATCATCAAGCAGCCCTGAAAGCAGGTCACTTCGGTAATTCCTCGTGGATTACGCTTAGTGGTCGCGGTGGTTTCAAACGGTCTACAGTCGTGGAGTGATCTCCAGCGACTCACCTAATCGTTGATGTGCTACGGTTCGATCTTAAAAAGCCCTCTGTGGGTTTTTGATAAGGAACGGTCTTGGTAAGGATTAGAGAGAGTTTTCACACTATGCTGTTAACAATCTCGAAGTCCGAACCTGTAAGTTTCGGTCGATTTGTTGCTAACTGTCGTATGCAGGAACTTCTAGCGATTGTAGCTGTGGAATGCTGTAGCTGGTTGCTGTTGTAGCTGGTTACAGAAAAGATGTCAATCCTCTACCACATGTTCACACTACATCATCATTATAATTCAACAAAGTCATGATCAACCAAAAGACCTTTAACACAGCTTCTGCAAACTCTGATGCTGAAGATCATGACACCAGAATAGTGTGAGCATGTCGGCTCGAAGATTATCACATCACGTGGAGACATACTACTGAAAGATGGCTTGAAGATACATGTTGGATGATATTTTCGAAGAATACTCAAAATCATCCAAGACAAGGATAAGTCATCAAAAGGTCACTGCTGAAAGCACAATGATCAAAGACGTTGAAGAATCAAAGACTACGAGCTATGAAGACAACTTCAGAAGATAAAATGCTAGAATTCAAGTTATTATTTCCGGGGTGACCTCCCTTAGGGGGAGATTGTTAGGAATATAAATATTCAGATGAAGGCTCGGTCACCCCGAGTATCTATTTAGCATTTACATAGCTCGTAGGCTTATTTATATTAGCTTAGCAATATTAGTATTAGTATTATTAGTTTAGTCGTATTTATATTTATGGAGTGGGTTGGGGCTTTCCCCACTGTCAGCTCACTCCACAGCTCGCTAGGGGCAATATGTTAGAACTATAAATACCCCTTCCCACTCTTGGGAAGGGTTGGACCTCATTTGAGTATTAATCTAATACACATACATTTCTCTCACTAGGTTCCACTTTCTCTCTCTAACATCTTCTTATCCTTCTATTCGATCCATTCTAGTGCTCCAAACGTGTGTTTCTTTGTTAGTGAATACCCTACAGATGTGAATAAAGTTTCTGTGTTATAGTGCCTACCATGTTAGATTCTAACTACACTATTTCATGCCAAACATGTCTACTAACAAAGGGTGTTTTAAGAAAGCGTACCTGTGCCTGAGGTATTGCTCTTAAAACTAGAGGATTAGACTACCTTTGTTGAATGTTGAGCATATAAGACACGACTTGACTTTTGCGTCACCAGACTTGTTTGATAACACATCATACTCCTTTTGTTAGACTCCGAAAATTTAATTACACTCATGTTTTTCTAGCAAAACAAAAGTTTAAACATCTGGTCCCCAATATCTCATGGGTCCAAAGTTGTTAGAGTCAAACATCCTACGCATTTTTTGCGTTAGTTTAGGATGTGAGAATGGAGGACACATTTCCCATGGTAAGTAACCTTTTGATGGACGATCATTCCAAGTTACGGGAAAGTTACTTGGATGATTTTGTCTTCTAAAGTTACCTCTCGGTAGAGGAGTTCTAGACCGAGGTTTGGGAGAATTAATTCTTCTAGGCGGAGGAGTAGTAGACCTAGCACCACGCTTTATGTTAATACTAATAATTATCCTAACCAATACAACAACTACTAGGAATGATCAAAGAAATAAGAGTGGAACATGTAATATTAGCTTCATATAAATCACACACTTAAAACAATGATACAAACCCTAAATGACTACAATACCTTGAGAGCACCTTAAGAACACCAACCTCCCAAATGGTGTAGGGAGTCCTGTTTATAGTTTTTAGTGATAGGATGGGCTTGGACTTGGGTTGGGCTTTTACATGGCTCAAATAGAACACAACATTTAATTAACAAACCTATGTCCAAGCCCAATGATTAAATAAGCTAACTATACACAACGACACCTTAAATACAAAATATAAAAACGACGATGACCATCACTTTTTATAAAACCTAACAATCTCCCCCTAAGGGATGGTCATTCAAATGTTGCTCGAAGTGAGTTGGTCTTTTGTCTTCATTTCCATGTGCTTCGTGTGTCGTTGTATAATAGTCTTTGTTCTTGTTCCTTCATGCTATGTGATCTTCAAAGAATCGTCTTTGTGGATGTTCTTGCCTTCAATCATTATCTTCATGTGATGATGCGTCGTGACCTTCAACATACTCATACATCTTGGACATTATACTTATGCTAACAATCTCCCCATAATCTTTCATCATATGAACTTGTTCTCGACATCTTGATTAACTTCTTGACTTTGTCTTTAACTTGATCTTCTTGTCTTGAACTTTTACACTTGAGCTTTGTTGGAGATGTTCTTCATAAGTATGAGTATGCTGAGGTGAAGATGAATGATGTATGTGGTGATGGTTAATGGATGTTTATAGGTAGCTGCATAAATCTGTTAGTAATAATCATCCAGCACTTATGGGTTAGGACTTCGAGATCGTCAACAGCATAGTGTGTAGACTTTCTTTAATCTCCCCCAGGCCGTTCTGAACCGGATACCCCCGAGAGGGCTTACACGGACACACCGAAGTGCACCCACGATTCAGTGAGTCGCTGGAGATCACCCCACGACTGTAGACCGTTTGAAGCATGTAACCATCATGATGTAAATGGCAAGATCCTTGGATCTCATTTAGACTCTTACAACTTGTCCTTTTTGGCGAACACAGGTGTATCATATTGGAAGTGTTCCTAACGAGATATTTTGATGAATCTCATGGCTCTAGACTCTATTGTGCGTTTTGGTTTTTAGTTGTCGGAGGCATGGAGCATAGTGCCACCTTTTCAATATCAACACATCTCGGAATGAGAGGCCGATAGATTATGCAGTGTTCTCCGTGAGAAATGAAACAAATATCTTTTGAGAGATATCTGAGTGGCTAGGAGGGGTGGTACAGTGCGTCACTGGATCCATGACGTCTTGTCTTCAATATCAGTATCACCTTAGTGAGTACCGATAGCAGATGTATTGACCCGGTTTCTGCCCTAAGTTTTCATGGAGGGCTATTTCTTTTCACCCTTTCAATCAACTTTTCTTTTTCATTCTTCAACCCCTTCTGACCCTTTCTCATTTACTCCTTTTTTCAATCTTACCTAAGGACTTCTAATTCTAATCTATTGGAATTGTCCTTGGGTAGATCCCTCCAGCTCTGGCGGATCATAGGACGGTTTTTCCTAACCTTAGTCACCTTATAACTCCATGACTATCCTAGATTTGCCATAAAACCTTTTGAAAATCTCTCAAAGTGTTTATGAATAAACACATTTAGTTAGCACTTTGAGAGTTTTATATTTTTGAAATACTCCCCCTTCACATGTGCTCATGCATTTTTAACTAAAATTGCACATGTTGGGTAGAGTTCGCACATTTTGAATTGATCTACTTTCAATGAACATGACCTTTGCGAGACACGCTTACATCACTATTTAGACTAGCTTGAAATTATTACCCGTCCCGGTCATATTCAAAGATCATCTCTCGAATTGGTACATTCTACTCAGACAAGTCCTTTGCGAGACACGTTTACATCACTGGAAAACCAGCTTGAAATTATTACCCGTCCCGGACAAGACTTTTCGATAATGGACATCAAGTTTCGTCAATTCGAGGGTTAGAACTGAGTTTGTCTGGTGAGCATACTTTGAGATTCCACGAACTTTGATCACATTTTAATCACGTCCTCTCCCCCTCAAAAATAGCATTGATATTTTTGATATCAACTGATTAAAATGAAAGTGTTTTTGGAGAGAGACGGATTTTTAGCATGAAAATGGAACATTTTGCATTTTTTAATTTTTATACTCCCCCTTAAAGAAAGCATATTATAAAACATTTGAGTTTCAAGAGGGAGTTTCTTGAGCACAGAATTTGAGAAAGATTTTGAAAAATCTTTTTGAAACATCTTGATCATGTGCTCAAGATTCGTTTTGATTGGCCATTAACATTGCGAGTCCTGATCGGAAATAATCAGAAGTCATCAATGTAGCTCGGGTCCCGTACGGAAATGTACGAAAGCCGTAATGAAGAAAGTTTTGAGATCGACATGTTTTAGAAAATGTTTAAATGAACTCTCGCTCAAGCATCTGTACATGCCCGTATCATTGTTGAATGACATTTCTAGGTACGTACAGAATATTGATTTATACAATAGACATGTCGTGAGAAGAATATTTTTGGTTTTTATGTTTTATATTTTTTATGTCTTTTTGAAAATTTTCTATTTTTATATTTTGTTTTTGTTGGTTTTTCAAATTTTGTATTTTGTTTTTCAAAAATATTTACATGCGAAGCTTCATGAGAAAATATTCAAGAAGATTCGGGAAGACTGGCTAACTCTGCGGGAGTTAGGCTTCGCAAGCCAATTCGACGAACTAAGTTATCAAACCGCTCTTGTGGGAGGGCTTTAGTAAATAGATCGGCGAGTTGGTATTCAGTCCCCACGAAAAATAATTCAACAGTACCCTCTTCGACATGTTCCTTTATGAAGTGGTAGCGGACTCTAATATGCTTGGTCTTGGAGTGCTGAACTGGATTGCACGAGATGGCTATGGCACTTTTCGAGTCACAATACATAGGTATGTGGTCGAAAGAGTAGCCATAATCTGTGAGTTGTGTCCTCATCCATAGAACTTGGGCACAACACGCAGATAGAGACACATACTCGGCTTCTGCGGTTGAAAGCGCTGTGCAATCTTGTTTCCTTGATGACCAGCCTACTAGCTTCTCTCCCAGAAATTGTGCTCCTCCAGATGTACTTTTTGCAGTGACTTGGCAACCAGCATGATCGGCATCTGCAAAGGCTGTTAGATTAAACTCCGAATCCTTCGGATACCAAAGTCCCATGTTAATGGTTCTTCGAAGGTACCGGAAGATCCGTTTAACCTCTTTGAGGTGAAGTTCGGTAGGCCTTGCCTGAAACCGTGCTAATAAACAAACATCAAATTGTATATCGGGTCGGCTAGCAGTTAAGTACATGAGAGACCCAATCATGCTCCGATATTTCTTCGGATCAATGGGTTTCCCATATAGGTCAGCACCAATTTTGGGTGAGGTGACCATCGGAGTACAAACAGAGTCACAATTTTCCATTCCATGTTTCTTTAAAATCTCAATTGTATATTTTGCTTGATTAATAAAAATACCATGATGGGATTGATGGATTTGAAGTCCAAGGAAGAATTTTAATTCGCCCATCATAGACATTTCAAGTTTACTTTTCATGAGATTTGCAAAATGTTATGAATGTTCAGGATTAGTGGACCCAAAGATTATGTCGTCCACGTAAATCTGAACAATCAAAATGTCATCTTTAAACTTTTTGGTAAACAAGGTCTGGTCAATTGTTCCTTTGGAGAAATGATTTAACAGCAAGAAAGATGAGAGTTCATCGTACCATGCCCTTGGGGCTTGTTTTAGACCATAGATAGCCTTTTTGAGCTTGTAGACGTAGTCGGGATGATCTTTGTCAACGAATCCATCTGGCTGACTCACGTACACCTCTTCCTTCAGAGTTCCATTCAAGAAAGCCGTCTTGATATCCATTGATAGACCGTGATGTTCTTGTGAGCCGCGTATGCTAAGAAAATCCTGACCGCTTCAAGTCTAGCTACTGGCGCGAATGACTCATCAAAATCGATTCCCTCTTCCTGTCTAAATCCCTTGGCCACGAGACGAGCTTTGTTGCGAATTACAGTCATCTCTTCATCCTTTTTATTCTTCCATATCCACTTAAGATCAATGACAAGTTTGTCGAGAGGTCTTGGCACTAAATCCCAAGTGTCATGAAGTCGATATTGGAGAAGTTCTTCCTGCATTGCTTCAACCCATGCATCATCTGACATTGCTTCCCGAATGTTCTTTGGCTCTTTTAAACTAACTGAGCAGGCAAAGATGCACATATCACAATCGGTAGCGAGTTGTCTTCTCGTCTGTACTGGCCTAGAAGGTTCACCAATGACATGTTCTATTGGATGGCTTTTAGTCCACTTTAACGTTGAAGGGTATCTTGAATCTAACGAATGCGTGTTTGATGGTTCATATAACCGAGAAGAAGATTCAGCAGATTCCGTAGCAAATGGGTTTTCAAATGGTTCTTCTTCTTCTAACACAACATCGTTTTGGTATGGTTCTTCTTGATTTGGTGTTGTTTGAGTTTGCTCATCAACTGTTGGTAAAACATTCTCAATTACTGGAGTGGCAGGAGTAGATGTAGATGATTTGACGTGGAGGGAGTTGGTGCTTCAGCTTCAATTGTAGTAGATGCATCTTGTGGTGGTTGTGGTGGTTGATGTTGAGCGGGTGCAGCGGAACGATGTTGTGATGTATCTATTGAAGCTCCACCATAGTATTCATCATACATAAACTCGAAGAAATTATCCAGTTCTTGATTTGTAGGTTTATCATTGTTAGTTGACTGAGCTCCTTGGGGTGTGAGTTCTGAACTGATGTGTCCAGAAGTTTGACTTTGTGGTGCGGGTCCTAATCCGATACGATTAGAAGCCATAGGGTTAAGCGCGGTTCTAGAGCGAGTCTCTCAGAAGCCATTTGTGAAATCTCATCAAATTTCACATTCATCGTCTCCATTACTCTTTTCGTTCTTCTATTATACACCCTGAATGCCCTCGAGTTATCTGAATAACCAATGAAGATACCAATATCACCCTTAGCCTTCAGCTTCCCCAGATCCTCTCTGTCATTTGTAGGATAGCACAAAGCGCCAAATACATGAAGATAAGAGATATCGGGTTTTCTGTTGTTCACTAGTTCGTATGGGGTTTTATTGAATCTTGGATGGATAAGGGATCGGTTTTTAGTAAAACAGGCAGTGGAAACAGCATTAGCCCATAAGAATAACGGTGCACTGGAATAAATCAGCATAGTGCGAGCAGCTTCCACAAGCGTTCTATTTCTTCTTTCAACTACTCCATTCTGCTGTGGAGTTCTGACTGCTGATGTCTGGTGAGTAATTCCAGTTTCTTCAAAATATGTTCGTAACTCCTGATTTGTGAATTCCGTGCCATTGTCAGTTCTTACAATCCTAACTGGAGCTTGAAGAAGAACTTGAATTCGCTTCAGAAAGGTGATGATGATTCCAGGTGCTTCGTCTTTTGATCTCAAAAACCTTACCCATGTATATCTTGAGTAATCATCGACAATCACAAGAATATACTTCTTCCCATTGATACTCTCAACTCTCATTGGGCCACATAAGTCCATGTGCAACAGATGTAACTTATCAACCAAACTGGGAACGGTTTTAGGTTTATAAGTTGCCCTTTTGCTCTTTCCTTGTTCACATGATGGACATAAGTGTTCTTTGGTGTATTTGAATTTAGGGAGACCGGTGACGATGTTGTCTTTGGCAAGCTTTGTTATCGTGTCAAAGTTGAGATGGGAAAGGCGTCTATGCCACAACCAGGACTTAGTATCGTCAGCTCTTGTCATAAGACAAATTGGTGATGACGAGGCCATTTGGTTTATGTCGATAGCATAAAGATTGGTGCCACGATTTCCGGTTAAGAGATCATCACCAACCAAGTTCCTAACGAAACATGTATTTCTTCTGAATGCAACCTCTAAGTCCGCATCACAAAATTATCCGACAGAAAACAGGTTGTGTCCCAATCCTTCGACATAGTAAACTCGAGTGATCAAAAAATTCCCAAACTGTAGATCTCCATAACCCAGAATAGCTGCTACATGATCATTTCCAAACCTAACTGTTCCCATGAACTTCCATACAAAGTTGATCAGCAGCTTCAGATTCCCGGTCATGTGCTTGGAGCAACCCGAGTCGACGATCCAAAGACATATTTCGATAACCTCAGATATCACATTAGCATCATAAGCAGGAGGTGCTTCAGAATCCGTGTCATATTTAACCTGTTGAAGATTTGCCATGTAGATGCAGTTGGAATCGATATCCTCCAAATCCTCTGCATCATCCATCAGTGCCATGAAATCATTTTCCTCAGCACTTAACTGAAACCCTGCCTTGTCCTTCTGAGCTAAGAGCAAAGCTTTCTGAAGATACTCTGGATCTTTCTTTTTTGGCTTGGAGGGACAGTTTCTTGCCATATGACCAATTCCTTGACAATTGAAACACGTTATTCCATTCCCTTGATTCATATTCCCAGCATTTCCAGCAGCAGCAACATTCCCAATCTGATTTCCCATATTCTGATTCCTAACATTCTGAACCCTCTGATTTCCAACATTCTGAACCCTCTGACCCATCTGATTTCCTGCATACTGACCCATTTGATTACCCATATACTGTCATGTGTTCTGATTACCCATCTGAGGAGCATATCCTTGTTGATTTCCATATCCTCCAACCATTTGTCCTTGTTGACCCATGTTGAAACCCGGTTGAGCAAACTGCTTATAGCAAGTGTTTGATGAGATCCTTTGATTGTTGTTGGTAGGTGTGGAATAGCGTCCTTGTACTACTCTCGAGAGAAGGGTAAATGCTTGAGACAAAGCAGTCATGTCATCATTAGGATTGTATGGTTGTTGTGGAATGACTTGTTGTTCATGAGGATAGAGTTGTTGTTGTGGAAAAGAGTATTCATGTGGCATGTATTTCTGAGTGGGAGTTGATGATGGTGGTATTGAGTATTCATGTGGCAAGTAGTTCTGAGTAGGAATGGATGATGAAGGTAATGTTTTCACTGTAGGAGATGGTGACTGAGCAATCAATGCTAAAGGATCATGTTGTTTGGCAAGCTTCTCTTTCCTAACCTCATCTGCCTCTTTCTGGTTTTGTTTCAAGAAATCATACAGTTGATCATAGTTCACTTCATGAAGGTTCTTTGTCTGATTAACAATCGTAACATATCGTCCCCATTCCTCTGGAAGGTTGTTAAGAAACTTGATGTTCTGGACAATCTGTTTTGGTGTTAAATTAGTCCTGATGAGCTCATTCATGAGAGTGCAAAACCTTGTGTAGTAGATTTCAATTGGTTCAGCTGGAGTTGATGAAAATTTCTCCCATTCAGTTAGAAGCTTGTTTTCAATGTCTTGTTGACCAATTTCAGTTCCATGACATAGCCTCCTAACTCGTTCCCACATATCATAAGCAGTTTCACAGCTGTCAACAGCACAAAAGATCTCTTGTGGTAAACCAAGTTGAATTAGGTGCATGGCTAAGTCATCTGCTTCAATCTGTTTCCAATCCTCTTCTGTGTACTCTTTTCTTTCTGAGTACGAAAGGATGGTTGAACAGGAGGTGTTTGATTGGGATCACCAGCTTCTTGAATCTGACGAGGTTTGAATGGACCATTCTTGATGGAGTTGATCAGGAGTTTGCCTTGTCCATTAGGTTTTATTTTCAAGTAACGAAGCATACGGCTTGTCCATGGAAGATAACTGCCTTTTTCTAGCATTGGAGGACGGTTTTTCGGCACCAGCTGCGTGGATGTCTTGTTGAGTAGTCATTGTTGTTGTTGAATGGTTAAGATGGTATTGGATCGGTTAAAGAACTAGGATACGGTTGGTTACTGTTCATGAGTTAGATGTAGAAGAAACTTGATGAACTTTTATCGCGATCAACTCTTATCTCGTTCACAACTTTTTCTCGATCAACTTTAAACTCCCTTGAGTGAGCACACAAGAAGTTCGATCAAACAAACACTCTGAAATCTTGAAACCAAGTTAAGTTGCACAAGTAAAAATTTCTTGATCAAAAAAAACTTGTTCGATCAAAAATTTCTAAACATGTTCGATCAAAAAATTATTCGGTTAAATAAGTTCGGTTAAATAATTTGATGAGGATGTTCGATCACACAAGATTTGTTCGGTGAAAAAAATAAACTAACTAAAGCTCGATGAGATTCATGATCGACTAATCTACTTGTTCGACTATTCCACTAGTTCGACTACCTAGTTGCTCGATTAAGAATGATAACACGACTAAGTATGTTCAAAATAAACTAGATAAACTCGATCAACCTAGTTTGATCAAAATAGTTCGATCAAGAAATTCGGTTACTGAAGTTCGGTTACTGAAGTTTGGTTACTAAAGTTCGGTTACTAAAGTTCAGTTACTAAAGTTCAGTTACTAAAGTTCGGTTACTAAAGTTCCATTACTAAAGTTCAGTTACTAAAGTTCGGTTACTAAAGTTCGGTTACTAAAGTTCGGTTACTAAAGTTCGGTTACTGAAGTTCGGTTACTGAAGTTCAGTTACTGAAGTTCAGTTACTAAAGTTCGGTTACTAAAGTTCGGTTACTAAAGTTCGTTACTAAAGTTCGGTTACTAAAGTTCGGTTACTAAAGTTCGGTACTAAGTTCGTTCAAACTTTCTAAGTTCAGTTAGTCCAGATGTTCGAGCAAACTAGCTAACTCGCTAGATGTTCGATGAAAATCCAAGAAGTTCGACTACAACGTATTTCGATCAATGAAACAGTACAATGTAACAGTAATGAGCCCTAAACAATATAACTTTTTGTGTATTCGCTCTTGATACCACTTGTTAATACTAATAATTATCCTAACCAATACAACAACTACTAGGAATGATCAAAGAAATAAGAGTGGAACATGTAATATTAGCTTCATATAAATCACACACTTAAAACAATGATACAAACCCTAAATGACTACAATACCTTGAGAGCACCTTAAGAACACCAACCTCCCAAATGGTGTAGGGAGGTCCTATTTATAGTTTTTAGTGATAGGATGGGCTTGGACTTGGGTTGGGCTTTTACATGGCTCAAATAGAACACAACATTTAATTAACAAACCTATGTCCAAGCCCAATGATTAAATAAGCTAACTGTACACAACGACACCTTAAATACAAAATATAAAAATGACGATGACCATCACTTTTTATAAAACATAACACTTTACAAATCCATGTTCGGGAGATGACAATGGTTTGTAAAAGCCTTTGGCTTTCTCTTTACTTGGTGTAGACACTCTAGTACTATCTACAACTACGTGACTCGGTTTAGGACTCAAATTCTTTTTCAGAATTGACTCAGTTTTGTCCTCAGCACCAGACGGTACCACGGTACCACTAATTTTAGTGGTGCCGTCTGTACCTTTATTGGTGCCGTCACCTTCAGACTTGGACATTTCAGGCATTACAAATTTTACTTGTTTAGTACCACTTGTAGAAGCCTGATTTGGGTCAAATCCTAAACCCGAACGGTCATGTTCACTATATCTAATGTTTTCAAGTATATCATTAAGTGTTTTGGTTCCTTTATCAAACTTAATGATTCTTAAAGCATTTTCTTTAAGCCTTTCATTTTCTACTTGAAGACTTATACATGACCCACATCCTAAGTCTACTTCTTTGTTTTTCTCAAGTCTCTTGACATGATCTTTTAATTATAAAACTTGTAGTTCTAGTTCTTTTAGTTTTAATTTTAGCTTTGTGTTTCTACCTAAGATCTTAGTACTAACTACACATAGTTTGTTGTATTCGTCATGCAATTCACTATCATCTATTGACGAATTATTATCACTATAATAAGAAGAGTCAGAATGTACCTCGTTAAAAGCTTGAGCCATTAGGCATGTTTCATCGTTAAGCTTCTTCTCTTCTTCTTCACCGCTATCACTCCAAGAGCCTCCTACAAAAGCTCTTTGGTTGTTGGAGTTTGGTGGTTTAGGACATTCTCCTATGAGGTGATTAGGATCTCCGCATCTATAGCATTTCCTATCACTTGTCCCTTTCCTTTCATCATGATTCTTTTGAGATGACCTCCTTTCATCGCGAGGTTGTATAGGAAATCTACCTTTTCTCCTAAGAAATTTTTCTAAAGTTTCTAACGGCTAGTGCATATTCTTTATCTTCACTATCGGAACTTGAACATTCCTCATCACTAGTCTTCTTCTTGGCTTTCAATGCTAGAGATCTAACTCTCTCGCTTTTGCCTTTGACTATGTCGGAGTCCTTCTTGATTATCATCTCGTGAACTTTCAGGTTTCCTATTAGTTCATCGAGTGACAAGATCGCCAAGTCCTTTGACTCTTCTATGGCGGTGACCTTTGCTCTCCATTTAGGATGTCGAGAACGGAGGAATTTCCTAACATAATTCTTGCTAGAATAACCTTCATCAAGAGCTTTAAGACTAGTGATAATAGTATTAAATCTAGCAAAAGCATTATCTATTGACTCATCTTCCAAAATGGAAAATTGTTCATATTGTTGAACAAGTAGATCAATCTTGTTCTCTTTGACTTGGTTATTACCTTAGTAAGTGACTTACAAAGTTTTCTAAATATCTTTTGCCGTATAACACATGAAAATTCTTTCAAATTCCTTTTTAGGCAAAGCATTATAAATCATCATTTTAGCCTCATTATTTTTGGCTAATTTCCTTTTAAGTTCATCACTTTGTTTATCATAAGAAACTATTTCATCCTTTTTAGTTTCCGGATTCATTTGAATAGGTTGAAAGCCACCCTCGGTAATAACATGCCAAAGATCAATGTCTTTTGATTTCACATACGTTTCGAATCTTGTTTTCCAATAAATAAAACAATCGGTTTCGAAAAGGGGTGGTCTTTGCATAGATTTCCCTTCTAGATATTTGTCGGAATCCATTGATCGATTCAAGTTTTAAAATACAGTATACTTTAAAATCTTGACTGACGTGTCTTTGATACCAATTGTGGGAAACTAGAAGGGGGGTTGAATAGTTTACTGGTTTAAATTCCTTTTAAAAATCTTGTTTTAAACGTTTGCTATTGGAACCTTTGATTCGAACTCTATGTGTAATCAATCAACACCAATATGAACTACACACTAAACTAACTAATACTAAATAATAAAAGTAAAGGATAGAGTTGGAAAGATCAAACTGAGACAAAGGATTTATAGTGGTTCGGCTACGAAGCTCCTCTTCGCCCTACTCCACTCCTCGAGTACCACACTCGAGAGTTTTAAACACTATGTCAACAACCTCCCTTCAGGCGGAGAAAACCGTACACGTCGCTTATCCTATTTCCGACACTAAGCTAGATGTCGAGTGCTAATCTTAGCTAGCACCAATCTACCAAGGTCTACGTGACCAAACACACAAGCCCAATGGCTTCAAGAGATCACCAAGATCTCAACACGATCACAATGATCAACTTACTCTACTAACTCTATCCTAATGACCCTTGATCTTCTTGATCAATCACACAAACCCAATGGCTTCAAGAGATGTTCACTATCTCTCATAAGATCACACTTGATCTTCACTCTCTCTCACAAAAGATAAATAAACTTGATGTATGCTATGATACAACAAGGTTGTAACAAGTGTTACAAAAACCTAACCACTACAACTCTTGTATCTTCTTGAAGATTTTGAGTTCTTCTCTTGCACTTGGAAGAGGAATGATAACACCTTGTATCTTCTTGGATACTTGTGTTTTTCTCTTGCTAATCAAGAGGAATGAAGAGGATCTCTTGGTGGATGATTGGATCACTCTTAAAACAAAAGAAACTAATCTAAATGATCAAAAAGAAAGAAAGGTGTGAGAGGTTTAAAACCAGAAAGTTTTCTGTGTGAAAGGGTGCCTAAAATCTTTGAAAGGGGTTGGTATTTATAGGCAAAGAAAATCTGAACGTTACAGAAAAATTAGTATGGACGGCTCCACTAAATATGCCACGGCTCCACTAAATTTAGTGGAACCGTGGAGCCGTCCTAGACTAGGACGCTCCAAATTTTGTCTTTTCTGGTGAAAACTTATTTGGGGAAGGTTGGAGCTGATTTTGGGGGGGAAAATAGCTGTTGTGATTTTCAAACTTATTTTTCCATTAAAACATTTCTTAATAATTCAAAAATAATTTGTCATGTGTATTTTTGAAAAAATGTTTTGTCCCATTAAAAATGTATGCTCTCAAAACCAAAATTTACTTCTTTGATCATTTGTCAAGTTTGTAAATTTGTCTAAGAGTGATTTGCGTAGAAACGGGATCTTCCGATTAAAAACTTGTTTACGTTAATTTTAACGTAACGTGATTTCACATTTTGTCATCCTCAAAACGTGAAGTAATCGAAAGATATAAATAACGTTTTTAGAAACATTATTTGCATCAACATTATCCATTCTAAAAAATTAATTGAATCGAATCGGACGAACAATAACATAAGTTAGAACGTAATATGTCATTGTAGTAAAATTAAGTAACATTGAAGAGATTAGAGTCATAATAAAGTTTTTACGTTGCAATAAAAACATTCAATTTATCACATGTAATAAAATAACTAATATTATCTTTTTGACATTAATAGCTTGCAACCAATTTAATCATATGTAATACACGGACGATAGTAATGATCACATTAGGTAAGTTAAAATGCGTTATACGATAAAAGTAGTCCAACAATATAGTTAATACTTATACAATTTTATGAATAGTTTATTGAAACCTACATGTATATTATACACGGTTTGGTTCGGGTATTTGTGGATAACTATAAGTAAAAACCGAAACTGAACTGTGGTAAGCGGGTTTTACCATTTTCGGGTTTTCTCGGTTTCGGTTTCTTCAGTTATCGGTTTTTTGCGGTTTCGGATTAAGCGGATCGACTCGGTTCGTCGATTTCTCGGATTTTTTTGAACACCCCTAATAATTACATGTGATAAAGATCACATGTGATAAGAATCAGATGTGATATATATCACATTTGTTTAAACCACATGTGATTTTTATGTTTTTTGTCCAATTTTGACGAATTAACTGCTTTAATCTATAATTCGATATATAATGTGTTATATATGGTTAGAAACTTGTGAATGTCTAGTTTCCATTAAAAATGGTGAAGCTTTTAGATTTTGTAGAAAGAGTTATGTTCATTTTACTATAGGTTGTAATGCTCGAACATAAAAAGTAATGTTGAATCATATGTGATTTATCAAACAAGCAATAACATAGTTTGTTGAAAGTATATTAAATGTCTATCTATGGATAGATAATTTAAAAAAAAAAAAAAAAAAAAAAAAAAAAAAAAAAAAAGTGTAGAAATACAAAAACATAGTTTGTTGAAAGTATATTAAATGTCTATATATGGATAGATAATTAAATGTTCGTCAGTATGGTATAATTTTCTTTGCTTACCTATTAATGATTTAAGATTTATTAATTTTTTGAAAAGAGGGGATGAAAGTGATTTTTTATTGGATAAAAAAAATATATATAGTTATGATTGATTTCTTCATATGTAAGTAACTTATTGGTATGTAAATGAACTTAAATTTTGTAGTTTTGTTTGATTTAATCACGGATAGTGGATTCTTGTTTTTGCATTTGATAGCCACGTTTCTTTATTTTGTTCTGGATCGTTTTGTTAACTTGGCATCAATAATCAATTTCGGTTTTCTAGTTAGTTTTGGGCCAATCACCTTTTGGGCTATTTAGTAATTAGGTTCAGTTTGTGGCTTTGTGCTCAAGGGAATTCTCGATTGTTTATCACTTTTTTGGCTTGGTTTATTAATCTTTCAATTAGGTTATTAGACCGTTTATTTAAAATTGGACCATATTATTTATCAAATGAGTACTAGGTGTTTGAAGATTTGGTTATAATCACGTCGTTTGGACATTTTATTCAATCGATGAAATTTTTTAGTTTGGAAAATTTGAATCTTCTTTTGTCGGGCTTTGAAATTTTGTTTCCTGAATTTGATTGTATTTGTTGAAGATCGTTTGAGCCGATTTGTTTATTCTGTTGACCGTTTTGAATTTCTCGGTTAACGTTTAGTTGTTCAGTTTGAAGTCGTCGGCCTTTTTTTGGATCGATTTGTTTTCGATCGCTTTTGGAAATAGATCGTTTGTTTATTAGTCTAGCATCTATAGCTTTTAGAATTTTGAATTTGATTTAGAACAGGTGAAAAAGTTCAAGTCAGGATTATTACAAAAGTGAATGAAACTCTAAGGGCGTTTGGTAAATTTGATATTTAGTTTTTGTATGGTTTCTAATTTGAGTCGGTTTAGAATTTAAATTTTTAGCTAGGTTTAGTTTTCTTATAAACATGGATCAATGACATTAGATTTTTTTGTAATTTAGAATTTGAATTTGATGCATTTAAATTAAAAATTTTGTATTTTTTAACATTTGGTACTCTTATGTTTGGTTTTGTATTTTATTCGATAATTTGAATAAAACTTCTGATTCCATTGTCCTTTCACTCCTTTGAATTACCAATAGTTTTTTTTTACAACTTTACGAGTGAAAGTGTAATAAGACAGTATATATCTTCGCGCATATAAATGTCGTAATTTACACGGTTTACAAATAACAACAATCTAGATTATTAATTTACCTTATTCTCAAAACATACTACTAACTCCGTCCCAAAATAAGTGTCCAATTTGACTTTTCAAAGTCAAACTGGTTCAACTTTGACCTTCTCTATTTTTGCGGGTATTATATAATACTTGATGTAAAATATATGAATGGATTGGATTTTAAGTGTATTTTTCATTGGTATAATTTTTCGTCAAGTATTATATAACCCAAAAAAAAAAAAAAAAAAAAAAAAAAAAAAAAAAAAATTATGATCAAAGTTGAACCAGTTTGACTCTGAAAAGTTAAACTGAATACTTATTTTGGGACGGAATGAGTAGTATAAATTAACCAAATGAGATATTTTATTTAGCATGAAATGTAAAATATCGCATAAAAATGAACATAACGCAATAGAACTTGGTGTCCGCACAAATTTCATTGCCCTTATATAAACTCTATTAATCCACGTAGCAGTTTTAACAAACACAAAAGTACAAAAAAATGGCAAATAGCGTACAAATCATTACAGCAAGATTACTTTTAACTGTTACCCAAGACCTTTGCTAAAATCTTAAGGGGGTGTTTCTTTTTTGCTTAATGGAGAAAAATAGTGGAACTCACTAATTTAATATTATTACTTTTTTGATGGGGCCTATAAAATTCCCTTGTTCCATTTTAATCCACAAGACTTAATTTATCAACCCTTCCCCATTAAGATGCTTATATAGTAGTAGGACTCACATACATCCTTAGCTAAGAAAAAAAAAAGAAGAAGTCTCATATGTCTTACTTCCACACTAAGCATAAAGTGGAGCTATAAACACCACACAAGCAATCACTCAACTTTATCCCAATCATACATACAAATATCCCAACAAAGAAAGTAAAAAGAACATAAGACTTGAAGCTTTAGTTAACATTTAATCTAGTAATGTCTCCATCTTCAGTTTCTGTCAGTGCGAACACAGATGTTTTCGCGATAGGAGACCATGAAACACAGCTTGTTAAACCAGATGAAAAAGTTACTCCAAAGCCTTTGTTGATATTTACACCATTAGAAGCAGGAGAATACCCTGTACTTGTTTTACTTCATGGTTATCTTCTGTATAACTCATTTTATTCCCAGCTCAGCCATCACGTAGCTTCTCATGGCTTTATCATCGTCTTCCCCCAGGTTTTTTTTATTTCTGATCTAAATTTCGTTGGCTAATCCACTATCCATATATATAAGAAATGAGTGTCGTGTTCCTAGCTTTTGTATATTCATAAACACATCTGTAATCCTTTTCTTTGTTCCAGTTATATTTCGTAAAACAAAAAGTATATATATCCATTTTGACCCGTTACCCAAACCCTAGTGGATTATAGTAATTCACCGGTTTCGTTAATTAGTCATTATACAAACTGTCATAAATTAGTTAATAAGCTTAGTTAAGTGTTTTGTTCTTGTTATTTTTCATTTCATGTGTGAGGTTCTTTCTTAGATGTTCCACATTGGTATATGTACAGTTTTATAAAAAAAAATGGCGATAAATTTAGCTCCTACATTTTTGCTTGAACACAAGGCATGTAATCTTTGGTAGTAAACTAGTAATAACATTGTCCACAAATATACATCTAATTTAACTATAGTGTTCTAATACTTCATGCAAACTCTGCTATTGCATTTTGGGTAAAGTACAAAATCGTTATGAAAAACTAACATATTACCGATTTCTTTTGATTCCATGAATCAGTTGTATTCAGTGACGGGACCAGATGCGACTAAAGAAGTTGAATATGTGGCAGAAATAACCAACTGGCTGCCTCAAGGGCTTCCAAAGTTGCTTCCATCTCAAGTAAATGCAAACCTTAAAAAGCTAGGACTTTCAGGCCACAGCCGTGGAGGAAAAGTCGCTTTTGCCCTTGCTCTAAATAAACTCGATATGGAACTGAAGTTGAAATATTCTGCACTGATTGGGATTGATCCGGTTGATGGAATGGACAAAGGCAAACAAACTCCCCCGAAAGTACTCACTTATGTTCCACATTCGTTTAATCTTAAAATGCCAGTGATGGTTATTGGTTCGGGCCTTGGTGAAGTCAGAAAAAATCCCCTGTTCCCGGCTTGTGCTCCAAAAGGGGTGAACCATGAGGACTTTTACAACGAGTGTTGTAAACCAGCTTGTTACTTTGTTGCCAAAGACTACGGCCATCTTGATATGCTTGATGATGAGACTAAAGGGATTAGAGGGAAATCCACTCATTGTTTGTGTAAGAATGGCAAGTCTAGGGAACCCATGAGGAGATTTGTTGGAGGCGCTGTGGTTTCGTTTTTGAAAGCTTACCTGGGAGGAGATTTTAGTCATTTAATGGCAATAAAAGATGATGAAAATGCACCTGTTGTGCTCCAGAAAGTTGACTTTCTGCTTTGAAATATCTGATCAACTCAAGGTATAGCATGTCAGAAAGTTATTTAAAATGATTTTAACTTCTAAGTCTAGTAGCCCTTACAAGTATAACATTTTCATATATTTGTTAGTTTTTTAATATAATCCTACTGTTTGGATTTAGTAATATATCGATCGTTATAAAATACATACTTGTCCTCTAGAAGGTTGATTTTCTGCTGATAGATATCTTGTCAATGGTGATTGTATGAGCCTTTCTTTGCTTTGATCTTGTTTGGTATCTTATCATTGAAAATGATTTAATGCCTCTAAATGATGAGGCTTTTCCAGTTACGAAATAATTTTCCAAATTCAATTTTACTCTGATTGTGTTAAACTAGCAATTGACTTGAAAAATATGCAAGATCTGATGATAAGGTTGCAATATATATATCTGATATATTGGATCGGAGGTGGTTATCGGAAGATAGATATTGGAAATTGAAGATGGTTATTAGATGAAAGATACTGGATGTTAAGTCCGATTCCATTGAAACAGCCAAAATATTGAAGGGCGAAAATTTGAAGTTACCCTCATTGCTGGTTAGTGGACCTGGTTAAGAAGATAAAAAGCGTGGTTACGTCAAGGTTGACTGGTTGAGACAGCTACGCTGCATATTTCCATACACATGATATCAGAGCCACTTCTATGCTGTCCGAGTTGGTTGGGGCTGTAGAAACCGGTGATAAACAAACAATTTGTATCGACTTAATTGATAAACTATTGAGAATATAGGAGGTAAAGTACAAAAACTAGCAGATGAAACCTTAAGTGCTAGACGGGCTTGAACCAACGGGCCTAAGGCTTACTAATCTAACAGGAGTAAACCTCAGACTATAGAGGATGAGGCGCAAGGTAATTTAACACCTTAGGTGAATCCCACGTCGACCGTGGACTAGATAGACCCTTTTCATAAATAAATATTCCGCCTTACCAAACACAATAAGATGGTGATCCTCGTGAGAAGTTCAAATGAAGGGGTAATGTACATAGTTTCTTTTTTGGCATGGCAAAAGCCCTTGAAGAGCGGGCTCAAAAAAGAACAAGTTGAGCACGATTCTTTGTTTATTTGCACACAGTTTTTCAACAAAAATGATCATGGGAATGTTTGCTAGATTAAACTATGTTGTTCTACATAAAACAAACGTGGCATTTTTAACGAGCATCTCCTGGTTTAAGTAAACCTTGACAAAAGAGGGATTGACTTGCATTATTCTTCAAGATGCCCATTCTGTGATAATCATCACGAAATGGAAAACCATATTTTCTTAGACCGCAGTGTGGCTTCAAATATGTGGCTATGGATTACTAAACAGTGGATTTTTTTTTTGGTAACCATGATTTCCGACCTTTTTGGCCGACTAATCCACGGGGTTTGAACCCACCGCCACACAGACTTAAACCAGGAAATGCATCTATATATCAATACTAGCTTCAAGACCCGCCCAATGGGCGGGCTAGCTCTATTATTTCATTTTAATTAATATTAGGTGACCAACGTTTACATTTAATTATCTAAAAATATCATAACAAATATCTAACGAGTTACTCTAATGCATATGAAGAAAAACCATGTTTAATTAATAATAAAAACTTTGGAACAATACCCAAAAAATGTAAATAGCAAATAAAAAGAAAAGTCATCGTTTAATTCTTCCTTGTAGACAACATTAGTCGTTTCAATAAAAATTTTGCATCGAAATTATACAATAAAATACAAATACTTTGTCATTCAATATCATCAATCATATTAAAAAGTATCATAAATTGTATCCAATATGACATGAAACTGAATATCAAAATAGGAACATATCGATTTTTAGATTCATGAATGTTTAAAAAACATAAAATACATTGAACAATAAAATACATTGAACAATCTAAAGATGACCTTTAGGAGATTAAATTTTCGTAAGTGTTGCTTTCAAAAGAGTCATAATCACTATCATATTCAGTTAGATAATCATTAAGGCCTCCATATTTTCTCACAGGAGCAACTTCGAATTCTCTCCAATGTTGTTTAGCACCTTTTTTTTCTCTTTGTATCTTTGCCCCTTTTCATATTCAAACATCCTAAGTTTTTGTTGCTAAGCTTTTAGTTCATAATACCACTCATCAGGCTTAAATTCATTATCAGATGACTTGAACTTCTATTTCATCCATAAGTAATCATTCAGTTGTTAATATCAGTGATGATAACAATACAATACCATTCTTGTTAGTAGTATACAACTCATAAGGACTTAACTTCTATTTCATCCGTAAGTAATCATTCAGTTGTTGAATACAATGCCATGCATGTTGCCATTAGGGATTACAGGAAGTATATTGTTGTTGGTTAAGTTTATAAGGATACATGATTAAGTTTATAAGGAACTTTGATTCAGATTCAACAACTATTTGTCTTAGACTCTTAGTAGAGCTCGACTCTTGTTCGTCAAATCTACATTTAAAAACAATGTCATCGTTCCTAACTTTCAACATTCAAGCAAGTGGCAAGTGGCAGGCATGAATAATTAGCCATTGATAAGGTTAAACCATTTCTCATGACAAATCAAAATCAAAATGGATATCAATTATGAACTGTTTGTTAACAAAATCTACCACCATAATATTTATTGCCAGAACCCCAATAAAAGAAATACTATTTACAGTCATGTATACACCTATACTTAGTTTTTAACAGTCAACCCAAACAGCCCATAACAGTTTCAGTTAGCCTTCTAATATCAATACAAAGTTCCAAACAGCCTAAAATAGTTTCAATGAGCATTTTAGTTATCAATCCAAATAGCCCACAACAGTTTTAATTAGCATTTAATTATCAATCCAAACAGCCCATAGTAGAGCTAATAAACCATTATTTTAAGCTTGTGAGCTTATTAACATGAGATTATGAATTCAAATATGCCATAAGCTCATAAGTCGAAAATCTGAGCCAAGTAATTTTTGTCCAAAAACCCCATGAAATCCAACAAAAATAACATACCTTTAGTTAACTAAAGGATATGCATACCAAATCTTCCGACTGCAAGTCTCACAAGAGTGCTCCCATCTTTGAAGAAAATTCGGTTCGCACAAGAAATCCTATAACATGGATCATAAAATAGTAAGGATTTACCTGCCATTAGACGAAGCTCCTTGAACTACCAGTTTGAGTACCCGCATTCCATCATCAAGAATTGGGACTCCAATTTAATCAGAAACAACTATTTTTGGTATTGGTTTTTTTGAAAAAGCGATATCGAGAGAATAAATTAAAGCGTGTTTGTGAAGAAAAGTAGAAAGAGTAGCTGCTCTATTTTCACCAACGCCAATCTTCACAGACGTTCCATTAAAATGTCTTTGAAGCATTCTAGCTTCATCAGCACACACCCAAACACCCTTTTAATGCCTGATAGTCAAAGAACATGGTCAAATAGTGTTCTTTCAAGTAATAGAGTTATAGAGGTCATATAACAATGGTAATCAGGCCTCACCGGTATTTGAAACAGAGGTCTGAGGAGCAGCCTTGTTCTTTCCACTTTTCAGATGTCGTACTGCCCATCCACCGTTTGTCAGAGTATGAAGAGGACCGTTGATCGTAGTAGTGTAACCAACACTTCCTGTTGTTCTGTCTTTTATGGAAAATAAAGATTATTTCAATTTAAGTGACAACACAGTAATTTTCCAATCTATAATTCTTTATTGATAAGAATAAAGAATTACTAAGTGTTGTGCGGAAAACACTAAATTGAATGACAATGTAAAAACCAACTCTCTAAACAAGCAAACTTAGAATGAAAGGATTCCAAGTTTGCTTGTGAACTTATGATCTCTTGAGAGATTCTTGTAAGTTCAATCAGGGAGTGCGTGCTTCAAGAGATACAAGAATGTAATCTGAAGCAACAATTTCTCACTCCGACCAACAATCCTATTTATACTAGTACAAGGTAGATCTAAGTGGGGTTAGGTAGTTTGGTGTCAAGGTTTTAATGGAAGAGTTACAATAAGGTACATCTTCCATTTAATACATTTGCTTTGGAAGACACACCCTCCATGCTTTTGTGAATAGTTTTGTCAACTGTTCACTGCTTTAGCCGTCAACTCGTACTTTGATTTGACTTATCACTAAGCTTCACTTTATCCCACTCAAATATGTTAGTGAAAATTCCCGCTTAAATCTCAATGAACATGAGCACTGCATTGTTGGTTTGATCAGAGAGTTGAAGGATTATCAAGGTATTGCCACCCCTGATAATCTTTACACTTCAACTTAGAGTTCCAGTGCATACTGACTGACCCGCATCAGTTAAAGAGCACGTCTTCAAGTAACCTTGACGATGTCTTGTGACTTGAACTTCTGCTGGAGTGGCTTACTGACATAGATATCAGTGAGTCTTCTTGATCTACTCTTTGAAGTCCCTATCAGGGAGACTTCTTTACTTAGCTTAATTTATGTTCAAATCCTAGTAAAAGACAGTGGGTATATCGTGTACCCAACAATCTCCCCCTATTTGGATATAAATTATGCTAAGACTCAAATTATTGTAAGTGAGCAAAACAACTTCTTCTTACACATAATTTGACAAGGTTTTTAACAGAAGTTGAATGATAAGAGAATGTCATATTACAAAAGATGAAATTCAGTGCGCTTCTCTTCTCACTTGTTTAACAGCTTCATTGTAGTCAGGTCGAACTGTTATTTCAAAGGCTAGCCTGTCCCTAAACCTTCTTGCAGTTTCAGTTCCTTCAATGACATCTTTGTATAGGTAGATCAGCTACTTGGTTGAGGCTAAATTGAATTCATTTTCTCTTTGAAAATTTATTTCTCCTTTGATGTTTCTGAAGAACATTCCTGACTCAGGTTGATCAATGACTTCTCCATTTTCTCCACTTCTTCCATCTGGTAGAGTCAGATTTCTCAATGAACCATCTACAAGGTATACTCTTTTCGTTTATTCTGGACCAGCTTGGGAGGAGGGATCGTTAACTCACTGAGTTCAGTTGGGGGAGACTGACCAAGTTTCTCTACTATTTTCATGACCCATTTGAATCTTTCTGCTAGATTCTTCTTGAGTTGCATTGCAGCGCTGGATGTCATGTTATTAATAGCATCATGGAGTTCAAGCCATTCTAAGAATCCCAACTCCATTATTTTGAATTCTTCATGAGCATCGTAATGGAGCTTCTGATTGTCTCGAAATATTTCTAGGTCAAGGCCGGTTTTCTACAGTCTGCACTTGACGCTGGTGATTTTTCCTTTACTGGCTCTTTTGTTCATGACTTCATTGTACTTGTCAGAGAGAAGTCGTCTTTCCCTGTTTGTTTTGGCTTCATGAAGCTCTAAAGCTTTCTTTTGAGCGGCCACTTTGTCAGCATCAAGTTTGGCCAAGAATGCTTCAGTGGCCTTTCTTGCTTTATCTTCGTTAGCTTTGAGTTTTTCTGCCTTCAGTCCTTCGATTAATATTTCTTGTGGTACACCATTAATCTTAGGGAGTTTCAGATTAGAACCTCCTTCTTCAAATAGAGCAGCTACATTGTCTTCTCCTTCACATTCTTTGTTTTTGCCTTTGTCTAGTCTTTGTTTTTTCAGGTTGAACTAAGGCTGTTGACATATATGTTGGTGGAGGAGACATCGACCTGGTTTGAATCATATCAGTGAGTGTGGAAGCTGTTGATTTTGGTTTCTTGAATGCAGGTTCTTCAAAGGTGATTGCATCCATTTTATGTATATGCCCCCCTTAGTTGATGAGGGCTTTAATGAGATAATTGTGGAAGCATAAGAATCAGTATTCTTGATCTGCGGTGAGCTATCATCTGTGTGTTTCTCCCCCTCAGCAGGAACTACAGAAGAAGTTGTTGCTGTCAGGATTTGCTTGGACATTGCAGCCAGATGATCAGAAGTGTCAGAGAAGACTTTACAGAATCTACAGAGAGCAGAGTAGAGATCCTTCACATGTTGAGGCAGATCGAGTTGTTCACCAAGGAGCTTGTCGAGAAGCACCACCACTTTGAGTATCAGGGTGTTCTGTTCAATCATGGTTTTGATGGCTTTATTCCATTTGGATTGATCTTGTAGAAAAAGTGACTCATGAACACTGAGCAAGCATTCATCGAGGGCTTTCATGGCAAAGGTAGTGAGCCTAGTCTCAAGAGTGTTGAACCTTTGAGAGTTGACCGAGTCACTGAAGTGAATTTCCCTGATAAGTGGTTTGATTAGTTTGTTGAGGCTTGCCGGTTTGAGAGCTTCTTTGATTACCTTAGAGGCTTGAGTCTCCATGTTAGCAACATAAGGTTTCATCAGGACTGGAAGTACCTTGGTAAGTATAGAGTTGATGAGTTCAGGTAGGAGTGAGCTCAATGTTCCTTCCAGAGAAATAATGACTTGAGCAGAAGCATAATCGGTATGCCAGGGTTGAGCATCTTCATCGTTCATGGGATCATACTAGTTAGTGTTAACTTCAATTTCCATATGCTTTGAATGAATGAAAATAACATCCAATTGAGAAGAAGAGGCAACAACGGGAGTGTTTTCTTCAAGATCTTCCTTCCCTGATTCATAGACATATGTGTCTATGGGTTCTGAATTAGTGTCACTGTCTATGAAAGAGAGTGCAATAGCTGCATCTGGAATATAAGACATAAGATTAGAGCCCATAAATGTTGTATTGTCCCTTTCTTTAGAGAGTTTTGTGTTTCTCTAAGTCAATGAGAGTCCTTTTTTGAGGTGATCCTCTAACAAAAGATGTGATTTTCGAATGTCATCACTGGATCATAGTGAGTTGTTGTGGGTCCCCGTCTCATTGGGATTATTCTTTTCCCGCTGAGGATATGGGACCCTGTTCCTCCCTAGACAGTGACTGGGATGTGTCAAAGTCATTCTGGGGATGTGAATGGTAGTGGATCCCCTTCTCAGAGAGATAGTTCTGTCTCCCTGAGGATATAGGAACCTGCTCCCATTAGATATTAGTTGTGATTTGCCAATATCATTATAGGGAAGTGAAAGGTTGTTCCTATCAAAGAGTTGTATGACATCCTGTGGATGCAGCTGTCTGAGTCTTAGGAAAAAAAATTCAGTTAAAGGTTGTGATTTGCCTCAAACTATTTTTTCTTTGTTTTAAAAGTTTCTTTTAACAGTTAGATACTGTTTTGCCACTTTGGATTTGTTTTGACATTGCAAACAAAACTGTTTTTTTTTTTTTTTTTTTTTTTTTTTTTTTTTTTTTTTTTTTTTTTTTTGTTTTGTTTTGTTTTGTAAAAGAAGTGGCTGAATGTGGCTCAGATGGCTGAAGGATGATGATGAGGAGTGCATCATGGTTAGGCAAGTCAGGTAGGTAAAGTAGAACAAGAAATTATCCTTAGTGGTTCTAAGAGAAGATACCTGAAGACTCATGGTCGAGATATGTAAGCATAATGAGCTCATCTGACTCCCTGACAAATTGTATCACTTGATTCCTTTGAACTATGGTATGACCATCTAACTGGATGAGGTCCTCCTTGGGAGACTGTTGATTGTCAGCCCCTGAGATCGAACTGCTTGTCTTTTCCATAGCAGTGAGATTCACAGTCCCTGATGCATGGTCCGCTGTCACTTTGTTGACTAGTCTTCTTTTCCTTCATGGTTTGGAAGGGGATGCATGCGGACCAGCTGTGGATTTCTTGATGGTAGGTTTTCTAGTGGGTTTTCTTAAGGAATCCATGGAAACTTTTGTTCCCTCAAATGAGTGCCAATAATTCTCTGGTACTTCCGCAATGCCACACATTTTTTAGGTCAGTGGTACCTCATCAGCTCTAGGATTTTTGTCATGAGTAGCAACACCTATTTGAGCCCCAGTGAATGTGTGTAGGTTAGAGTTGACATACTCATCTCCTAGGAAGTGTTCAACTATCAACAGTATATACCTAATGTACCAGACATTTTGACTTCTAGGCTCCTAAGAGAGTTCGTCACAGAGGTCATTAAACACATGTTGTGCAAAGTTTAACTTTACCCCCCAAATCAAACAGTATGCCATGAGCTGATGATCATTGTTTAGTTGATCATGTGAGCCTTGTTTTCCCCCTAAGCCCCTGACTATTTGTGCCATCAATACTTTCCAGGTAGGAGAGAAGTATCTTATTTTGACAGGGTTGGCCTTGCTTAATGAGGTGGAATCAGATCTCTTATCCTCTGGTTCTTCATGGACTACTAGTCCTAGGGACGCTAGTTTGTTTTTCACTGCTTCCATGGAGGGTTCTTTTTCAACAAAAGTGTGGAAAAATAGAAGGGGTTGAATAGTTTTTACTGCTTTTTAAATTTATTCGCTTTGAGTACTTAACGTGATTTCAAAGTAATGCAAATAATCAAGCAATATAAGTAAAGAAAGTAAGGAAAGAACAATCAAACCACAACACGGATGTTTATAGCGGTTCGGTCTACAAGGACTCTCTTCCTTGCCCTACTCCACTCCTCGAGCCTCTAACTCGAGAGTTTTTCTTCACTAAGAAACAAGCTCCCTTCTAGGCGGAGAAAACCTTTACACGACGCTTACTCTTTTTCGGTACTAAGCTAGATACCGAGTTCTTTACAAGGGTACAACCACTCCCAACGTCGCTTAACCTTTTTCCGGTACTAAGCTAAATACCGAGTTCTTTACAAGGGTACAACCACTCCCAACGTCGCTTAACCTTTTTTCGGTACTAAGCTAAATACCGAGTTCTTTACAAGGGTACAACCACTCCCGACACTCTATGTGTTTTGAGGACTAAAACACTAACCGATCACTACAAAATGTTTGGTATGAACAATGATGTGTGAACTAATACAATATCACACAATAACTACTCTAAAGGTTTACAACACTGTGTTGAACCTTAATGCTTGATCTCTTTGCTACCAAAGAAAGATCTCTACAAATGAATGAATGAATGAATGAATGAATGGGTTAGTAAAGTAAGAAAGAATGTATATGCAATGTATGCTATGTAAGTGATGATTGTCCTTGAATGATCAGCTTGCTATTTATAGGCAAAACTGAGCAGACAAGTGACGGATTTGGCGGACCCAAATTCTGGGTTCCGCCCATACAGCTGTTTGGGTCAGCCGGGACATGACAACTAGTTCTTACAAGATCTTACCAAGATCTTACACAATCCAACTCATTGCTTGTAAATCTTTCCAAAATATTATGTTAAGTCAACTAAGCTATCTAAATGATGTATGCCATGATGTCATGTATATATTTACATTTTAGGAATTAAAATGTAAAACATGTAAATGTATATATGTATGTAACATGTATCCTAGTGATCATGTAGCATGTATATGATGGGTTTTAAAAGCTGATTACTATAAATGTAAAAGACTTTAACTTATATTTAAGCTTAGCTAAGAATAAACTTTATAATTGTCATTAACAAAATATAGCAAAGATCGTAAAATATAAATAACGTTTTTAGGACGATATTTGTATTAACAATCTCCCCCTTTTTGTTATTGACAAAACATAAATTTTATTTTTAAGCAAAGAAATAAGTAAAGTATAAGTCTTTTAAAAATATAGATTAAAACTAGTTTTATGCAAATTTTGAAATCAATTTTGTCATAAAACATGTATGCAATGTATGAGTTTAATCTAACTTATCTCCCCTTTTTTGTCGAAACAAAAAGAAGAAATGCATAGCGGAATGTGGAAATGGCCCTTGGTGATAACTCCCCCTAATTTGGAGTACCAAGTAGAATGCATGGATTTTGAGAACGTAAAAGCTCCCCCTTGGATAATACTCCCTCTAATTGGAGTGCCAAGGTTATGATGAATGATCATACAAAACAAAAGTTAGTGTATGTAATGCTCCCCCTTGATCAATACTCCCCGTTGCTAGGGTACCGACGTATGTGATTCAAGGATTATGTATGCTACAAAACAAGGATTAGTACATGATATGCTCCCCCTTGATCAATACTCCCCGTTGCTAGGGTACCAACGTATATGATTCAAGGATGAAAAATGCTACAAAAATAAAGGTTAGTTCATGATATACTCCCCCTCGATCTATACTCCCCGTTGCTAGGGTACCAACGTATTTGATTCGAGGATGACAAGTGATATACATCAAATGTTAGTTGTAAATAATCCAACCAAGGAATATGAGTTCAACCAAACATTGTAGTTCAACCCGTTTGACTTAAAAAGTCAACGATGCATAAATTGGTCAAACCAAGCTAATAGTTTAAACCAACCATCTAATAATGCAAGTGTTAGTAATGCAATCCAAGATAATGCACAAATATTGATCACACACAAGCATAAACATAACATCCTTCCATTTAAAATTGTTCGTGATTAAAATCACAAAACAAGAAGTTACAAAGTACAAAGAAAAAAAAATCCTAGAAACTAAAAAAGAGAAGTCCTAAAAAGTCCTATGAAGTCTTATAAGAGGAGACAAAGGAGAAACTTCTAATATCTATTGCGGAGGATGGGATAGAGCATTAAGGCGCTCTAGAATGTGGTTCAAAATGAACCTCATTTCGTTTTGTAACTCATGAACCAAGATGTTGGTCCCTTGAGTCAAGTGAGCAATCCTCTCGCACATGATACAACCATGTCTAAGGTGGAAGGGTTTGTTCATGAGTTGGTGGTGGTGGTGGTTGGTTGTTTGATGGTGGAGGTGGTGGAATGTAGTTTGGAGACATGATGGAAGCCATCAAAGTTGATTGCAAGTCCATAGCCTCATGAAGGTGGGAATCCACCATATTGGAGAAGGCATAAAGGTGGTCTAACTCCTCATTGATTTCGCCTTGCCTTTGGGGTTGGTTAATCCACATTTCCTCATTAATGGCATTGAGGGTGGATCTTGGTGAAAGTGGTTGAGGTTGCGGTTGTGGTGGTTCTTGGTCACGGTAGAGAGGACCGTGAATATCCCGATAAATGGGATGGAAAAGGAGCGGTTCTTGACCTTCAAAAGTCAAGGGTGGTGGATTTTGAGACCTTGGTGGAAGGTCTTCAAGTGTTTCTAGGTATGGGTGTGGTGAGGTTGGAGGAGTCACAAAAAGCTCCATTGGACGGAGTTTTGGTGAGTGTGGAGGTGATGGTGATCTAGTTGGTTGTGATGGAGCGGGTGGTGGTGTGGTAGCCACTGGAGTGATTGTTGGTGGTGGAGTGTTGATGACCACATTTGGTGGTGTTGGAGTTGAGAGGTTGAGAAAGTTCTCATTTGCTATTGGTGATGAAATGGTTAAGGGTGAGGATTCTTCTGATGAAGAAGCTAAATTCACAAAACAACACGGTCTGACACTCATACGAGCTGTCCTTCGTGGTGGTCTGTTGGTTGATGAGTTGTTGGATTTTGTCATTGTTGAAATAATGAAGGTTGCTCTAAAGTACAGGAGTAATGTTTAGAGATGATGGTGAAAGTGTGAATTGTGATGATCCTAAGGTTTCTAATTTATAGATAGTAAGGTGTATTGAACTTTATGTTTGGATTTGATGTTGAGCCATTGAGGAATGTTGGTTCCTAATGATTTTGGAGGAAGAAAATGAACTTGTCAAATCACCAAAGTCAATCCATAGAAATGGAGTTGAGTGAATTTGGGAAGATATGCAGTAAATGAAAGGAGTGAGTGGGAAATCTAATCATTTGATTGTCCCACGGATTTCAAGGAACCAAATGGAGTGTTCCTTACTTGTTACAGAAAGGTAACTTGGAGGAAAATTTGAATTTTCAAATTTTGGTGGGAAATGGATTTCTTATAGTTCTAAGTGTTCCTAAATCATCCTAATGTGCCTAATGATCAGTAGAATGATCCTAAGAATCAATAATCTAAGGAGCGGGATTAGACGAGAAATTTGAAAAAGTTACTGTTGGAATGAGGATCCAAACGATAACAAATACGGAACCAAATTTTTGGTTTCGCAGAATCCGCTGGGTGAAATTTGGCGGAGCCAAAATGTTCAACAGACGGAACCCAAAACTTGGTTCCGCCATTTCCACCGAATGGAATTTCTTAACAGAGAGTTTGCTAAAATACCCGAAACCCGTTCAATTCCCGAAAATTTTCCTAAAACCTATGTAACTACTTAGTTATGATTGATTAAACACAAAAACACAGGTTCTAGCACATTTGAACATATAAATCAATCCGATAATATTGAACTTACCATAAAAGGAGGTTAAGCTAAACGGTGGCTTAAGCACGAAAAATCGATAACATCACGTGTTATCATCCTGCATAGTTATGTTAGTTCACATAAAAGTATAATACCAACATAATATCCTAAGAACACAACAATTCATCACATCATTGTTTGAAATTGTCTTATACCAAACATTCCCTAACCCTCACTTCTTGTTGAGCTTCTTGTTAAGCTTCATGATCCACCGTCCAATATTCTTCATCATTCCTCGTGTTTGTCGAAACTCCTCGGATTGGTTGTCAATGGGAGGAAGTTGACTCATGTATTCGGGTGGAGGAATCCTAGAATTTGGCAAACCATCATCCTCGCTAACCGATGATGATGATGATGATGAGGTTGGAGGATGGGCTCGTTTTCCTCTTGATACGGCTACTCGATGGTCACTAAGTGGTACAAAGGTGTGTTCAATTTTGGAGTAGTCGGGAAGGAAACCTCTAGCATTTGGAGGAATGGGTGCAAAAACTCTCTAAAGACGGGTAAGAAGCATCCCGTAAGGCATTGCAGTGGTACCTAAAACCGGAATATCGGCCATTCTTTTGGCGATATAATAGGCGAGGTTGAATGGTTGGTGGTTTGACACACAATAGAGCATGTTGCAAAGGTTTGCGTTGACATGGTCCCTATTTCCTATGGTGCTTATGAAATTAGCCCTAAGAACTCCTTCTAGCTTCTTAAATTGGGGCCTAAGCTCGTTTAGCTCCATGCCGAATGGATCTCTATCAACCTCTCTACCTCGACTTGTCCTAGTGTAGGAGGTCCTAGGTACAAAAAGATGAGCACGGATTGTCTTTTTTGGTGTTAATGGTGTGTCGTATGGTGGCATACGATCAAGGTTGGAATCTAGGATGGACAATGACCATTTGTCCGAATAAAAGCAAGTTCCTTGACTTGGAACTCCTAAGACTTCCCCAAATTGGTCCAAAGGGATGTTGAATTGAGTTTGGTTGACTTTGAAATGGACATTCATGTAACCATAGTCATTTGAGCTAAGACCGACAGTAGCATAGAATTCTAGTATGAATCTAGGAATTATGGGTTCATTGATATCTAGAAGACAATCGAATTAGATGGCGGCTAGTTGTTCTCGGAGAACGGTTCCTTCTAAGAATGAGGGGTCTACGGTTTTTAACATTTTTCTAAGGCTTTAAAGATTTTGACTTGGTTGTCAGTAAGACCTTTTGTCTTATGGTGTTTGGGTAGGTAGTTGGGGGTTGCTTTGTGATCATAGTATGTCGCGGGAGGCATGATTATCCTAGACACAAAAATTACATAGTTTAGTTAAAACTATCGAACATACGTATATAGATTTCTAGTGTGTGCCTATATGGGGACAATGTGGAGGTGCGGTTATCTCGACCCCTTTTGATGCATGAAAATTTTGTTTATGCAAGTTTTATGAAAAAACAAGAGATAACCCAAACGCTCCTACTTCAATGTATCTACGATTGAATGTACCCGAATATACATATTAGTAATGTATTCCCTTGAGCATTCAAGAGACATTACGCAAGTGGTGTTTAAAACATAACGTTTTGTATTTGTATGAACAATGTACAAAAACCATTTTTCCTAGTCGTGAGAAGATTTTTATAAAAAAATTTCATGGGGTTTTTGATGAATTTTGATAATATGATATGCAATTCCTAACTAATGAAAACATGCTCATATTTCTTGTAAATATGCTTCATGATTTTACAAGAAATATGCATAAACCCCAAGTTTTGATTTTGTGCATGAAATAGAAATCCTAGACTCAGATCAGGAATGTAGATGTGATTAGGATACTTACAGAGATGATTAGAGCACAAATTGGTTGAGGGGGATGACCTAAATTGTGAGTTTGGATGATTTTGAGTCGAGTTCCAGTAGTTGGTATGTTTTTGGGGAATGTGATGCACAGTACAGGGCGTTTGTTTAATATACTAGAAAAACTGGCCTGGAGACTCACGGATCTGGCAGAGCCAAAACAATGGGTCCATCCTTGTTGTCGTTTGGTTCTGCAGGATCAGACTTGATTTTTGGTTATTGTTGTGTTTGGTGTTGATGCAAATAATGTTCTAAAAACGTTATTTATATCTTTCGATTACTTCACGTTTTGAGGATGACAAAATGTGAAATCACGTTACGTTAAAATTAACGTAAACAAGTTTTTAATCGGAAGATCCCGTTTCTGCGCAAATCACTCTAGAACAAATTTACAACTTGACAAATGATCAAAGAAGTGAATTTGTGTTTTGAGACTTCACATTTTAATGGGACAAAACATTTTTTTTCAAAAATAACACATGACAAATTATTTTTGAAATATTAAGAAATGTTTTAATGGAAAAATAAGTTTGAAAATCACAACAGCTATTTTTCCCCCAAAATCAGCTCTAACCTTCCCCAAATAAGTTTTCACCAGAAAAGACAAAATTTGGAGCGTCCTAGTCTAGGATGGCTCAACGGTTCCACTAAATTTAGTGGAGCCGTGGCATGTTTAGTGGAGCCGTCCATACTATTTTTTTTGTAACGTTCAGATTTTCTTTGCCTATAAATACCAACCCCTTTCACAGATTTTAGGCATCCTTACACACACAAAACTTTCTAAGTTGAATACTCTCTTCACATTTTCTTTCTTAGATCATTTAGGTTAGTTTTTCTTTTGTTCAAGAGTGATCCAATCATCCTCCAAGTGATCCTCTTCATTCCTCTTCATTAGCAAGAGAAGAACACAAGTATCCAAGTTGATACAAGGTGTTATCATTCCTCTTCGTTAGCAAGAGAATTACACAAGTATCCAAGTTGATACAAGGTGTTATCATTCCTCTTCATTAGCAAGAGAAGAACTCAAGGTATTCAAGAAGATACAAGAGTTGTAGTTGTTAGGTTTTGTAACACTTGTTACATCCTTGTTGTATCTTAGCATACATCAAGATTATCTTTCTTTTGTGAGAGTGTGAGTGAAGATCATTGTGATCTTAAGAGATAGTGAAGATCTC
Organism: Artemisia tridentata subsp. tridentata; assembly: GCA_021014915.2. Taxonomy (NCBI): domain Eukaryota; kingdom Viridiplantae; phylum Streptophyta; class Magnoliopsida; order Asterales; family Asteraceae; genus Artemisia; species Artemisia tridentata. The sequence goes on from CP139507.1 coordinate 214,422,071, forward strand.
TTAAAGCCATTGGGTTTGTGTGTGAGTGATCAACGGATCTAGAGTAGTTAGATTAAGTAGAGTGAAGTGAGAGTTGATCTTTGTGATCGTGATTGAGATCGTGGTGATCTCTTGTAGCCATTAGGGCTTGTGTGATTGGTCACGTGGACTTTGGTAGATTGGTGCTAGCTAAGATTAGCACTTGACATTTAGCTTAGTGTCGGTAATAGGATAAGCGACGTGTACGGTTTTCTCCGCCTGAAGGGAGGTTGTTGACATAGTGCTTGAAACTCTTGAGTGTGGTACTCGGGGAGTGGAGTAGGGCGAAGAAGAGCTTCGTAGCCGAACCACTATAAATCCTCTGTCTCGGTTTGATCTTTCCAACTCTATCCTTTACTTTTATTATTTAGTATTAGTTAGTTTAGTATGTAGTTCATATTGGTGTTCATTGATTATACATAGATCTCGAATCAAAGTTTCCAATAGCAAACTTTTAAAACAAGATTTTTAAAAGGAATTTAAACCGGTAAACTATTCAACCCCCCTTCTAGTTTTCCACAATTGGTATCAGGTGCCACGTCAGTCAAGATTTTAAAGTATATTGTATTTTAAAACTTGAATCGATCAATGAATTTCGACAAATATCTAGAAGGGCAATCTATGCAAAGACCACCACTTTTCGAAACCGATTGTTTTATTTATTGGAAAACAAGATTCGAAACGTATGTGAAATCAAAAGACATTGATCTTTGGCATGTTATTACCGAGGGTAACTTTCAACCTATTCAAATGAATCCAGAAACTAAAAAGGATGAAATAGTTTCTTATGATAAACAAAGTGATGAACTTAAAAGAAAACAAGCCAAAAATAATGAGGCTAAAATGATGATTTATAATGCCTTGCCTAAAAAGGAATTTGAAAGAATTTTCATGTGTAATACGGCAAAAGATATTTGGAAAACTTTGTTAGTCACTCACCAAGGTAATAACCAAGTCAAAGAGAACAAGATTGATCTACTTGTTCAACAATTTGAACAATTTTCCATTTCGGAAGATGAGTCAATAGATAAGGCTTTTGCTAGATTCAATACTATTATTACTAGTCTTAAAGCTCTTGATGAAGGTTACTCTAGCAAGAATTATGTTAGGAAGTTTCTTAGGGCTCTATATCCTAAATGGAGAGCAAAGGTTACCGCCATAGAAGAGTCAAAGGACTTGGCGATGTTTTCACTCGATGAACTTATAGGAAACTTGAAAGTTCATGAGATGATAATCAAGAATGACTCTGACATAGTCAAAAGCAAAAGCGAGAGAGTTAGATCTCTAGCATTGAAAGTCAAGAAGGAGTCTAGTGATGAGGAATGCTCAAGTTCCGATAGTGAAGATGAGAAATATGCATTAGCGGTTAGGGACTTTAAAAAGTTCTTTAGGAGAAGAGGTAGGTTCGTTAGGCAACCTCGTGATGAGAAGAAGACATCACAAAAGAACCATGTTGAAAAGAAAGGGACAAGTGATAGGAAATGCTTTAGGTGCGGAGATCCTAATCACCTCATAGGAGAGTGTCCCAAACCATCGAAATTCAACAACCAACGAGCTCTCATAGGAGGCTCCTTGAGTGATAGCGGTGATGATGAAGAAAAGAATCCCAAGGACGAAACATGTCTAATGGCTCATACTTCAAATGAGGTACGTTACGACTACCCTGATTTTATAGATGACAACTCGTCAATAGATGATAACATACTAAATGACGAACATAATAATCTATGCAAAATTGTTTCAAAAATGATAAGTAGAAACAAATCACTAAAATCAAAATTGCATGAACTTGAAGTGGAAATTTTAGGACTAAAGGAACAAGTCAAAGGACTTGAAACAACTAAAGAATTAGACATAGATTGTGAGTCATGCATAAATCTTCAAGCAGAAAATGAGAAACTCAAGGAAAATGAAATTAGAATCACTAGGTTCAAAAAGGAAACAGAAAATGCTTCGACAGATAAAACAAATCAAGTAAAATCTGTCAAACCCACGAATTCTGTCAAATCCCCAGACGGCACAACTAAAGGTACCAACGGTACCATTAAACCTAATGTAACCGTGGTACCGTCTAACACTGGAGAAAGAACTGAGTCTAATTTCAAAAACAAATCAGGTCCTAAACCAACTCACATAATTGTAAATGGTACAAAGGTCTCTATTGCTAGTATAGAGGAAGTCAAAAAATTTTACAAGCCTATGTCAAACCCCAGACCTGGATTTGTAAAACCCACTAGGTCTAAGACTCCTCCACCTAGAAAAACAAGCACTCCCAAACCTCGGTCAAGAACTCCTCTATCGAGACATAACTCTAGAAGACAAAGTTTTCCAAGTAACTATCCCGTAACTTGGAATGACTGTCAACTACAAAGTTACTTGCCATGGGAAATTGTGGAAAACTAGAAAGGGGTTGAATAGTTTTTACCGCTTTTTAAATTTATTCTCTTTGAGTACTTAACGTGATTTCAAAGTAATGCAAATAATCAAGCAATATAAGTAAAGAAAGTAAGGAAAGAACAATCAAACCACAACACGGATGTTTATAGTGGTTCGGTCTACAAGGACTCTCTTCCTTGCCCTACTCCACTCCTCGAGCCTCTAACTCGAGAGTTTTTCTTCACTAAGAAACAAGCTCCCTTCTAGGCGGAGAAAACCTTTACACGTCGCTTACTCTTTTTCGGTACTAAGCTAGATACCGAGTTCTATACAAGGGTACAACCACTCCCAACATCGCTTAACCTTTTTCCGGTACTAAGCTAAATACCGAGTTCTTTACAAGGGTACAACCACTCCCAACATCGCTTAACCTTTCTCCGGTACTAAGCTAAATATCGAGTTCTTTACAAGGGTACTATAACACCCTAAAGTAAATACGACTTATAAAATAAGCTATGAATTAAAACTGAGTTATATTACATGTTATGACTCGAGTCCATACAATATGAACATATAACCTAAGGTAAAATATGAAATGATACATGAACTCTATAAATAAAATATGGCACGTTTATATGTCACTTGTAGGCCGAAAATTAATTAAAATATGTACACTACATATTTATAAAAGATAAGTATAGATTTTGGTAAATTTGGAAAGTATTTATCACCCATAAACACCCCCATAACCGGCCTATCAATTCCCCCCTAATTTTTCTATTCTAACCGATCATTACTCTCTCCATCAAACCCTAAAACCATTTTCTCCCTATTCCACTTTGTTGGCAATCAAAAAAAAAAAAAAAAAAAAAGAAACAAACCCTAGAAGCCTTATTCAATTCGACACAAGGAAGAAGAAGAAGCTTGATCATTGTGTTCTTATTCAACTCGTATCACACATAAGGTAACCGAATACATATTAATTTTATCCATTCGAATATGTTGAATAAAACCATAACCGATCCATATGTTTTTTTCTTTCATTCGGTCTCATCAAGGAAGAAAGGAGAGAGTGTTAGTGATTTGATCATCGTTGAAATCCTTGAATTCTTGTTCCATTAGATCTAATACAAGAGGTAATATGTAAACTCTAATCTATAACAATATTTTTGGGTCAAAATATATCAATATGCGTTAATATGATTACTTGTGTTCTTGAAATCGGATTTATATAAACCAAACTAATCTAGCAGAAATTATGTGCTAACTAATCGAATTGTTAACCTATGATACAAGCATGAATGTTAGTGGTTCTTTGGTCTAAAACTGAATTCAATGAAATAGGGATCAAATAAAATTGGTTTGATGATTTTTAGAGGTCTAGAAGGCAACCATTTGATTTTTAGAAATTCATGTGTCAAAACTGTATTTCGGGTTATGAAAATTCAAGCGTGTTCTATGATTTTTATTTTAAAATCTATAACGAATTAAGACCTGAGATTTTTAAAGAATAATATTTGGTATATGAGTTAATTTGTGTAATTTTTGTAGATTTTTCTGAGATGTTTAACCTGGGTAAATAATTACATATTTTCGGGGTGTTCCAGCAGATCCAATTCGGGTAAATGTTGTGGTTGTCGATTTTTAGTTGGTACTTGTACTACTTAATAAAATCTGGAAAAATTATCTAAAATACTTAAGACATATAGGTATATCTGGGTAAAATTATAGAATTTTATAAGCTCGTTTATGGTGTGTTAAAAATTAGCTAAAGTTGGACCTGTATTCACTAGTACAAAAATGGGATTTGGTCACACATGTTGTTTTTCGAACGGCTACACAGTAACTTTTTTATGTGACTAAATGTATCAGAATAAAAGAAACAGCCACACTTGATCCGACTTGTGTGACCATTTCGTCTTTCCAACTGAGGCTACAGTCACACATTTGAATATTTTCGTGACTAGAGGTATCTTGTAATTTTTTTTTTTGATTATTTAGTCACATATAATTTGGAACGTGTGACGGATATAAATAAGTTTGAAACATTAGTCACACTATATATATACATATGTGACAAATATATGTCACACAATTAAATAGTGTGACCAAAATGCATATATGGTCACATGAATTAATTGTGTATGTGGCTAAATCATATAGTTAAGTTTGTCACACATTATTTAAAAGTGACTAAATCATATAGTCAAGTTTGTCACGCATTATTTAAAAGTGACTAAATCATATACTTGTGTTGCACTTAGTTTTTCCAAAATAAAATTCCCCTCTCAACTTTTCACAAGCACCCCGCCTAAATTTTTCCCCAACCAAAATCAAATTGTCCTCATTCTCAAATATTTCATTGAACCAAAACTAAATAGATCTGGTCTTCTTCTATCTCAAGCCTTGACGCTGGTGATGTTTATACAAACAAGTACAAGTATATTTTTTTACTTTTCATTTCACACAACCGATAATACTTTTAGTCTTCATCTTCCTTATACCTCCTCCGGCGACCACTCCTTTTTCCACACTCTCCTCACCAACGCCGCCGCTCGCACCACTACCACACTCGCACCAAGACCGCGCTCGCACCACCACCACATCTTCACCTGCATGTGCATCCACCTTCTTTAATCAGCTGAGTAAACAGGATGTTACTAATGCTTTGTTAGTTTTGGATTATGAAACCGATTAATTGTTGGTTTTGATTCTACTATTGATTTTTAGTTTTGTTTCTACAGGTCTTCTAGTATATGCCCTTTTCGGTGATTCATCTGCTTCTTAAAGGTGCAAAGAGTACTCCCAAAAATATGAATTTGAAGGTACATCTTTGATTTCTCATGTTTTTGCGATTTTTGTGGTGATTTGTTGGTTGTTAATATGTTTTGGATTTGTTGGATTTCATTTTATGAGTTTTTTGTGGTGTTAGATGTTAAAGTTTGAAGGATTGGATTGATGTATGTGGCTGTGTTCTAAAGTTTTTCTTTTATGTTAATTCACATCTTCCTTGGTTATTTCTTAACCTTGCTTATTTGTTGCAGGGAGTGCCCTACCCTTCGGTCCCGAGAAAGTAGAAGCCACGCCGTGTTGATCTTTATTATTCAAGTTGGTTCATCCAACCAGGTAATTATATTCTTACTGGAATAGGAATGTACATTTAAGTCGCTCTGGAACTAGTCTTTTACCTTATGTACTTAAGAGCTCAACTTAACCCAAATCACTAAAATCGTTGCCTCATATATGATGGATATTTTCTATGACAGTGGAATCGAAGATTGGGAGTGACCAGCCAGCATGTGAGGTGACGTTCTTCCATCACGAAGACATGGGCATCCCATGGGAAATTGCAAAATACGGTATAAGGAAGATGCAAAAACGGAAGAAACTCAAGTGGTGACCCAACAAGAGAACCAGGCGGTGGTAGCAAAGCTGTCGAAGTTTCTAATATTTGGTGGAGCTGTTATGCTTGCCTGTAGTATTGACCGTGGTCTGTTGACAAAAGGCGTTATATTGGGTGTTGCCAAGAGGTTTGCCTCAGTAGGGAGACAAGCATACCCCAGGTGTAACTGTTTCTGAATATACTTATACTCTTTTGTGATTATGTTACATGAGCAATAATTTTACCGTGTGCTTATGATTCTGGTGTGTTAAATAATCTTAAAACGGGATTGGTTTCTTTAATATCTCAAAATATATAAACAAAATGGTGCATATTAATTAGTACTACAATTGTTGTTTGGTACCAAATTTATAGTTTGATTAATTTGTAGGATCAAATGAGAATATGATATTATTATGAATAACGTTGGATTTGGACTGTGATTTATGATGTATTAAGTTGCACATCATAAGTTCTGCTACAATGTGACATGGAGTTATTATTATGCATAGATACTGGCGGATTTACTTAGCCCAACAGATGGTTTCATGTATCTGAGGAAGCCTAGAAGTTTTGTTTTCCAATATCCAAATCACCAAGTGAATCATTTTTTGTCTTTTTTATGTTTATATTATTATCTGTAAATGCTCTTTCTATATGATTATATATGAAAAAGTTGCATTTAAGTTGTAAGCATAATGAAATGGAGAGACATGCGAAAGGCCCAAGCTAGTTATAAATTGCAGCATTTTAAGTTGCGTTTAAGTTGTAAGCACAACTTTAACAAGAGAATGCATACCTGGCTGGCAGCCTCTTAACCAAATTCACTTCTGCAAGTCCTAGTGTCTAGTAAATTTACTAGTTTAAACTTCCGCTGTGCATATATGGAGTCATACAAGCTGTTTTTTTGTCTATTAAATGTAAATAAACAAGATGGAAGACCTCTCAGAAGCTTGTTAACGTCATGAAACATAGTTAGTTGTTCAATGTGATATAGAAAGAAGTAGTAGTTTATAGTTTACCGGTTTACCATGGAAATGCCATATACTTATCCAGCTTGACAACACTTTAACCTATTCTAAATCCGTAGTTATATGTACCCTTAGTTATATGTTAATTCACTTTCAAGATTGACCAACTGAGATTTAATCAGTGATGCTATGTGAATTGTTAATTCACTTTTTGTTATTGTTGCATGTTAAGGCGTTTATTACTGAAGTCAAGGGGTCTTAAGCTATATAAGCTGGTTAGACTAAACAGAGGTTTACTTTTTTTTTTCTTTTTTTTTTCTTTTTTTTTTAATACAGCAACTACTCTTGAAGTCAATCCCCTCATGCTTCGAGTTGAAGTGCAGAGCTTATAGCTTACTAAGCCAATGTTACCATCATGTTGGAGCTGTATCTTCTCAAAAACAGCTATAAATAAGGGATTGGAACTCACTGCAACCTTCGGGAAGGGGTATGCATTCTTTGTCAGCTTAAACTAAAGCTTCTCAGTATTCTCATATTTTGAAACATCGAGATTCAGCTACAATTTAGTCTCTCGATAATAAGCTAAATGACGTCCTTTCATGTAACTTCTACGATTGGAATCTAAACTAGTTGCTATTGTTGTTTGTTGGAAGGTTTTCCGAGAAGATGTGGTCATGCAACTTTAATTCACAGCTCGCAAATGCACTCATCATAGAAGGAGATTATCAAGGTTCAGTATCTGCTCTGGAGGATACTGATGCATTGATATCCCCATCTGTTTAGTGTAGATGCATCCATAGGCATGTCAAATATTGTTTGCAAAATAGCCGAATATGTCTTTAATTATGATTGTGTGTGTCAAATATGGACGTGAACTATGTTAAGAGTACTCATATTCGTAATTTTAATGATCTCAAATTAGGTGGTGTTGCCTACTGTGGAAGCAGAGGTGGCGTTTGGCCTTGGACGATTCAACCTGACCAATGATGAAACAAAACTGAGAGTCGCAAAAGCATTGACTGCTGTGGGCATGTATGATTATTTACAGGTAACAGATCTAATACGTCTTGTCTTTTTAAACAATAAGGATTCATTTGTATCTTAGCAATAAGCACATAATAGATGTACTCTCATTTGGTCAGCAATTGTTGGACTGTTGAGTCTATGAGCTCCCGTTCTATCTGATATATATCCAATCTTGTAAGTTGTGACTAAATCAACTTCAGACTTCACTTGATTAGCTAACCCCCATTTGACCATAGGGTTACCCACATGCTTTCTTTATTGATACTTAAGAATTGTGTTTGCAGTTGGTTTATTTATAGAGTCTTGCGGTAGGTCCTGCAGAAATTGAGGGTCTATCTCGCATTACAACTGTGATTCATGGCACAGATGAGTGTATTGGCAAGCTGGTTCAGCAATTTCACAAATTGGTGGATGTTCATGAGGTGGGATTTTGTTTCAGTTTCAACGACTTCAAATTCTTGAAAAATTGACGATTGTGATTTCCACTGGAAAACTTCTGATCTAACAAAATAATATACTATTACTATTTCAGGTAAAAGATATCACATACTTGCCATTTGCAGAACTTGAGCTAATGTTGATCAAAGTTGCTGCAAATACTACTGCTCGTAGGGATGTCCTGGACATTGCTGCCATCAAGGCTAGGGGTTCTGATCTCGAATGTCACTTCAAGGTATGCGACACAGCTTTCATCTATAATTGATGTATCTTTAGTAACATAGAAACGTTATTGTGATGAAGCATATATGTCAATGAGGAAGTTGTTCTGTATAGTTCTATGACTAATGTTTTGTTTCCTATTATGTGTTTGCAGAACACCAGAGAAACCGCACATGCCCTCAGGAAGATGCCTTTGATCAAGGCTAAGAGGTATTTGGAAGATGTCTTGGTTCACAAGCAGGCTATTCCATTTACCCGTTTCTGCAGAGGTGTTGGGCGTACATCTGGATATATAGGCAGAAGTACAAGAGAATCCTGATCGAGTCTTTGGATAGTGAAGTTTTGAAATTATTCAAGGCAAGAAACAACAGACACGAGCTTGTTTATGCAAACGCAACATGATAGATCCATCTAATCCTTCATTTAGTTAGTACAGGTTCTTGCGATTTCAGAGATTTGTTTTGTGCTGTTAGATATTATAGTATGAGCAGATGGATCATTTTTAATACTGCTAGTGTATTAGTTACAACTGTTAGTTATAAGTTAGTATTGTTGGTTCATATAGTTAGTACTGATGTTGGATATTATTGTATTTGAATTTGTTTTGATATAAATTTGAATTTGTTTTGATATATATTGATTTCTTAAATGTGACTAAAAGATGTATATAGTCGCACTTAATAACACTTTTGGTCACTGTTTGTTTAATTCGTTTTGTGACTAAATATTACAAAAGGCCACACACACAAAAATTCATGTGGCAATTGGATGATCAATAGTCACACAAAATACAATTTTTTTCACTTTAAACAACATATAGTCACACTTATTAATATTTTTGGCCACTTTATACTTAATTGTATGTGACTAAATACCCAAAACAAACATGTTTTGTGTGACTAAATATTATAAAAGGCCACACAAACATAAAATTCAAGTGACCATTGGATGAACAATAGTCACACAAAATACACATTTCTTCACTTTAAACAGCATATAGTCACATTTATTCAAACTTTTGGCCACTTTATGCTTAATTGTATGTGACTAAATACCCAAAACAAACATGCTTTGTGTGACTAAATATTACAAAAGGCCACACAAACTAAAAATTCATGTGACCATTGAATTATCAATAGTCACACAAAATATACATTTATTCACTTTAAACAACATATGGTCACACTTATTCACACTTTTGGCTACTGTTTTTTAAATTGTATGTGACTAACTCGAAAAAACCAACACACGTTGTGTGACTAAATCATCATTGTAAAACCCCAAAATTACCACAATCCGAAATGACCAAAATACCCTCTAATTTTGAAATTTTAGAGAACTTATAAAATACGCTATAAATTAAAACTTGAGTTATATAACATGTTATGACTCGAGACCATACGATATGAACTTATAACCTAAAGTATTTATATGCTACTACTTGATCGTACACAACAATTGGAACCTACAACATAAGATAAATAAGAATATACTTATGTCATACGTTATTAAGCTATGTTGCATTTTATAAAAAAAATAAAATAAGTAAATACAAGCCTAAATAAATCCTTATGGGCCGAAAATTCTTGTCATACTTGTACTAGATCATTGGGCCTAAACACTTGAAGACACCAAACAAACCCATGGCCCAATCCACCCATCCATATGTTCGGTCTTTTTTTTTTTTATACCGAAGGTTATTTTTTTTGTTCCATTGGAAAACCCTAGCAACCAAACATAGGCCGCCACTTCTTCTTCTTGTGTCCTTCCTATTTGATCAGCAGCAGCAGCAAGGAAGGCATTTTCGTTGTGATTTCTAAGCATGTTGTTCCTGGTTCGTGATGTGTTCTTGATCGTGGGTTAAGAGGCTGGTTCGAAGGGAGTTCTAAGCTAGGGTTTCGGCTGCAATTCTGTGATGATTCGACCATCCTTGTTCTTGTTTCCTTGATCACACTACAAAGGTAACTCTTATGATCCTTGTTCAATTCAATCACTCATTGTTTAATTCTTGTTATTCTTGTCGAATGGAATTCACATAAAATCATAAAGGAAAGCTTCATATGATCATAACTATACCACATAAAATAACGAATCAAAAAACCCTAATATGATCGACTAATGTTATTATGATGATTCGAATTTGTTATGGACATGTTAAAACCTTATATGGGTCAACCTAGATCTGTTCTAAACCAACCATAATTGTTTTGTATCAAGAATTAATGAGTAGAATAACAAAACCCTAATTGATCACACGAAATCATGAAACTGCTACTGATCAGAAAATTTGTCCGACTTTAATCGATTGTAACTAAATGATGGTAAAGTGTATTTGGGTGTTTTTAGAGTCTAGAACTAAATTTAAGAAAATAGATTTCTGGGAAAATTAATCTTGTAATTTTTAGAGATCGGGAAGGCAACTTTTTGATTTTTAGAAAACTATGTGTCAATCAGAATTAGTATGCCTGGAAAATCCTTCCGTGTTTTTGAATATTAATTTTTAAACCGTGCCGAATTAGAAGATTCCCTTTGAATTAAGTAATATTTCATATGTCTATTAATTACTGGAATTTTTGTAGCTTTTTCTGAATTTTTCTGAAGGGGTTTCTAATTACATACTTTTCGTAGGTTAAAACTAATCAGAAATCTGAACGAGTTGGTTTTAATGAATTTTAATCTATAGTTTTACAACTTAATAAAATCTGGAAAAATTAGGTAAAATACTTAAGACATTGAATTATCTTTGGGAATATTTATGGATTTTATTTCTGAGTTATTTTATGATTCAAAATTAGAGAAAACGTAACAAAATCATACTTAAAAACTGGTAAGGGTTAAAAAGGTTAGAAAGGGTTTTTTTTTAAAAGGGTAACTTGGTTAATATTTAACTATAGGGTCTGAATTGTTATTTTTCTAAACTAAAAGGTCTTAACTTGTTAAACCTTGTAAATTTATGATATTTACATTTATTACCCTCATCTTATCATTATGACACCATAATCCCTAAACTTATTATGTTTGCTTAATGAACCCTAAAACTTATGAAAACTACACTATGAACCCTAAACTTACATAAATGGCATTATGAACCTTAAATTATCAATATGGTAATCTTTAATACTTTTAAATTGATTAAATGATAAACTTGAATGTTTATGACTAATATTACTAAATATGGAAACTTGCTATTTTTGGAAAGTTTCTAAATATGGAAAGTTACCTAAAATGGAATGAAAACTAAAATGAAACCTATATGATTAAGAAAACTATGAAACTTATAAGTAAACTTATAATTCGTGTAGATTCACTGAAGGAGGAGTTTATTCCGATCCTTATGTTTCTAGTGTGTGTTTTCCCTGGCGGTTTAAGGTACAGATATTCTACCCTTTTTCAGTAAGGGTGCTTTCGATCTCATGACTTTCTCGATCTTGATTCGTTAGGATTCCCTAATCCATTGCTATGTTCCCTTATACTTTGATTCGTTCTTCATGATCCATTTGACATTCTTTCATTATGATCCTTAGAATATAATACTTGATAAAATTCGTTCGTTACCCTGTAATATTAGTATTCGAATCACTTTACACTTAGAAGGTTCATTGGATTTTGGTGACGAGATGTGAAAACCTTCTTAATTATATCATGGAAATGTTTTGAGAAAAACTATTTTAAAATGATGTTTACGAACGATACGATATCACTTTTACATGGAATTCTACTATCTTTATGAAAACTAATTTTAAAGACCACTTTTATGAAAACCATTATTAAAGATCATTTTTATGAAAACCATTTGATAACGATTTCTTTAAATAAACCATTTGATTATGAACCTTCGATTATGAACCTTTGACGATGAACCTATGATACTTTGATGACTTGACTTTTGACCTTGCTATGATTCCCTTAGTTGATTCATGACTTTCATTGTATGATTGTCATTCCTATGATCCATTCTGACATTTATTTAAATGTCTCTGCCATGCTATGCTTATGTGTTTGCCATGCTTATTTGAGTTACTTTCTCGTTTCTCTTGCCATGCTAGTTTTGATTTTATATGATATGATATTCCGTGCCTGAGCTTAACTAGTTCTAGAGGTACTAGGACCATGTCTTTGATGGCACCTTAGGCATGACACCTCCGTAGAGGTGTGATAGATCTATGGCGTTCCCCCTTATGTTTATGTATTTTATCGCGATTTCACTATTGGCCAACCTTTTATGTGTGCTTTGTCTAGAGCTGACACACATGCTTATGTTAGGGAGCGTATGGATGCATCCTAGGTTTTATGTATATGTAGTTATGGTGACCAGGTGGTGTGTGCCTTGCACTCCTTCTTACACTATTATTATTTACTTAGAGGTCTCCCCTCTTCGTATACTTATATTTTCTCTAGATTGATTTGACGGATTATGTATGGAGTTCTTATGGCACATCTTTACATGAACCCTCCTTTGTTCTCATTTCATTTCTTGATTTAATTGCAATTCAGTTCTCATGCACTCTAAATTTTGTTCTCTTTCAAGTTATGCTTTTCGTTTTGCATTCTTATTCTTTCGTTACTTATGCTTATTTACCGTTCTGTTATGTTATATATATCTGTTCACTGGGCTTTTTAAGCTCAGCCGCATTTCTTTTCCTGCGGCAGGTTTTAGTTGGAAGCTGGGTTATGAGTGGAGAGTATTTTGGACTTAGAAGACCTTGATAGTCATTCCGGATTAGAGATGACTAGAAGAGATTATATTTAGACTTAGTACTTGTTGTAATTTCCATTGTAACCTTGTATCTTCAGATTTTTCCCTTGTAACCTTTGAAATTCACTTTGTATTATTTATGTCATATGCTTGTGTTTGCTTTGATATGTCCCCATAACGTAATACTTCTACCCTTTTCGGGTTGGGGTGTTACAATTATGGTATCAAAGAGACAGGCTGCGACTTGTAATACATTTACCCTTGGCCTGTGAAGTTTGGACCATTACGTTTCCACTGTAGGCGCTCATAAGACAACCTTTAAAAGTTTGCTTTAGGATTTCCCCATAGGAACTTAAGTTATGACCGGTGAGGAATGGGTAGACTAAGACATCTATGTAAGTAACATCGCTTCCGCATTACTCTGATTCGTGCCTTTGCCTTTAGCTAAGCCTTATAAGAACATTTGTTTCAGAAGCTAGAAAGTTTTGCAACATAAGCCTAGTAACCAAGTAAGTTTGGAATTCCTCGAGAACTACATAGATACCTTGCACCATTTAATTTTCACTTCCTGATTTTGATCTCCACTTTCGATCTGTTGATAAACAGTTAAATACCTTTTCGACCATCCAGATGGTCATTCAACCATGATGTGTTTGACACATTCCACGAATTCATTACTCATGTCGGATATGAAATGTATCATCTGATACTACTTAATTCTGCGTAATCCATTACTACTCCTATGAGAACCCTGGCAATTATCAACCACGAATATAAGAAGTTTTATTCCCTCCCTTTGAATGATTGAACCTTGTCTGCCAACCAGTTCCTTTGGAAGGATTGTGGTGTAAATACTATCTCAGTACGGGATTGTTAACTGAGCATGATGATGCTGATAACTAATATTCCATACATCTCGCTTTTGACAGTTATACGATGTTCGTATTACCAATGATGCACACCCTACCTGCCCCTTATGCTAAACAAAATTCCAACGCTTTGAATTACTCGTTATTCTATCTCAACACAATAATGAACCATGTACCTGACCTTGACATATGAACTACCCGTCGGGCTTGACGACCGCATTCGATCTACGAATCCATCTACTTTCGATATAGTTGATTTTGAGGTCTTTTTGTTATGGATTGGATGGCTCTTCATAAAGCTACCAAAGACTACCATATCTGATATAAGATTTTTAGAAATCTATTTTTTTTTCACCCTACTTTTGTTATGATGACTCTCAACCGCTTAAATCTGTTAAGATTAATGTTGCTATGAAAGCACATATTCCGATCTCAATTGATTGTCAAAATTTCTCCTGACACCTATTAGTATCCACCCTTAGAAGCTCCGACATTGGAAGTATTTGTTGTACAAAATTTTTCGGTGTTTTCTGATGAACCTTTTGGGATTCCCTCCTGCTTGGGAAGTAGAGTTAGCATTGGACTGATCTCAGTTGATGAAACCATGATGCCATAGAAGTTGAGAGATTGAAGGAACTTATGGAATATGATTTTGTTCACCTCAGTGTTTATCTTTGGATGCGCCTGTTGGTTTATGAAGAAGAAAGAGGGAAGTATGCCGCGACGTATCGACTATCGTGAATTTAACCGTATCCCTATCTATACTCATTATCCATTTCTGCGTATCAATGATTGATTTGTTCTATTTTTGAAACTCCGTATCAGATGGCCTCATTTAATGTTTGAAGGACTGAAGAAGCAACCGCAAGAACTTCTAAGAAGGGGGATGACTAACTGAGAGTAACCTCCGTGAAGCATTTCAGTTTTATTCATGAAGAGGAAGATAGGTGATGTGAAGTAGATATGAAGACGACCCCTGAAACGGCCTTTGTACTCTTTGTGATCATTATGAGCTCTAAATGATGCCAATTGTAGTGGCTAATAGAACCATGTATTTCGCGAGTAGTTGGACAATTGTCATAGTATGACAGTGTGTGTGCTCAGAGACGAAGGAGGAACACGTAGATCATCTTTGTATTAAGTAGAATGACCCTTTGTTCTGGAAGAGTAGATTTGATTGGCGTTCAGAGATTGTTGCAGACAGCACTACCAGGTATCTTGCGATGACAGAGTTTTCCACAGAAAGAACTAAGACTGAAGACCGTTGTTAGAGTTAGGAACCTTGTAGAAGAGTAGTTGAGGATGTTCGTGACCGGCGTTACCATGGAAGAAGCATACAAGAAGGAATTAACGTTACCACACCACAGTGTCCAGAAGAGGTGCCGAAGGCTTGAGGGACCAGACTCAAGTTTATGATTCCTTTCCACCCTATGATCATATGAACAGACGTAGACAGACTGCTTGGATTTGGAAGAGGTTTAAGATCATGTACTTGGATGGATGAAAATTTTGAAGCGAACGTTTGTGGTTGGAAGAGTTGATTCTGTGAAGGATGAAGCTATGGATGACGTAATTCACTTCCTCTTAACCTACTTAAATTGCTGTTACCTGATGATAGGATCCTTCGAACGAATTATGTTCCCTATTAGAAATTCTGTTATGTGTTCGTTATGCGATGGTTTTGTTATGAGAACTATGATGAATTGTGGAAGTCCTGACGCTATTAACAACGTACCTTATTTCCGATTGACATTCTAGGATTTCCGTTACCCTCTTCGAGTAGTTTCGTTCTCCTCTTAGTTATGATGTTTGATTTTGATGACATCTGAGACCGTAGAAGGACTAGGTGGATTAAGATAAGTTGTTCTGTTCACGACTTGAGATAAAGTATGACCATCATGAGGGCATATTTATATGATGCCAGTATTATGACGTCTGGCCAACGTGATAATACTCACATCATATAACGTGCACTTGTTGTGGGCATAGGATATTTCGAGAAGTGCCTTTAGGAGCCTTAGGATTTCGATAAGCTTTGTGAGGATTTTTCGTTAGTGAGAATTTAGGTTCATCCTACCTATACGCGTAATCTGCCTTCGCCGTCATGCGATTTGATACGTTTGGATTCTCGACACGCGATTGCTGACCTCTATATTTCCGATAATAATCGTAGGATATGTTGTAGAACCTTCTGCCGTTTGATGATATCGAACAATCTGTTTTCTGTACGTTCTCGTCTGATTTGTTTAATCAAATTCTATGGACGGTATATCCGTCAAAATCCTGCGTATTTCCTGTATCTCTCTCGAGAGAATACGATTATCATCTGTTAAGTTGAGTATATTAATCTTTTGATCTAGATTCAGTATAGTATGTTCTTTCTGAGAAAGCCGAAGCTATTTTGATCATCAAGATAGAGTCATGAGAAACAAGTTATTCGCATTTCCGTTTCCGGTCCGTTATGTTTTCCGTTTCGTTTCACTTCAATTTTCGAGGACGAAAATTTTCTTGTAGAGGGGAAGAATTGTAAAACCCCAAAATTACCACAATCCGAAATGACCAAAGTACCCTCTAATTTTGAAATTTTAGAGAACTTATAAAATACGCTATAAATTAAAACTTGAGTTATATAACATGTTATGACTCGAGACCATACGATATGAACTTATAACCTAAAGTATTTATATGCTACTACTTGATCGTACACAACAATTGGAACCTACAATATAAGATAAATGAGAATATACTTATGTTATACGTTATTAAGCTATGTTGCATTTTATAAAAAAATAAAATAAGTAAATACAAGCCTAAATAAATCCTTATGGGCCGAAAATTCTTGTCATACTTGTACTAGATCATTGGGCCTAAACACTTGAAGACACCAAACAAACCCATGGCCCAATCCACCCATCCATATGTTCGGTCTTTTTTTTTATACCGAAGGTTATTTTTTTTGTTCCATTGGAAAACCCTAGCAACCAAACTTAGGCCGCCACTTCTTCTTCTTGTGTCCTTCCTGTTCGATCAGCAGCAGCAGCAAGGAAGGCATTTTCGTTGTGATTTCTAAGCATGTTGTTCATGGTTCGTGATGTGTTCTTGATCGTGGGTTAAGAGGCTGGTTCGAAGGGAGTTCTAAGCTAGGGTTTCGGCTGCAATTCTGTGATGATTCGACCATCCTTGTTCTTGTTTCCTTGATCACGCTACAAGGGTAACTCTTATGATCCTTGTTCAATTCAATCACTCATTGTTTAATTCTTGTTATTCTTGTCGAATGGAATTCACATAAAATCATAAAGGAAAGCTTCATATGATCATAACTATACCACATAAAATAACGAATCTAAAAACCCTAATATGATCGACTAATGTTATTATGATGATTCGAATTTGTTATGGACATGTTAAAACCTTATATGGGACGACCTAGATCTGTTCTAAACCAACCATAACTGTTTTGTATCAAGAATTAATGAGTAGAATAACAAAACCCTAATTGATCACACGAAATCATGAAACTGCTACTGATCAGAAAATTTGTCCGAATTTAATTGATTGTAACTAAATGATGGCAAAGTGTATTTGGGTGTTTTTGGAGTCTAGAACTAAATTTAAGAAAATATCTTTCTGAGAAAATTAATCTTGTAATTTTTAGAGGTCGGGAAGGAAACTTTTTGATTTTTAGAAAACTAAGTGTCAATCGGAATTCGTATGCCTGGAAAATCCTTCTGGGTTTTTGAATTTTAATTTGTAAACCATGTGGAATTAGAAGATTCCCTTTGAATTAAGTAATATTTCATATGTCTATTAATTATTGGAATTTTTGTAGATTTTTCTGAATTTTTCTGGAGGGTTTTCTAATTACAAACTTTTCGTAGGTTGAAACTAATCAGAAATCTGAACGAGTTAAATTAAGTGAATTTTAATCTATAGTTTTACTACTTAATAAAATTTGGAAAAATTAGGTAAAATACTTAAGACATTGAATTATCTCTGGGAATTTTTATGGATTTTATTTCTGAGTTATTTTATGATTCACAAATTAGAGAAAACGTAACAAATTCGTACTTAAAAACTGGTAAGGGTTAAAAAGGTTAGAAAGGGTTTTTTTAAAA
The DNA here is from genome assembly GCA_021014915.2 of Artemisia tridentata subsp. tridentata. Classification (NCBI taxonomy): domain Eukaryota; kingdom Viridiplantae; phylum Streptophyta; class Magnoliopsida; order Asterales; family Asteraceae; genus Artemisia; species Artemisia tridentata. Next base: position 214,440,184 of record CP139507.1, read on the forward strand.
GGGTAACTTGGTTAATATTTAACTATAGGGTCTGAATTGTTATTTTTCTAAACTAAAAGGTCTTAACTTGTTAAACCTTGTAAATTTATGATATTTACATTTATTACCCTCATCTTATCATAATGACACCATAATCCCTAAACTTATTATGTTTGCATAATGAACCCTAAAACTTATGAAAACTACACTATGAACCCTAAACTTACATAAATGGCATTATGAACCTTAAATTATCAATATGGTCATCTTTAATACTTTTAAATTGATTAAATGATAAACTTGAATGTTTATGACTAATATTACTAAATATGGAAACTTGCTATTTTTGGAAAGTTTCTAAATATGGAAAGTTACCTAAAATGGAATGAAAACTAAAATGAAACCTATATGATTAAGAAAACTATGAAACTTATAAGTAAACTTATAATTCGTGTAGATTCACTGAAGGAGGAGTTTATTCCGATCCTTATGTTTCTAGTGTGTGTTTTCCCTGGCGGTTTAAGGTACAGATATTCTACCCTTTTTCAGTAAGGGTGCTTTCGATCTCATGACTTTCTCGATCTTGATTCGTTAGGATTCCCTAATCCATTGCTATGTTCCCTTATACTTTGATTCGTTCTTCATGATCCATTTGACATTTTTTCATTATGATCCTTAGAATATAATACTTGATAAAATTCTTTCGTTACCCTGTAATATTAGTATTCGAATCACTTTACACTTAGAAGGTTCATTTGATTTTGGTGACGAGATGTGAAAACCTTCTTAATTATATCATGGAAATGTTTTGAGAAAAACTATTTTAAAATGATGTTTACGAACGATGCGATATCACTTTTACATGGAATTCTACTATCTTTATGAAAACTAATTTTAAAGACCACTTTTATGAAAACCATTATTAAAGATCATTTTTATGAAAACCATTTGATAAAGATTTCTTTAAATAAACCATTTGATTATGAACCTTCGATTATGAACCTTTGACGATGAACCTATGATACTTTGATGACTTGACTTTTGACCTTGCTATGATTCCCTTAGTTGATTCATGACTTTCATTGTAAGATTGTCATTCCTATGATCCATTCTGACATTTATTTAAATGTCTCTGCCATGCTATGCTTATGTGTTTGCCATGCTTATTTGAGTTACTTTCTCGTTTCTCTTGCCATGCTAGTTTTGATTTTGTATGATATGATATTCCGTGCCTGAGCTTAACTAGTTCTAGAGGTACTAGGACCATGTCTTTTATGGCACCTTAGGCATGACACCCCCGTAGAGGTGTGATAGATCTACGGAGTTCCCCCTTTTGTATATGTATTTTATCGCGATTTCACTATTGGCCAACCTTTTATGTGTGCTTTGTCTAGAGCTGACACACATGCTTATGTTAGGGAGCGTATGGATGCATCCTAGGTTTTATGTATATGTAGTTATGGTGACCAGGTAGTGTGTGCCTTGCACTCCTTCTCACACTATTATTATTTACTTAGAGGTCTCCCCTCTTCGTATACTTATATTTGCTCTAGATTGATTTGACGGATTATGTATGGAGTTCTTATGGCACATCTTTACATGAACCCTCCTTTGTTCTCATTTCATTTCTTGATTTAATTGCTATTCAGTTCTCATGCACTCTAAATTTTGTTCTCTTTCAAGTTATGCTTTTCGTTTTGCATTCTTATTCTTTCGTTACTTATGCTTATTTACCGTTCTGTTATGTTATATATATCTGTTCACTGGGCTTTTTAAGCTCAGCCGCATTTCTTTTCCTGCGGCAGGTTTTAGTTGGAAGCTGGGTTATGAGTGGAGAGTATTTTGGACTTAGAAGACCTTGATGGTCATTCCGGATTAGAGATGACTATAAGAGATTATATTTATACTTAGTACTTGTTGTAATTTCCATTGTAACCTTGTATCTTCAGATTTTTCCCTTGTAACCTTCGAAATTCACTTTGTATTATTTATGTCATATGCTTGTGTTTGCTTTGATATGTCCCCATAACGTAATACTTCTACCCTTTTCAGGTTGGGGTGTTACAATCATAAACGTCACATTTATTATATATTCATGTGGCCATAGAATAGGAAATAGTCACACATACTGATAAATTCAACAAAACTTGTGCCTAATTGGTCACACATATTCGGGTTTTGGTCATTCTTTTTCAATGAAAATGGTTACAAACTAAACAATGTGACCATATAGCACCTACGGTGGCACAACTTTTTGTCACACACACCCAAAAAAATGTGTGTGACTATATGCATATAGTCACACATTTTTGGTGTGACCTTAGGCCAAATCTGTACTAGTGTTTAATGATAATTCTGAATTTCACTAGTTACTTATTTAAAACACTTATAAGCTTAAATACTTCACCTTTAGAACCTAAATAAGCTATTTGTCATCTTAAAAGTATTTAACTAATGTTTTGATTAATTATCATATTAACCTTAAAATTTGGTATAATTACAATAGTAACCCTAATCTTTGAATAATGATGATATGAAACCCAAACTATATGAATTAAACCCTAAAACTGCTAATTCGGGAAATATGACTTAATTATGACCTAATTGAATGTATGAAACCCTAATTGGAATTTAATTACTTTAAATGATCAATTAAAATGACTTGTGTAATTAGAAACCCTAATCTTACATTTACTTAATTTGGAAACCCTATTTTGATTTGTAAAACTCTAAATTGTGAAATGACATCATTTTATAAGTATATTAATATATGAAACTCAATTTTGACATTAATAACTATTTAAACCTTTTTAAATACTATTTACTATTTTTAGAAACCCTAAATTGCTTTTAAACCTAAATATGGAAACTTGCTATTTTTGGAAAGTTACTAAATATGGAAACTTACTATTTTTGGAAAGTTACTAAATATGGAAACTTGCTATTTTTGGAAAGTTACTAAATATGGAAAGTTACTATTTTTGGAAAGTTACTAATTATGGAAACCTGCTAAATATGGAAAGTTACTTAAAATGGAAAGAAAACTAAAATGAAACATTTATGTTTATGAAACTATGAAACTTATAAGTAAACTTATGATTAATGTAGATCGGGTGAAGGAGGAGTGATCATCTGCTTCCATTCATCTTATTGCTTTGATTTGTGTGCTTTGATAAGGTACAAATATCCTTTCCCTTTTCAGTAGGGATATTTCTATCGATCCTATGCCTGATATGATTCCCTTATTTGACTCATGACTTTCATTGTATGATTGTCATTCTTATTGATTCATTCTGACATTTATTTAAATGTCTCTGCTATGCTATGCTTATGTTTTGCTATGCTTATTGAGTTACTATTTTGTTTCTCTTGCCATGCTAGATTATATTTGTTGTATGCTATGATAGATCTGTGCCTGAGCTAACCTAGTTGTGGAGGTACCATGACCATTTCTTGGATGGCACCCTAGGCATGACACTCCCGTAGAGGTGTGATAGATCTACGGCGTTCCCCCTTTGTTATGATTTTGTGTACACTATTGGCCAACTTTATATATGTGTGACCAGTCTAGTACTGACATACATACTTATGTTAGGGAGCGTATGGATGCATCCTAGGTTTTATGTTTATATGATTATGGTGACCAGGTGGTGTGTGCCTTACACTCCTTCTCACACTTTTATTACTTAGAGGTCTCCCCTCTTCGTATACTTGTATTGCTTTAGTATGATTTGGCGGATTATGTATGTAGTTCCTATGGCACATCCTTATATGAACTTTTCCCTTATTTCATTATTCTCTTGATTCATTCAATATTCATTTCTCATGCATTCTTGATTCTTAGTTCTCTTTAAAATCGTATGATTTTCATGATTATACGTTTCGTTTTGTATTCTTATTCCTCCGTTTCTTATGCTTATTTACCGTTATGTTATGTTATATATATATATCTGTTCACTGGGCTTTTTAAGCTCAGCCGCATGTTTTCTTTTCTTATGCGGCAGGTAATAAGCGGGCCGACGGGATTGGGAATGAGAGAGCATAGGACGTAGAGACCTATTTATTTATCATTTCGTTGTCCATTGTTTCGGACTTTCATTTCTTTCAGTACTTTGAATATTATTTTACTTTGGTTTTGTTTAGTTAACCCACTATGCATTTGGGATTATCTTTTGATATCAGTATTGATGTTTGAGACTTGGTTATTTATTTAAAAGACTTTCGCTTGCGTAATGTATGCTTTGTATAACACCATAATGTGATATCTTAGCCTTAACGGGTCGGGGTGTTACAGGTACAACCACTCCCGACACTCTATGTGTTTTGAGGACTAAAACACTAACCGATCACTACTTAATGTTTGGTATAAACAATGATGTGTGAAATAATACAATATCACACAGTAACTACTCTAAAGGTTTACAACACTGTGTTGAACCTTGATGCTTGATCTCTTTGCTACAAAAGAAAGATCTCTACAAATGAATGAATGAATGAATAGGTTAGTAAAGTAAGAAAGAATGTATATGCAATGTATGCTATGTAGGTGATGATTGTCCTTGAATAATCAGCTTGCTATTTATAGGAAAAACTGAGCAGACAAGTGACGGGTCCGCTGGGACATGACAGCTGGTTCTTACAAGATCTTACCAAGATCTTACAAAATCCAACTCATTGCTTGTAAATCTTTCCAAAATATTATGTTAAGTCAACTAAGCTATCTAAATGATGTATGCCATGTATATATTTACATTTTAGGAATTAAAATGTAAAACATGTAAATGTATATATGTAGGTAACATGTATCCTGGTGATCATGTAGCATGTATATGATGGGTTTTAAAAGCTTATTACTATAAATGTAAAAGACTTTAACTTATATTTAAGCTTTACTAAGAATAAACTTTATAATTGTCATTAACAAAATATAGCAAAGATCGTAAAATATAGATAACGTTTTTAGGAAGATATTTGTATTAACAAAAAGGTTCGTCTGTGCCTAAGCTAGTGACAAGGCCAAACTCCGTGACGTCAACTGAGAATGATTTAGATCCATCGAGAACCGTGAAGGTTATGGTTTTGAGATTGGGTTTTACTTGTGCAGTGTACCAAAATTCTTGCAGGTACTTGATATAGAACTCGATGGGTTTACGGATGAAGGCTGTTGCGATATCACAGTTCTGAATGAACTGTATCATGGGTTGATAAAATGGATGAGATTGTTCAAGTCTAGCGAAGTAATTCCAAGAAGAGATCTTACAATCCTTCATAGGGAAATCAACATTTCTTCGCCTTTTAGCCTTTTGTGAGGACAAGGATTTATCATAATCCTGTGAATGATGAACTTGTAGAGATGGATCAGTGTTTGTGATTTTTGAAGCCATTTGTATCAACAAGATTTTTTTTTTTTTTTTTTTTTTTTTTTTTTTTTTTTTTTTTGACAATGGATGGAAAGAGGTGAGGTGTGTGATAATGAGGGATTTACAAATAGGGTTTAGGGTTTTGTGGGAGAGATGAAGATGAATAGTTGGAACCTTGTGCGATTTTAAAAAGATTATTATGTTGAAAACATAAAGTTGTTTTATGTCCGCATTAAATATCAATTGGCCTTTTGTTTGCCAAAGTGGGGGCCCACTATTTTCTTGTTGCTGATCAGTACCATATCCCTAGATAAATAACACTTGGCAGAATATATTCTATAGTAAATGAATGAATGTTTGTTCCATATTGACTATGGTTAGCATTTAGTTTCTCATTTAATATAAAATATTATTGATCAGTGTAACAGGGAGAAATTCATTCATCAGGGCTTACTTGAGAGATATCCAACATGCCCAGCTCAGCCACAAATTTAGTGAAGCTTGGCTCAGGCAGAGGTTTGGTGAAGATATCAGCAAGTTGACATTCTGTTGGAATGAAATGAAGTTCAATGTCTCCTTTCATGACATGGTACCTGATGAAATGGTACCTAACATCAATGTGCTTGGTTCTGGAGTGGAGAACTGGGTTATTGGAAATGGCAATTGCACTGGTGTTGTCACAGAAGATTGGAACATTTTCATATAGAATCTCATAGTCAGCTAGCTGACTTTTTATCCAAAGGACTTGAGCGCAGCAACCAGCAGCTGCCACATATTCAGCTTCAGCTGATGACATTGCAACAGAGTTCTGTTTCTTTGCACTCCAGCATACTAACTTTCCACCAAGCATTTGACAACTCCCTAATGTGCTTTTTTGATTTGTTTTGCAGCCTGCGTAGTCATAGTCTGAGTATGCCTTGAGATCAAACCCTGATCCTTTAGGATACCATAGTCCCAAGCATGGAGTTCCTTTGAGATACTTGAAAATTCTTTTAACAGCTACAAGATAGGATTCCTTGGGGTTAGACTGGTACTTTGCACAAAGACACGTGGCGAATGTATATCTGGACGGCTCGCTGTCAGGTACATCAGGCTCCTAATCATGCCTTTGTACAATGTTTCATTTACAGATTTCCCTGATTCATCATGGCCCAAATTGTTTGGAGGTGACATGGGGCATTTGACTGATGCATAATCATCGAGATCGTATTTCTTTAGCAAGTCCTTAACATATTTTTCTTGACAAATGGAGATCCCTTTGGAATTTTGTTTTATTTGAAAACCTATAAAAAATTTAAACCCACCCATCATGCTCATTTCATATTTTGTGGTCATTAATTTAGCAAACTGATGAAAAATTGTTTCAATTGTTGACCCAAAAATGATATCGTCCACATATATTTGATCAAGTAAGACATCACCCTCCTGTTTGTAAATAAATAGGGTGTTGTCTATTGTACCTCGATTAAACTTATGTTGAATGAGAAAAGAGGAGAGGGTTTCATACCAAGCTCTAGGTGCCTGTTTCAGACCATAAAGAACTTTGTCTAACCTGTACACGTACTCAGGATGATCACTGCTCTCAAACCCTGGTGGTTGTTTGACATAGACTTCTTCTTGAAGCTTTCCATTTAGAAAAGCACTCTTGACATCCATCTAATAGATCTTGAAATCTTTGTAGGCACCATAAGCTAGAAAAATTATAATAGCTTCAAGTCTTGCAACAGGAGCAAATGTCTCATCATAATCTATCCCCTCTTCTTGTCGGTAACCCTGAGCTACCAGTCTTTCTTTATTCTTCACAATCAGCGCATTTTCATCTCGCTTGTTCCGAAAGATCCATTTCAACCCAATTATCACTTTTCCTTTAGGGGCAGGAACCAATTTCCACACTTTGTTTCGTTCGAACTGATTTACTTCGTCTTGCATAGCTAAGACCCATCCTTCTTCTTTAAGAGCTTCTGTGACCGTTTTTGGTTCAATCTCTGACAAGAAGTTAGCGTAAAGACATTCATTTGCTGATATTGCTTTAATTGCTTTAAGCTGACTTCTAGTAATTATTCCAGCAGTTGGTTATCCTAGAATATTGACTAATTCATTGCCCTTCTCTTTGGACCGCCTGTCTTAAGGGAGTGAAGTGATTGAAGGATGATGTATGTGTGATGAGATTGGATTTTTGTTTGGTATAGATGTGCTGTGATTGCTGGTATGAGCATCAGGGAGTGATGTTGTGATGAGTTGATCAGGAACAGAAAGAGTTTCTTGCTGAGCATGGTTAACCTCATTTGATTTATGATTCTCTTCTGTTTCTTTTGAAGTTTCTCCCCGATATAATGTTGACAGAGGATCATAGGCAGGGATGTAGGGTATGGTTTTAGTGTAGACGAAATGAGAGTTTTTGATCTTGTTTGGAGAGAACTCATCAGCTAGAAATTGTTTTGTTTCGTTGAAGTGTATATCATCAGCTTCAGTTCCAGATCTATTGACAATTTCCTCACCTTCTTCAAAGGTAACATGAAATGTTTCCTCAACTTCTTGTCTTCTGATGTTGAATACTCTGAATGCCTTTGAATCCAAAGAATATCATAGGAAGAAACCATCATCTGCCTTCTTATCAAACTTTCCCAAATGATCTCGATGATTGTGAATACACTGTCTTCATGTGTTTTTTGATGATGATGGATTTGTTTTGAGTGTAACAGGCAGTATTAATGGCTTCTCCCCAGAATTATTTGGGAAGAGATGAACCATTGATCATGGTTCTGGCTGCTTTAATCAATGTTCTGTTTCTTCTTTCAGCTACTCCATTTTGTTTAGGAGTACATGGGGAAGAAAAGTTTTGAAATATTCCTTTGTCATTATAAAAGTTCTCAATCTTGTTGTTTCTAAACTCAGTTCCATTATCACTTCTCAGTTGTTTCACCTTTTCATCATTGAGATTTTCCATCCTTCTGATAAATGAAATAATGTTCTCTGCTGCATCACTTTTCTTCTTTAGACAGAACACCCAAGTGTACCTTAAGTACTCATCTACAATGACCAGGGTGTATTTGTTGTGATTATTTTGAGGTGAGACAGGGCTAAACAAGTCCATGTGAAGAAGGTGAAGGCATTTTTTTATAGAAAAGGATTGCTTGGGTCTAAATGAGGCTCTTTTATGTTTTCCTTTCTCACATGTTGAGCACAATTTGTCTTTTGAGTATGTGAGTGAAGGAAGACCAGTAACCAGATTGTGTTTGGCTAGGATATTGATGTTTTTGAAATTGAGATGTGATAGTCTTTTGTGCCAGAGCTAGTTTGCACTGATTGAGGCCTTGGCATAGAAGCATATCTTTGAACTTGCTTGAGCAGCTGACATGTTGATGACATATACATCTCTGATTCTTGGAGAGATTAAAACAACTTCATCTCTTTGATTGAAAATTGTGCCTTGTTTCTTGGTGAACAGGACTTTAAAGTTTTCATCACACAACTGACTGATGCTGATGAGATTATGTTTTAGTCCATTACATAGGCAACTTTTGTGAAACTAATACCATTGCAGTTAACTGAACCAAATACTTCAGTGTTTCCAGTAGAATTGTCCCCAAAGACCACTGTTGGACCTGGTTTCTCTGTGTATCTGTGCAGATACTGCTTTACTTCAGTCATGTGTCTAGAACATCCACTATCAAGATACCAGACTGATCTTTCCATATTTCCCTGCACAGATACATTATGAAATGGTTAGTTTCTTTTATGAACCCACTTCTCAGTGGGTTCATGAGACTGCAGTATAGCAGTCTTGGATGTCCCCAAGTGAGAGACAGATTGAGTGGTAGTTGTTTTGATGTGAAAGATTGCCTCATGATTATAGTTCCCTAAAAATTTGACAAACTGGGTATTCAGCACATTCATCAGGGTGATGATCACTTAGTCCACAGTACTTTCATGATTTGTATGTTTTTGAGTGTTTGACATGTGGATTTTGAGATTTGAGATGTCTGTGTGTTCTTTAACATCACCATGTGGTGCTGATGTTCCTTGGTAAGGTGATCAGTTCCTTTACACACCCTACATGGTGTGGAAAGCTTAACCACATGTTTATGTTTGAATGTGGTTGAGCTTGAGCACTCTGACTAAGAAGTGGAAGTGTCAGTGATTAAGGATGTTGTAGTCAGTGGTTGAATTTTTTCTTTTAACCCTTGAACTTCTTTAACGAGATTGGTCAAGACATGTTCAGGAAAGGTGATTGCCTTGGATGATTTGTCTGAGGTTTTCTTCTATGAAGATCTATTAGGAGTTTTCTTCACAGATACCTCGACACCTTTATCTCTTACATTGGAGATTTGATCAGAGAGAGAGGCATTGCCTTCATTCTCAGTGATACACTTTGGATTTTCACAATCAAGTTTAGTCAGACTGACAAGACTATCAGTACTTACTGATTTGTAATCAGTGTGACTGTCATCAATGCTCTGAGAACTTTCAGAGGAAAACAAGGGTATGTGTTATAATACCTGAAATTCAGATAACCTGTAAAATGACCAAATTACCCCTGAAACCATAAAACCTAAATAAATAACTTATAAAATTCTGAAATGATTCCAAACTTCTGAAAACGATCTACATATCAAGTAAATTAATTTTTGGGACAACATTATAATATTTTGAATGTCCAAAAATTATTAATTCACATATACATATATATATATAATCCGAAAATAATTAATTAAATTTAATATACTTATAAAATCATTTTAATTAAGATATATATATATATATCAAAATAAATTAAGAAATGATACCAAATCACAAACTCTGATTTTTTTCAAACTCTATGACCGGTTCATAAGCCCAATCCCCCCTCCTTAGTCGGTTCTTATCATTATATATCAAATACTATTTATCTTTTTCCAAAAACCCTAGCCGAACTAACAAAAGTCAACAACTAAAATTCATTCCTCCTCCATCCGAATATCTGGAAGTAATTTAGCATTTTCTGGTGTTCATCTGAGATTCAAAGAAGCTAGGAATATAAGAGTTGGGTTGTGGAAGGTTTCATTCAATCGTGGTATCTTTTCTTGTCCGGTTCTATTCATCCGCAAGGTAATAAATTCTTACAACAGATCCGTACATTCTAAATTCGAATTAGTATTTTTCTGATGTTATGTTGGTCTTATATAGCTCATATAAATTGATAAACACGAATCATGCAAGCTTAATAAGGCGTACAAAAAATAAATAGCTAAAACACACTTAATTTGCAAATATTGTTATACAAATTTTCTGGGTTGTAACCATAATTTTTACATGTTCTATGATGATAATATAAGCCTGAAAAAATAGCCATGTGATTTGTAGAAGCTTATTCGAATTGATTTGGAATTTTGAATGTTATCGGATTAAAGATAAATTAAGAAAAAATTGAGAAAACCCTAGAACGAATTAGGGTTAGGTTTTTATGGTATGAATCTAATTAATGTAATGATACAATGATTGTGTTATGATGGTATAATGATTGGATAAAATTAGGGTTTGGTTTTGCAATTAAAAAGTATATACGATTTGAGTTTTAAACTAGAAGGGTGTGTTCTGCCAACTTTGAAACTTGTAGGGTATTTTTGTAATGTTATATAAGTCTGTAGGAATTTAGGAAAAATATAACTTGAGGGTCCTAAGTGTAAATATTGCAAGAAAAGAATTTAATTGTATTTATAAGGGTCGATTTATAATTAATTAAAGTAGAGGGACTAAAAGTGTAAATTCTGGAAACTTGATGTTATTCTGTGTAAATAATGTTATTAAGGGAGTAATGTGTAATTTTGAGTATTTATGCGCTTGATATGTAATTATAAATAAGTTATGGTTTAAATTATAAGTTTTGTAAAGTTAAGGGACCAAATGTGTAATTTCTGAATTCTGAGGGATCTGATTCATACTATACATAATTCTAAGGTTACATTCTGTAATTTTGTAAAATGAGGTGCTTGTTTGGTAAATGTGAATATTGTAGGGATTTAATTGTGAATATTGTAAATAGAAGGTTTATTTTGTAAATTATATAACTAGAGGGGTATAAATTGTAAATTGTGAAACTTAAGAGATTAAAATGTCATTCTGAATAATATGAGTATTTAAATTAGTAACTTGAAGTATTTTCATGTTAGACCTTTGAAATTGGAATATTTGCAATTAAAACCCTAAACTATGAAAGTTTGTCATAAATAACCCTAAAGTTTTGTAACTAGATAAAATATACCTAAATTCCATAAAAATCCTTAAAATAAGGACTTAACCTAATCTGTAATATTAATATCTTGCTAAATATAGAAATCTGTTAATTCTGGAAACCTGCTAAAAATAGAAAGTTACTTAAAATGGAAAGGTAAACTAAAAGTAATAATTTGAGTTAGAATATTTTGTAATTCCGTCTTCTATTCCTTTAGGTGTGAAGAAGGAGAAGCCTTGATCTGTTCAGTGTTTGTTTGCTTTCTTGTTTATCTGCTTTGCTGACAAGGTACAGATATTCTGCCCTTTTTCAGTAAGGGTGTTTTCTCTCCCTTCTTTCGGATTTAATCTTGTTCCATATTAGGATTCCCCATACCATTGCTATGTTCCCTTCGGTTTGTGAACCTTTCATGTGATCTCTTTGTTTTGTGAGCCTTCTATGATCTCTCTCATGTTCTGATCTGTTTTACTTCTGAGTTGATGTCCTTAGTATAATCCTCTTTGCTTTGAACCTTTTGCATGATTCCCTTTTGTTACGACCTCTGATATAAAAATCTGTTATGTGAAAACCTTTTTAATTATGACCTGGAAATATTTTGAGAAAAATCAGTTATTTTAAAAGAATGATTATGAATGGTGATATGATACTATTTTTATATGACATTTGTTAACTTTTGTGGAAACTAGTTTTAAAGAATATTTTTATGAAAAACCGTTTTGAAAGATTATTTTATGAAAACTATTCTGAAAGATCATTTTATTGAAAACCATTATTAAAGGATTGCTTTAAGTGAACTTTTGACAGGAACTTCTAAAATGAACTTTTGCTACGAACTTTTAATTATGAATCTTGATATACTCTTCTGAACCATTTGATATAGTCCTTTTAATCTGAACTTAAACTTTGATATAAAACTTAATCTGATAAACTCTGATTTGAACCTTTGATATTTAATTCTGAAACTACTTGACATGAACCTTATGCCATGAACCCTTAGATATGACACTCTGTTTATTATATGACATCTGACCTTGACCACAGTCTGATATCCGAGCCAATCACTAGGCATGAGGGTTTCATGTCCATGCCATTGATGCACCTTTGACATGACTCTAGGGCAGGAGAGTGATGACCTGCTCCGTCCCTTATTTGTTATCTGCTATGGCCATTATGATTATGATTTGTCTGCAGGGGCGTATGGATGCATCCTAGATTTGATCTGTATCTGGTTAATTGTTATTTGTTAATTGTTATATTTATCTGGTGACTGATGGTGTGTGCGATACACGTCTTTCACATATATCTGGGAGCTGATCACTCCAATTTGATACATGAGGTCACCCCTCATGTTATCTGGTTACTTGAGAGGTATCCCCTCTAGATTGCTTATATGGTTACACTGCTATGATATTATCTGTTATCTGGGCTCGTGATGGATTTCTGTTTTCCTTATCTTATAAATCTTAATTGTTTCCTTTTTCTTGTTTTCTTTCCTTTTTCCTTAAACCTGATTCCTTATTTATTCCTTACTCTTATTTCTTCACTCTGATTATATCTGTATAATCTGTATTCCTGATTTTCTTTGTACTGCCATCTGTTACTGTTTTGTTATCGTTATATCTGTTCACTGAGGTCTCGTAGCTCAGCCGCATTTCTTTTCCTGCGGAAGGTTTTAGTAGGAAGCTGGGAATGAGTGGAGAGTGTACCTTTGGACTTAGAAGATTGGATAGCTATTCTGGATTAGAGTTGACTAGAAGATGATATATTTTAGAATTAGTGTTTTTGGAAGTTTTCATTTGTAACCTTGTAGATTCAGTATTTCATTTGTAATCCTTTGAGATTTTTTTATTACTGTAGATGTATGCTTTGTTTTGATCTGATATGAATCCATTATTGTGATATCTTTACCCTTGTCGGGTTGGGGTGTTACATGTGTTTAGAGAGGTTTTTCTCTTCGACTGTACGGGATGAGTTACTTGAATCAGATTTATCAGATTTTACAAATTTCATTGCTTTTGAAAAGTTTTGATCCTTTGGCTGATTCTTTCTACCCAGTCCAGTTGTGCTTTTGACAGAGACATGATTGTTGATAAGCTTTTCCATTTGATTGGTACTTGAGTTCCATTTATCAATGGTTGCTTCTAACTCTGAGACTTTGTCTCTGAGTTCTTGGTTTGTTTTTAAGAGCTTATCATTAGTACTCTGAACGGCCATACAGTGGTTTTTAATGCTCCTAAGGTCAAATAATTCATTTCTGCTTTCTACAAGACATTGTTGAAGAGAGGTAAATTTATTGAACAAATTCACTCTACGTTCTTCCACAAAGTGGAGATCAACAATGGTGTAGTTAAGGACATGTTTCCTATCAGGAGTATCATCCATATTGAGAAGTTTTTGTACCTTTTTTACGGCGATTTCAACCCAGTGCCCTGATCTGGCATCATTCTTTCCCACTGATGGTTCATCATTTTCCAGTGCCATATATGCCCTTATCATCTGAGGTGCATCATCTTCTGAGGACTGGTCTTCTGTATCCCAATCATGGTTTTCAGCAACCAATCCTTTGCTTCACTTGTCTACACCCTTCTGTCCTGAAGTAAGTGTATGCTCACATCTCTCTTTGTCATAGAGTTTTTGTTTTAAGAGAGCAACTTCAGCTTTCTTTTCTCTATATAGACTTTTATAGTCCTTTTCAGAATGATTTTGGTTTGGGTTAGATGAGGAATTTGTGTGGTGATTTGATTGAGATGGGTATAATGGAGTGGAGGTTTTGTAACTAGGACAATCTTTTAGAAAATGACCGGTTTTTCCGCATCTGTAGCCAAATAATCAAATAATCAGTCATAATAGCTTCCTAATTTATCTCCCTATTTTTTCTCCTGAATTTGATTTAAAAAAATTTGGAAAACTTACTATTAGTAGTGAGGTTTCCACTAGGCATTTTTTTAAGAGTTTTGGGGTGATTTTTTGTCTCTAAAAATAGCAATCACACTTGTGCTTTATATAGGTTGGGACTACCTATATTTAAATAGTCGAACTTATAACATCTATATACCTATACATCTATATACCTATACTACCTATAAAATGAAAATGATCAATGTTGAAATGGCGAAAATAATCAAAATGTGAGAGAAATATGAAAAACTAATTAAGGAAACTTTAAAACTTAAAACTAGTTTGAAAAACTTGTACACAAAGCCATACATTTTGAAAACACAAATGACTATAACGTATCTTTTTTTTTTTTTTTTTTTTTTTTTTTTTTTTTTTTTTTTTTTTTTTTTTACGAAAATAAAACATATTTGAAACCGCTAAAAATTCGGTTGTTGTGGTTTATAAAAACATCCGTAACCATTTGCTAAAATTATGGGACAAGCATTTATTTTAAAAAACTCTAACAAAAAAGAAACTGATATTCTTAAAAAAAAAAAAGTTTCATTGAAATATTAACATAATAAAATGAGATAAAAACTAACATTCTTATTTTATTTGCATCCACATTTTTTTCATCAAACAAAACGTTGATTCTTTTCTCTTATATTGATTTTTCTTTCATCCACTCTAAAACCGATTTAAAAACAAACCAATTTGAAGTTTTTAAATAAATTTACTAACTAATATGTAACACCCCCAAAATCATAATATTGCGGAAGCATACACTTTGGGTGCTACTAAATCGATAATCACAACACAAGATATAGGGAACGGATTAAAAATCCGTTTTAAAATACATTACATGTTTAAAGTCATGTTGTCTTACATAAAATCCATTTCAAATAAAAATGTAGCCCATTAAACAAAGAGGTCCAAATTTCAGAGTTAACGCGATACTAAAAACATTTCCAACATTTATTATGACCATCGCCATGCCCTGCCTTCAGCTAACACACCTCAGTTTCCTGAGAAAAACATGCTAAAAGTCAGCTAACGCTGGTGAGTTCATAGGTTTAAAATAAATGATACATATGGACCATAGCAATATTCAGCAAACAATTCAGCAGTAACACACTATTTCGCTATGCAAACACTAAGTCTCATCTAACCGAACTATGACATCGCAACATGCCAAGCTGGCAATAGCTAGAAAAAGGTTGCCCACGAGTGTTAATCCCCAGACACTCGGCCTATTATTCGTATGGTATACGTTCGCCTTGGCTATGCTGAGTCAACCGAACGGGGGTGTCATCCCAAATAGATCTATTTATATCAAACAGCTTCCTAGAAAGGAATTAACGGTTGATGATAGTGGGCGCATTGGGATTTAGCTAAACTTAGGTTTCTGCATATAAGTGTGCATAAAAACAAAATCTATTTTTGGTCCATGAAAACAGTTTTGCATGTTTCTTACCCCAAAGCTTATAAAACAAATCGTATAAAAATATGGGGCTATAAACTCACCTTAGATACAACAGCAATCTGCTAATCAACAGAATAGTGCAACCGCGCCGACAAGCAACCTAAATCAGTACGGTAAGTCTTAGCAAAAGTATTCGTGTCTCATGTGTCTTTACTTTATTTTGAAAAGTTTACGCGTGACCAGTGCTCGTGTATTTCTTGCTTGCTGTGTGGTAAAATGTATTTCAAAATGATTTATCGTTGTAACTCTTGGTGGTGGCTCATGGTGAAAGTGTACGGTGGGAATACGTAACGGAAATCCGTACTAGTATTCTTCGTTAAATTGCGCAAGTATTATATATTTTTATAATTAATTATTATATTATAGTTAATATATTTTATATAGTTAATTTAATATTTAATTAATTAAGAATTAATTAAATAGATTTTTGAGAAATTAATAAAATAATAGAGTTAGTAGAGGATTATTATATCATAAATATTATTTATTATTTATAATACAATTTTAATTATAAGAAAATAAAAACATTGTTAAGTAACTTAGAAAATTTGCTTAAATTAAGTATTTATATTAAAATACTCTAAGTGTTAGATTTTTAGAAAATTTGGGCATGACCCATTCGTTTATACAACGTTTCCATTTTCCTCAGGTGTTGTAATTTTCTCAAATACTCGTCTCATTAACTCTATGTGCAAAATGTGCTTGTAATATATATTTTGGTCGTCGTGAGTATTTTTATCGTTATAGTTTATTTATTAACAATAGATTTCGACACAAAGTCAATATTTAGTCGAAAAGTCAACAAATGTCAATATTAATAATAATTTTGCTAAAATGTCATTTTTCACCCTTTTGGAGGCTAACGAGTCTCAAAACAAGCCCAAAACTAGTTTTCGTTATATTTACTGTATCTTTAAGTAATAATATTCATAGTGAGTCGGAAAATATTTTAAAAATTATTTTTGTCATCTAACTTATCTATTGGGCCGAAACTTATGAAATAAGCCCAATAGTAAATTTTTAGTCCAAATCACGTTTTTAGTTAAAATGTATATATCGCCGCGTTTCTAAAAATCATTTAACACGTTTATTATGTCCGTTTGGTCAAAAAGTCAAAGTTGCAAAATTTCATGTTGGGCTCGGCCCAACAGCCTCTACGTGGGCTTTTTAGTCCAAAATTCATATCTAGTCCATTGTCTTGTAATTTGGTAAATATTAGTTAAGTAACAAACTTTAAGCTTATCAATTAAGCTCTAATAAATAAGCTATTTAGTCAAATAGTCAACTATGACCAATTTTCATCTTATTCGACCCATATTAATTATGTTGACTCATTTTTCTTATTTTTCTTAGTTAATCTCTATTACTTATGGCTTATTCAATAAGCTATTCCAAATAAGCTCTTAAATATAATTTCCCCCATTTCACCACTTGAGCCAAAATTTTATGTTTTTCAAAACCCCAATAATTTTGTAATTTTTAGTTGGCCGATCCATATGTATAGCCTCAAAAGTTTATATATTGCTTAATCTCGCGAAATTAACGTAAATCATGTTTGTATCATCAAACTAACATCATATGTAACAAGATTTACCACACAAGCAAGAAATTTATAAATTTGTTCATATATCTTAAAAATGTCGAGCACTATTCATCAAAGCATAAGCCCCAGCTTTTTTCATATTATCAAAATATATACATTTAACCATTTATAACACCATTAGATATCAAATGAACATGTAATTAACAAGATTAGGTAATTTTATGATTTCTTATAAAGCTTTTGAAGTTAACGTGGGGTAGGAGACCAAGAACAACTCAAATCTTCACCAAATTTAGCCAAATTACGTTCCAAATAACCCGAAATGCTTGAATATACACTCTCGATTGCTTGAACTTCAAAGAAAGATGTTAGATCTTGGAGATTATAGTGAGCCATGTATATGGATGAAGAAAATGATCTAGGTAAGTTGGTGTGTGTATTATGGATAAGAAAACTTGTTTTGATTACATTTAAGGTAATATGCATATTATATAAGCTTAAAATGTGATGTTAGTGGATTTGTTTTGGACTCTTGTGGTGAGATATCACCTTGGCCGATTATGGTGCTATTAGGGGAGGTAAGTTTTATTTTTACTCCGCGTTGGTGTATCGTGTGTCGGTTTGAGCTTAAATGTGACCGTAAAGTCCCGGTTTGACCTTATTGGACACGTATGCGTAAAATAAAGTTTTTATCCATTTTTTTGTCAAAAATGTAATAAAATATTATTACTGACTCAAAAATATATTTATTTGACTGTCACCATGTGTATTGTGCTGTCGGTACGAGCGTGCGGTTGTTTTTCAGAAAAATGCGAGCAAGCTCTCAGTTAATTACGAGACTTGTCAGTAACTATCAGAAATAGGATAATTTAGGCTTACTGACAAAAATATACTTTTTATGCAGTGACTGTAAGCTACAGTATGCGGGACAGCTCCCAAAAATGCTCAAAAATATTCAGAAACATGCAAATGCGCATAGAAATGCTCAGCTTAAAAATAATAAATAACCATTTAATATTAATTAACAACGTGAAAATTACCATTTGTCACAGTCTCCCCAGCTAATCGGGAAATCCGTCTCGGATTTCAATTTACGTTACTCGTTGGGTTCGAAAAGAGATGAGGATATTTTCGCTTGATTTCATCAGCTCTTTTGACGGTCACGAGCCGCTTGCATTCGGCTCTTGATCTGCACGATCTTCTCAGTAGTCTCGTGGACTAGTTCTGGTCTGGTAAGTTGGCTTTCTCCGACTTCAGCCCAACAAATTGGCGATCTGCACTTACGACCCTAAAGTGCCTCATACGGTGCAGCTTTAATGCTGGTGTGATAGCTATTGTTATAGGAAAACTCGGCTAAAGGCAAATACCTATCCCAGCCGTTCCCGAAATCAATCACACAGGGTCTCAGCATATCCTCCAACGTCTGAATGGTCCTCTCACTCTGACCATCAGTCTGAAGATGATAAGCTGTACTTATATCGAGGTCGGTTCCTAACGCGTCCTAAATCGACCTCCAAAAATTGGACGTGAATCTGCTGTCTCAGTCAGAGATAATAAAACAGGCACACCATGCCTTGCGACAATTTCCTTCACATACAATCGCGCTAGTTTAACCATGCTGTCATTCTCCTTTATAGGAAGGAAATGCGCTGATTTAGTGAGACGGTCAACGATTACCCAAATCGTATCATAACCACTCGATGTCTTAAGCAACTTGGTGATAAAATCCATAGTGTTACGCTTCCATTTCCATTATGGGATCTCAGGTTGAACAAGCAGACTGGACGGTCTCTGGTGTTCAGCCTTGACCTTCTAGCACGTTAAACACTTACTAACGTACTCAGCTATATCGGCCTTCATGTTTGGCCACCAATACAACTTCTTCAAATCTAAGTACATCTTGTCAGATCCTGGGTGAATGGAGTACTTGGATTTGTGGGATTCGTGCATGATCAAGTCACGAATTCCTCCATATAACAGAATCCAACACCTGTCTCCATAACACAACACAACATCAGATCTTCTTACAAAGCCATTCTCACTCTCTGGCATTCCGTGAATCTTCTCACGTGGTCGGTTTTCATCCTTGAGTGCCTCACCCTGAGCCTCAAGAATTTTCGATGGAAGCGGCGAAATGATCGTCATCCCTAACGATCTGACTCTGAGGGGTTTGATCCGCTCTTTTCTTCTGAGGGCATCGGCAACTACATTTGCCTTGCCTGGGTGGTAAGGGATCTCATAATCATAGTCGCTAAGCAATTCCAACCATCGGCGCTGTCTCATGTTCAGCTCCTTCTGGTTCAAGATATGCTGTAGACTCTTGTGGTCGGTATACACTACGCACTTAGCCCCATAGAGATAGTGCCTCTAAATTCTCAGTGCAAACACGACTGATCCTAATTCTAGGTCATGGGTTGTGTAGTTTTTCTCATGGGTTTTCAGCTGTCGAGAAGCGTAGGCTATCACCTTCTCTCTCTGCATCAGCACAGCTCCCAAACCCTTGTGTGATGCGTCACAATACACAACAAAATCTTCGCTACCCTCGGGTAAAGCCAAAATAGGTGCACTACACAATCTTTCCTTAAGGAGTTGAAAAGCTTCTTCCTCCTTATCTCTCCAGTCATATTTCACATTCTATTGGGTCAGTTTTGTCAACGGCTTAGCTATCTTAGAAAAGCCTTCTATAAACCTTCGGTAATAGCCGGCAAGTCCCAAAAATTGTCGTATTTCAGTAGGCGTTGTGGGCGTTGCCCAATCCTTGATCGCCTCAATCTTGGCAGGATCTACGTGAATCCCTTGCTTATCTATCACGTGACCAAGAAACTGCACAGTCGATATCCAGAATTCACACTTCGAAAACTTAGCGTATAACTCCTCCTTTTTCAATAATTCCATAATTAGCTTAAGGTGTTCCTCATGCTCTTTCTCATTCTTGGAATATATCAGGATATCATCAATGAATACTATCACGAATTTATCCAAATACGGCTTACACACCCGATTCATGAGATCCATGAATACAGCTGGTGCATTTGTCAAGCCGAATGGCATAACTTGGAATTCATAATGGCCATATCGGGTTCGGAATGCGGTCTTCGGGATTTCCTCTTCCCGGACTCGAAGCTGGTGATAACCCGATCTCAAGTCTATCTTCGAATAAACCGATGAACCTTGCAACCAATCAAACAAATCATCGATTCTCGGGAGTGGGTACCTATTCTTAACGGTTAGCTTATTCAGCTCTCGATAGTCAATACACATCCTGAAGGATCCATCCTTTTTCTTAACAAACAAGATAGGAGCTCCCCAAGGCGAAGAACTTGGTCTGATAAAACCTTTTCTGGACAGTTCAGCTAACTGATCCGACAACTCCTGTAACTCCGTGGGTGCTAACCGATAGGGTACTCGCGCTACAGGCGCGGCTCCTGGCACTAAATCGATTCGAAACTCGATTTGTCTGGCCGGTGGGAGTCCAGGTAAGTCTTCTGGAAAAACTTCTGAAAAATCCCTTACGATTGGTACCTCTTCCAACCTTTTCTCTCCGGGCTCCTTTTCCTTCTTTTCTGTAACATGAGCTAAAAAGAGGTGGCATCCTTTCTCAATGTACTTCTGCACCTTCGTATACGAGATGATGCTCAATCTCGACGAACGCGCACGATCACTCCGATCTCCTTCGACTATCAGAACTTCGTTGCCATAGGGTACTCTAACGATCTTCTCATCACAGATGATGACGGAATGGTATTTCGATAGCCAATCCATCCCTATGATGACGTCAAAACTACCCAACTCTACTGGCATAAAGTCAATGTTGAATGGGCGGTTTAATAAGTTTAGTGTGCAACCCCTTATAATGGTACCTACTCTTTCTAGGTTTTCGTTTGCTAATTCTACGTCGAAGAAATTATCTAGGGTGGTTGGGGCTATGTCGATTTAAAGGACTAAAAGCGGTCGACACAAAACTTCTATTTGCTCCCGTATCGAATAGTATTGAAGCATAACGATTATTTAAAAGAAACGTACCCGTCACCACGTTCGGGTCATCCTAGGCTTCACTTCTGCCCACAGCATAAACTCTTCCACGGGCTCCTCCTCCATTTCCCTGATTTCCATTGTTGACCACTGCTACTTGGTTGCCTGGTCCACCACCATTTCCTTGGTTTCGGGGCTTGTTGTACTCATTTCGGTAATGACCCTTTTCACCGCACCCAAAGCAGGTGACTTCCACCCTATGGTTGTGGGGTGGTGCTGCTTGAGCGGTGGCTAGGGGTCTTGCCCTACAGTTCCTTGCCAAGTGTCCTATTCTCTGGCAGTTGTTACACTTTACTGTGCACTGTCCCTTGTGATGTAACTTGCAGCGGTTACAAAAAGGTGCGTTCTTATCATAACCCTTTTTATCACCTGAACCAACTGCATAAGCCTTGGCTACACTCTGCATTTTGTTCTGAGAGCTGCTATTACTACCCTTGGAGTGATCTTCCCACTTCCTTTTGTGGTCAGTACTTTTTTCTGGAACATCCTCCAGTTCTTGATCCATTAACTTGTTTGCTATCTCCATAGTCTCATGAAGATCTACAGCTCTCGAGGTAGTCACATCACCTCTTATGGATTTCGATAAACCACCGATATACCTCTCAATCAATCTTGCCTCAGTCTGAACCATTTCAGGACATAGCAAAGCCAACTCCTAAAATCTCTGGTTGTAAGCAGACATATTGTTGTTTTGCACCTTTAAATTCTAAAATTCTATCTCCAACTTCTTGACCTCATTTCTTGGGCAATATTTCCTAATCACTAGCTCCTTAAAGTCTTCCCACGGTGATCGTATCTAAACACACAAGTTGTGTTGGAGATACTTTGAGTATATACTTGACAGCACGCGGAATTTACAATCAAGTACTTAGAAGAATTCTTGTTTGATAATTGTATTTGATTGTATGAATGTAACAATAAAGATAATCGCACACAGTTTAACCAAACAAATAGCTTTGATATATTACGAGTATTAGAATGAAATCGTAAAAGCTATATCAATAATGATGTTGTAAACCTTAACCTAGGATCTCCTTTTATAGGACAAGGAGTCCCTTACAAGTAAACAATCTACCGTATAAATCTAACTTTATAAGATATACATTAAATCTTTTCTATATATATATCTTCACACGGTTTCATCTTAATCTTATAAGCAGTACTAACTCTTCTTATCAACAGTACCAACTGTTGATGTATTCTTCAGCAACACTTCAACCGTACTAACTTATACAGAACCGTACCAACTGCTTAATTTAATTCCCAACAATCCTCCCCTAAACTTATGATTTCTATGCAAATCAACAAGTTTCTTGAATTAAACTCCAACGTTATATGATGGGGTGGATTCTTTCAAATACTTATCTTCAATCTTGAAACACTTGGGAATTTTCTTCACATATCCACCTTTTGACAAATAATCATAATAATACATCAAATTTGGTCAACTCCTTAAAAGTCTCCATAATTAAACTTATTCCTGCAAGGAATTAATTCCTAATACCAACCCAGCATTCAATGACATTAAATCTCCATTGGTTCTATAAAAGATCTTGAATTATCAACACTAACCCATCACATTCTTTAAACCACAACTATCAAACACAATGAGTTCATCCAATCCAAACATGATTGAGATTTCATCGGATTCGTCTTCGGATTCAGGAAGTGAAGGATGGAAAAATTACTTTCCACCAAACTATTCTAATCTGACTATCAGGAACCCAAATCCACAAGCTGAAGAAGTATCTTCTGATGATGACCTTCCAACTTCCTCTGATGATGATGATCAGCAAACACATCCACTTCCACTATCAGTTTTACTAACAAGGGAGATCGAAAAAGCTGTGTCAGGTATGAGTAGGATCTCGGTGCCTGTAAGAAATCAACCACGACCAAAACCAGATAAACAAGTGATGGGGCTCCCAAGTCCGAAGGTGTGGAACTCAATCAAAGACAAAGGAGTTCACAAGTCCATGCCTGACCTTAAGGATAAAGGAAAGAGGAAGCTTGAGTAGTTATGAAGTTGTTAGGTTTGTGTGTTTAGGTTTGGGTGTTGGTTATGTTGACTTTGAGTCCAGGATTGTAACAAAACTTCTGCTTATGTAATAAATGCACCACTTTAATGAATAAACTTTATCTCCTTGTGTACTTAAACATTCACTATCAGCATAAATTTTGTATTTATCTCAGATTCTGAATTTATATCCTCCTCTGAATTACATAATCATCTTTAACAGCAACTGAACAAACTTTTAATTCCTCCCCTGTTTGGAAGAATCTTCACCATCAGATGAACTAGAACATATGACATTCGAGCTCAGCATCCAATATGACAATTTGTACAAGTTACCATCAATTCAGTTTTGTAGTTTCAAACTGCTCTCAACACTTCCAGATGTGTAACCTTCTGAGAGAGGTGAATCATAGAGCATAAACTTAGAATGAACCAAGTTTGAAAAAGCAGTACAAACTAGGTGAAACTAGCAGTACTAACTGTTTAAAAATTTTCTGAGATAAAATCAAAGTTAATTGTAATGTGGAGTTGAAAACACTTTTGTCCACGTATAGTTTTTAGCAAACTATCAGCTATCAACGGATTTGTTATGTCTTTACCAATAGCCGTTTGCTATGGACTAGCCAACTCTTCACACTTAGATATGGTGAGTTGATAACCATCCAGTTTTTGGTAAACTGTCAACCAGAAACGGATTTGAGAAGTCTTTACCAGAAACCGTTTGATCTGGACTAGTTGGTTCTTATGTGGATTAGACATGGTGAACCAATTACCATTTGTTGTGTGACAAGCATGCACACTTGATAGTCCAAACCACCATACTTCCCAAAGCACAATCCAAAGCAAAAAGCTTTTCTTAACCTGAAACGTTAGTCCAAAACCAAAGAAAACACAATACACAATATTTTCTTTTAACAGTTATCACAATTGACTAACAAATTCACAAGCAGTACTAAAAATTACCAAGCAGTACAAACTATACAAATAGCACAACTAGCAGTACAAAAACCAAAAACACTTAGACATTAATCTTTTGAAGGATTAAGCATTCCAATACCTGTTACCAAGTACTGAAATCTTCCTACATCAAAACCTTTTGTTAAGAGATCAGCAAAGTTGTCATCAGTATGTATTTTAACAACTTGTATTAACTTTTTTTCAGCACAGTCTCTTATAAAATGATGTCTAATCTCAATGTGTTTAGTTTTTGAATGTTGAACTGGATTCTTAATGATACACATTGTACTGCTATTGTCTATATGTATAATTGTGTTTAAGAAATTGTACCCATAATCAAGCATCTGGTTTTGAATCCAAAGAACTTGAGCACAACAACTTGCTGCTGCCACATATTCTACTTCAGTAGTAGAAGTGGCCACCATAGTCTGCTTCTTACACTGCCAAGAAATTAATCTACAACCCAAGAACTGACAACCACCTATTGTAGATTTTCTATCCATGCTAGCACCAGCATAATCAGAATCAGAGAATGCCACTAGATCAAATGTAGACTCTTTAGGATACCATAGCCCCAAGTTAGGTTGACCTTTAAGGTATCTGAAGATTCTCTTTACTGCTGTGAGATGAGACACCTTAGGATTTACTTGGAATCTTGCACAAGCACAAACTGAAAACATAATGTCAGGCCTGGATGATGTGAGATACATCAAAGCCAATCATAGATCTATACATGTGCACATCCACATCTTCACCACTATGATCCTTTAATAGCAAATGTGCCTCCTTATCAACTGGTGTGCTAACAACCTCGGCATCTGTGAATTGGAATTTCCTTAATATTTCACCAACATATTTATCCTGAGAGATAAATATTCCATCAGACTTCTGCTGTACTTGAAGCCCAAGAAAGAAAGTAAGCTCACCCATAGAGCTCATATCAAACTGATCTTTCATTAATTTCTCAAACTCTCTGCACATTTCTTTGTTTGTAGAACCAAAGATGATATCATCTACATAAACTTGAACCAGTAGAATATCACCCTTGTTCTTCTTGATAAACAGAGTTTGATCAATTTTACCCCTATTGAACCCATTCTTCAATAAATAAGTAGCAAGAGTCCCATACCAAGCTCTTGGAGCTTGATGCAATCCATAAAGAGCTTTAACCACCTTATAAACTTTGTCAGGATGGTCTGGGTCTATGAAACTAGGAGGTTGAGATACATATACCTCCTCATCAATAGTACCATACAAAAAGGCACTCTTCACATCCATTTGATAGACTAGAAAACCCATATAGGAAGCATAAGCAAGAAATAACCTTATTGCTTCAAGTCTAGCAACAGGAGCAAAAACCTCCTCATAATCAATCCCTTCTTCCTGTGTATAGCCTTGAGCAACCAGTCTTGCTTTATTCTTTATCACAATGCCTCTCTCATCCTTCTTGTTCCTGAATACCCACTTAGTACCAATCACTCTCATTCCCTTTGGTAGATCAACCAGAACCCAAACCTTCTGAATTTTGAATTGAAGCAGTTCTTCTTGCATAGCCTCAACCCAACTTGATTCTTCTAAAGCCTTTAGCACATTCTTGGGTTCTACCTGAGATAGAAAACATACAAACATACACTCATGCTCATCATCATGATGTTTCTCTTCATATATCACACTGAGAAATCCATGATGATCTGGGTCTTGAATTTGCCTTCTGGTCTTGACTCCAAATTGTACATCTCCTATGACATTGGAAAGTGGATGATTCCTATGTACAATTGTATGGAGAGTAGAAGGAGCTGCATAGTTGATAGGCATATTTTGCAGACCATCTCCAAAGAAATCAAACTCATCAACTGGAGAAGCAGTATGAACTGGTGAATCAAGATGAGGTTGACTTGGTCCAGCAGCATCACTATTTTGCTCAGCAGTAGGAACTTGTGGCTGAGCAGTACTAACTCCATTTGTACTGCTCGTTGGATTTTCAGTTTCTTTACCATTCTGTCCACTGGTTTCAGCAACATCTTTCTCTTTGTCTACACCACTTGATGAAGGAATATCATCATTCTTTGTAGAAGACTCATACAATGGACTGTCCTCCATGATTGGTATCAAAATGCAATCTTCATCTTCCTCCTCTGAACCTACACCATGGTTAGTATTTGTACCTGTAACAGGCACATAATTCATGGAATCTGAAAGACTGTCAATATCAAAGATCCAATCTGGACCAACACCTGCAACATTTGGTTTATTTTCCAAAATTCTATGTGCAGATTTTCTTCTACATGCTTGGTGCTTTTATTGTACACCCTAAAAGCCTTACTGTGCAGAGAATAACCAACAAAGAAACCTTCCTCAGATTTCCCATCAAACTTTCCTAGTTGGTCT
The DNA here is from genome assembly GCA_021014915.2 of Artemisia tridentata subsp. tridentata. Classification (NCBI taxonomy): domain Eukaryota; kingdom Viridiplantae; phylum Streptophyta; class Magnoliopsida; order Asterales; family Asteraceae; genus Artemisia; species Artemisia tridentata. The sequence goes on from CP139507.1 coordinate 214,467,031, forward strand.
TTGGTATTAAGGATAGTAACATGACAACCAAAAGGTCTCATGAAGCTTAAAGCAGGGGTTCTACCTCTAAGAAGCTCATAAGCAGTCTTATTGTGAGGTTGCACAACTAAAACCCTATTCAATATATAACAAGCAGTGCTAACTGCATCAGCCCAAAATGAAACTGGTAGCTTAGAGTCAGCTAACATTGTCCTAGCAGCCTCTATAAGAGTCCTATTCTTTCTCTCAGCTACTCCATTTTGCTGTGGGGTTCTAGCTACACTAAATTCCCTCTTAATACCTTTTTCTCTACAAAATTCATCCATCACTCTATTCTTAAATTCAGTCCCATTGTCACATCTGATTATTTTAACTTTCTTATCAACTAGGTTTTCTACTTCAACAATGAAGGTCTTAAGGATTTCACTTGTCTCATCCTTAGATTTCATAAAGAATACCCAAGAAAACCTACTGTAATCATCAGTAACAACAAGGCAGTATCTTTTAAAATTCAAGCTATTCACAGAAGTAGGACCAAATAAGTCCATATGCAACATATATAAAGATTGAGAAATAGAGTTCTGGACCTTTGGCTTACATGAGGCTCTGTGTTGCTTACCTTTAAGGCAAGAAACACAGGTTTGGTCATTGAGAAAAGTTTTATTTGGTAAACCTCTTACCAACCCATTTTTAGCAATTTTGTTAATGGTTTTAAAATTAACATGACCAAGCCTTCTGTGCCACAACATTGATTCTTCCAATGTGGCTTTTGCAACAAGGCAAGTAAGACCTGCTTTAGGAACAAGGTTGTTCATCTCAATACTGTATGTATTACCCTTTCTGGGGATTTTAAGCAATACTTGATTTTCATCAGGAAGCTTGAAATCAGGAGAAAGAATAAGGCAGTCAGTATCAGTAAAAAGAACCTTATTCTTTTTATCACATATCTGTGACACACTAAAGAGGTTGTACTTTAACTATGGTACAAAATACACATTATCAAAATCAAGATTACCGTTTTTATGACACCTTTACCAGTAATCCGTCCACCAACACCACCACCAAAGACAACTGGTCCACCATCCAATGCTATGAAATCTGAAAGATAGGACATGTTGCCAGTCATGTGCCTAGAACATCCACTGTCTGAGTATCCTCTATCTTCTTCACCATTTGAAGGATGTTCCTGCACACAAAATAAAGGTGTTAGTTTCTTTTGGGGACCCAAACCATCACTGGTTTGGATCTGCCTTGTGCATCAAGATGAGAAAATTTGTTGGAGGTCATTGATGCACCATTGGGTTTGGTAGATTTTCTAACCCAATGTGCTGAGGCCTTGACAGCATTGCCCCTTTTTCCCTTAACATTTAAGTGCCTAGCAGTAGGATTTGCTGGTCTAGCAGTTGGAACTGCTGACCTAGCAGTTGGAACTGCTTGTTTAAATTTTGGCACCCATTTCTGATTGGTCATTGCTTTTTTCTTATAAAAATGCCTTTTAACTATTTGTGCATGATTTGAAAATTGTTTTGCACTTGAAACAGTTTGCTTGTTATTAAACCACTTATTTTGACTAGCAGTTGAAACTGTTTTGATGCCAGTCTTTAACATAACAGCTTTGGGTGACATCTTATGATTTGCATTAGGGCTTGTCAATCTAGTTGGACTGTTTTGAGTTACCCTAGCATTGTTATTCCTATTCACCCTTGTATTCCCAGAAACCCTCTTTTTCCATGGGTTAGAATCACAATAAGCTGCCATATGTTCAAAACTTCCACAAACAAAGCACACTTTTCTAATCATAGCAAACTTATCATCCAATTGCTTAGATTTTGAGTGATTCCAGTTCCTATGACTACCCTCAGAAACTGGTGATCTGTTCTTAGTCCTATACATCTCAGCATATCGAACAACTGGTTTTATGTTTTCAGTCTTAACCACTTTAGGAGCATGTTTAACTTCTACCTTAACAACATTAGGTTTGACCTTAACCTTTGCATCCTCATCATCAGATGTCCAATCCTCAATAGTTGGTGCATCTGAGTTCCTATCAGAGGATATCTTTTCCTCAGAAAGAGATTTATCACTAGCACTCACAAAAGAATCTTCTGCCTTAACAAATTTAACAGGATTCTCACTCACTTTAACACTATATCCAGGAAAATCCATATCCTTAAACTCTTCTAAACCTGTATGAGCTAAATCAATTCCTGGTGGGACAAACATTTCTCTAAGAGGGGGTGCAACTGATTTATACCCTAAACCAGACTTGGCTTTGTTAAGTATTTGATTCTCTACTATTTTCTGAACTCCCTTTGAAGTATGTTCAAGAGTATCTACACTTAACTGAATATTTTCTTTTTCCTTTTTAAGCTTCTCTAGTTCATATACAAGTCCACTCATTTTATCATCTTTTAGTTGCAAATCCCTCTTTAAAACACCTATCTCATCAGAGAAGTTTGACTCATTCTGTCTATAAAACACAATTTGTTCTTCCAAAACAGCTAGTCCTCTTTTATGATTTGCCAGACTAAAATTTATTTGATTAAATTCTACTCTAAGATCATCATACTGTTTCTTAAGACACTCATAATCTTTTAAAGCAGAACAAGTATTTGAACATTTTTGAACAATATGTACCTCAGAGTCTGAGAAAGCCATCAAACCCAAGTTAGCTGGTTCCTCTTCTTCCTCCATGAAGCTCCAATCAAATCCAGCTCCATCTACAGCTACCATAGCCTTGGAAGAAGGCTCTTCAACATTAACTGTTCTCCTTGTTCCTTGCTGATTCTTAAACCCTTGACCCTGGTTGCTTTGTTGTCTTGGACCTCTACATTCCCTGGCAAAGTGCCCCATCTTGTGACAATTATAGCACTCCACCTTAGACTTATCATACCCAGCAACATCTCTTCCATTAAAGGTAATCTTATTCCTAGTCCTTTGGTAATACTTCTTAGCCCTGATGCTTATCAAAGCCAACTGCCACTTTAAATCCATAGCTTCCAAATCATCTTCAGCAATTTGAAGAAGATCTTCATTAAAGATCTGAGACCCACCAGATTGTTCTGACACAAATGCATATATGGTCTCTTCAGTCAAGCCAGCAGTACTAGTTTTTACACTAGTGGTGCTAACTATTGGTCTAGCAGTACCAACTGCTTCTTCATGATTCGAACTGTTTGAAGAAGATAAGAAAGCCATATTCCCTGAACTAGAACTGGTGCTACCACTCTTCTTCACCTTCTGCTCAACAATCTTAAGATTGTTGTAAAGCTCATTCAATGTCATTTTCTCCAGTTCTGGTTTATTGCTCCAAACCACAACATAAGTGTTCCATTCAGCAGGTAAACTATTAAGAAACTTCATGTTGAGGTCTTCCTGTGGAATCACAATCTTCAACACAGTCAGTTGACTGATGATCTTTTGAAGCCTATTAAAGATATGGTCCAAAGTTTCATTGCTTGTTGCAGTGAAGTTCTCATAACTTTGTTTAAGTAGAGTTCTCTGTGCCTTCTTGGTAGCTTCATTGCCACCAAATCTTTCCACCACTGCTTCAAAAAGGGTCTTAGCAGTTTCATATTGGCTAAAGTTCAGCACTTGATCATTAGGAATTGCCATTAGTAACAAATTCCTAGCCTTCTGATCATTCTTCTTTTTGATTCTCTCCTCATTAGTAACAGGCTCAGTGTTGAGCTTTGTTGTCTTTGAACCATCAGCATGTGTTTCCTCAGTTGGAATTGGTTTGAATGAATCACCATTGATAATTATATCCCATAATGCATAGTCTTGCACCATGAAATATTGCTCTATTCTGAGCCGCCATACATCGTATTCATTCAGTTTCAGCATGGGGAGTTTAGCAAGGATTGAGGTTTGTGGTGTCTCCATGTCCATCTTCTTGGTAATAAGTTAATGAATACTTCTGGATCTTCTAAATCAAAGTATCAGAACCTGTCTCTGATACCACTTGACCGGATCTAAACACACAAGTTGTGTTGGAGATACTTTGAGTATATACTTGACAGCATGCGGAATTTACTATCAAGTACTTAGAAGAATTCTTGTTTGATAATTGTATGTGATTGTATGAATGTAACAATAAAGATAATCGCACACAGTTTAACCAAACAAATAACTTTGATATATTATGAGTATTACAATGAAATCGTAAAAGCTATATCAATAATGATGTTGTAAACCTTAACCTAGGATCTCCTTTTATAGGACAAGGAGTCCTTTACAAGTAAACAATCTACCGTATAAATCTAACTTTATAAGATATACATTAAATCTTTTCTATATATATCTTCACACGGTTTCATCTTAATCTTATAAGCAGTACTAACTCTTCTTATCAACAGTACCAACTGTTGATGTATTCTTCAGTAACACTTTAACCGTACTAACTTATACAGAACCGTACCAACTGCATAATTTAATTCCCAACACACGGCATAGCATAAGCAACATTCATGTTAGCAGATTTCATGTAGTTGTTCCACCAGGTCAAAGCGGCATCCATAAAAGTGAAAGATGCATACTTGACCCTGTCGTCATCATTACAACCACTGATGCGAAACATGATTTCTAGCTTCTCAATCCATCTATTCAAGCCAACGGCTCCCTCTGTTCCTCCAAATCCTCCAACCATGATTTTTCGGAACTCAGAGTAAGTACAACCATGGCTGTTGGTCACTGGCCTAGATGTCCTGGTGTTGGTGGTCGAATTATTTGCAGCTGCGAGAGCGGCGGCCACACGATCAGCGACAAGTTGATCCAGAGTTGCTTGATTCACCACTAGTGTATTTGCTGCGGCCCTGGTTGGGGCAGCATTCTCAGCAGTCTGGCCCTGTGCGGCTCTTGTCAGGGCGACATTCTCAGCAGTCCTTCCCCTTACTGACCTTGTTGGGATAGGTGTATTGGCGGTTTATCCTCGTGTGACTCTGGTTGACTTTCATTTGGGTGCCATTTATCCGCATCACAAAAAGATGGCGATAAATGAGATCTTGTTTACGAGAGGAAAGAATCATGTGAATACTCGGATAGTGCAAACAGAATGCAAGAATAAAGTCAACCACAGAGGAAAACAAATAATCGGATAGGGAAACTAAGCTTGTTATACATATCGAAAAGATAAAGGTTCACAAAATTACAAGCTTGGTTAATAGTTAGTTTTGGAATACTAAAGAAATACTAGTCATCCTAATGGATACATCATCAACCACGACTACTCTAAGCTCGGTCACTATCTAGGCGTAACTGGTCAAATGCTAAAGTCAATCCTCCAATAGTAGTCTCCAACTGGCCTATACGATCTCTCAGCTCCTGATTCTCTCTCATCACTGCTCCAATAGTGTACTCTGCAGTCATAATCCTCTGCCACTGAGTACGGTCAACACCTCTGGCTCATCTCAACCTTCCCTGCATCCTGCTCTGGCCTCTGCCTAAGCCTATAGCCCTGAAACCCAAACTCCTAAGCTCTCTACCATGCAACCTCTCCAAAGTATCCAATCTAGCTCTCAATCCAATCATCACCCTCCGATTGGAGTACATCTCCTCAAATAAAACACAAGCTGCCCTATCAACAGTCCCAATCCTCCTTTCCACATTCTGAATACGGTCGGACTGCTCCAACCTCCCAATCTGGTCTGAATGCACATCAAGTAAACTGGCCTGATTCGCCAGCTGAATCCACACCTGCTCCATCTCAGTGGGTTCCTCGAGCTCTGCAAGTGGAGAAACTACTGGTGATGGAAGTGGAGTAGGCATCGGAGATGGAGGCATGAATGAAGGAGATGACAGTGTGTACTCTGGGCTAGCTGCACGTACACCCGTGCCAACATCACAAGCAATATCTATCCACTGACTGTCACTCATACCCTGAATCTCTGCATCCCTGGAACTCTGTCCAACCTCAAATATACCCTGAACATCCTCCATGATGCCCTTACCATCCCTCGGCATCATAACCTGATCTAAATCCATAGCGGCATCTCTGTCCCTGTCATCATCTACACCAATAGAAGTGTGCTCAGTAGGTGCAGTCACAGCTGGAGTAGGCTCATCCTGAACCTGCACTGGATCCTCCTCCTCCTCTGAATAGGTCTCAACCAACCTCATAAGTCTCTGGCTAGGTGGGGAATGGTCTGGAGATGATGTGGGTGACTGAGATGGTGATTCAGTAGGGGTATCCTCATAATCTGATCTGGTCCTCCTCCTAGGTGATAGAACTGGAAAATCTGTGAGTCGCAGACAGCGTCCAGAATATACTGACATACGAGCAGTGCGTCGGCTGATAGGTGGGGTATCCTGAACATGTTAGGTGAAAGTGTATAGCTGGGTTGGGGATGAGCGGTGTGTTGTGGTGTATCTGGGCAAGTATGGTGAGGTAGACACTGGAGTGGTGTGTACATGCTGAGCTGGAATGGGTGGCTGAGCAGCAGATCGGACAACCTCCAACAATGGGTCATCCACAAATGGAACTGGCTGTCGCATCGGAGAAGTGAGTCCAGCAGCAGCTACCACATCAAGTGTATCGAAAGAGAGAGACATAGTCTGTGACAAATATGGTGCGACACGTGTAAGTATATAGAAAATACTTATATCATATATGCTTAGTAAAATACTCAAATAGCATATCATAACACTTAATCAAATAAAGCAAATAATGCTCAAATCATAGCAAGCTAAACTAGCAGGCATCTGGCGGTCATAAGGAAAAGTTTTTCATAAATCGGTTATAGTTTAAGGTTTTTATAAACCTCGTTCTCTATAATCTAGGCTCTGAATACCAATCTGTAACACCCCCAAAATCATAATATTGCGGAAGCATACACTTTGGGTGCTACTAAATCGATAATCACAACACAAGATATAGGGAACGGATTAAAAATCCGTTTTAAAAAACATTACATGTTTAAAGTCATGTTGTCTTACATAAAATCCATTTCAAATAAAAATGTAGCCCATTAAACAAAGAGGTCCAAATTTCAGAGTTAACGCAATATTAAAAACATTTCCAACATTTATTATGAACATCGCCATGCCCTGCCTTCAGCTAACACACCTCAGTTTCCAGAGAAAAATATGCAAAAATTCAGCTAACGCTGGTGAGTTCATAGGTTTAAAATAAATGATACATATGGACCATAGCAATATTCAGCAAACAATTCAGCAGTAACACACTATTTCGCTATGCAAACACTAAGTCTCATCTAACCGAACTATGACATCGCAACATGCCAAGCTGGCAATAGCTAGAAAAAGGGTGCCCGCGAGTGTTAATCCCCAGTCACTCGTATGGTAAACATTCGCCTTAGCTATGCCTAGCCAACCGAACGGGGGTGTCATCCCCAATAGATCAATTTATATCAAACGGCTTCCTAGAAAGGAATTAACGGTTAATGATAGTGGGCACAATGGGATTCAACTAAACTTAGGTTTCTGCATATAAGTGTGCATAAAAACAAAAATCAATTTTTGGTCCATGAAAACAGTTTTGCATGTTTCTCACCCTAAAGCTTATAAAACAAATCATATAAAAATATAGGGCTATACACTCACCTTAGATACAACAGCAATCTGCTAATCAACAAAATAGTGCAACCACACCGACACGCAACCTAAATCAGTACGGTAAGTCTTAGCGAAGTATTCGTGTCTCATGTGTCTTTACTTTATTTTGAAAAGTTTACGCGTGACCAGTGCTCGTGTATTTCTTGTTTGCTGTGTGGTAAAGTGTATTTCAAAATGATTTATCGTTGTAACTCTTGGTGGTGGCTCATGGTGAAAGTGTACGGTGGAAATACGTAACGGAACATCCGTACTAGTATTCTTCGTTAAATTGCGCAAGTATTATATATATATATATATATATATATATATATATATATATATATATATATATATATATATATATATATATATATATATATATATATATATATATATATATATATATATTAGTTTAATTACTTAAGTATTTAATTAATTAAGAATTAATTAAATAAGTTTTTGAGAAATTAATAAAATAATAGAGTTAGTGGAGGATTATTATATCATAAATATTATTTATTATTTATAATTCAATTTTAATTATAAGAAAATAAAAACATTGTTAAGTAACTTAGAAAATTTACTTAAGTTAAGTATTTCTACTAAAATATTCTAAGTGTTAGATTTTTAGAAAATTTGGGCAAGACCCATTAGTTTATACAACGTTTTCATTTTCCTCAGGTGTTAGCAATTTTCTCAAATACTCGTCTCATTAACTCTATGTGCAAAATGTGCTTGTAATTTATATTTTGGTCGTCGTGAGTATTTTTATCGTTATAGTTTAATTATTAATAATAGATTTCGACACCAAGTCAATATTTAGTCAAAAAGTCAACAAAAGTCAATATTAATAATAATTTGGCTAAAATGTCATTTTTCACCCTTTTGGAGACTAACGCGTCTCAAAACAAGTCCAAAACTAGTTTTCGTTATATTTACTGTATCGTTAAGTAATAATATTCATAGTGAGTCGGAAAATATTTCAAAAATTATTTTTGTCATCTAACTTATCTATTGGGCCGAAACTTATGAAATAAGCCCAATAGTAAATTTTTAGTCCAAATCACATTTTTAGTTAAAATGTATATATCGGCGCGTTTCTAAAAATCATTTAACACATTTATTATGTCCGTTTGGTCAAAAAGTCAAAGTTGCAAAATTTCATGTTGGGCTCGGCCCAACAGCCTCTACGTGGGCTTTTTATTCCAAAATTCATATCTAGTCCATTGTCTTGTAATTTGGTAAATATTAGTTAAGTAACAAACTTTAAGCTTATCAATTAAGCTCTAATAAATAAGCTATTTAGTCAAATAGTCAACTATGACCAATTTTCATCTTATTCGACCGATATTAATTATGTTGACCCATTTTTCTTATTTTTCTTAGTTAATCTCTATTACTTATGGCTTATTTAATAAGCTATTCCAAATAAGCTCTTAAATATAATTTCCACCATTTCACCACTTGAGCCAAAATTTTATGTTTTTCAAAACCCCAATAATTTTGTAATTTTTAGTTGGCCGATCCATATGTATAGCCTCAAAAGTTTATATATTGCTTAATCTCGCGAAATTAACGTAAATCATGTTTGTATCATCAAACTAACATCATATGTAACAAGATTTACCACACAAGCAAGAAATTTATAAATTTGTTCATATATCTTAAAAATGTCAAGCACTATTCATCAAAGCATAAGACCTAGCGTTTTTCATATTATCAAAATATATACATTTAACCATTTATAACACTATTAGATATCAAATGAACATGTAATTAACAAGATTAGGAAAATTTTATGATTTCTTACAAAGCTTTTGAAGTTAACGTGGGGTAGGAGACAAAAAATAACTCAAATCTTCACCAAATATACCCAAACCACATTCCAAATAACCCGAAATGCTTGAATATACACTCTAGATTGCTTGAACTTCAAAGAAAGATGTTAGATCTTGGAGATTATAGTGAGCCATGTATATGGATGAAGAAAATGATCTAGGTAAGCTGGTGTGTGTATTATGGATAAGAAAACTTGTTTTGATTACATTTAAGGTAATATGCATATTATATAAGCTTAAAATGTGATGTTATTGGATTTGTTTTGGACTCTTGTGGTGAGATATCACCTTGGCCGGTTATGGTGCTATTAAGGGAGGTAAGTTTTATTTTTACGCTGCGTTGGTGTATCGTGTGTCGGTTTGAGCTTAAATGTGATCGTAAAGTCCCGGTTTGACCTTTTTGGACACGTATGCGTAAAATAAAGTTTGTATCCACTTTTTTGTCAGAAAAGTAATAAAATGTTATTACTGACTCAAAAATATATTTATTTGACTGTTACCATGTGCACTGTGCTGTCGGTACGCGCGTGTGGTTGTTTTTCAGAAAAATGCGAGCAAGCTCTCAGTTAATTACGAGACTTGTCAGTAACTATCAGAAATAGGAGAATTTAGGCTTACTAACAAAAATATACTTTTTCTGCAGTGACTGTAAGCTACAGTATGCGGGACAGCTCCCAAAAATGCTCAAAAATATTCAGAAACATGCAAATGCGCATAGAAATGTTCAGCTTAAAAATAATAAATAACCATTTAATATTAATTAACAACGTGAAAATTACCATTTGTCACATAATATTCGAATTTTTGTAAAGGTGTAACATATTCTACCTTACAATGGCAAAATGGAAAATCAATGACAAAAGTAAATGAATGAGTTAATTTAAGAAATTCATTGAAGTTTTGTAATAAACGGTTAGTTTTGTGGACATAATTTATAGTTATGTGTTAGGATCGAACTCGAGATCACGGGATTACACACTTTACCTATGAAGAGTAAACGAATAATAATTATTTATAAAAAGTTATAATTAATTATTATATACACAAAACACATAACGACCGTTAGTATTTAACGCATAATGACTAACGACCGTTAACTAAATAAAATGAAAGAATTATAAAGTGATAATTGGAAAGTCGCAAAGGTTTCTTGGTCCATAACCGATCGGTGGGATTGGGGATACTTCACAAACTTGGACTTCAAGTTATCTCACATATATATACAAGGCCTAGGTTCATTATTTTGTATCTTTTGTACACATAGTAATACCTAAACCTTGTTTTCTTTTCCTTGGTGTTTGGCCGGTCGACTACAATCCCTCCAAGGGATCGATTGGTTGTTTTTATAAAACAAATTGTTTGGTTTTCGTTTTGTGTTCTAAATTACTAGCATAACGTTTACTTGGTATTAGTACGTGTGTACAAGAACGTGATTCAATCACACTATTGATTGAATCTTGGATTGAATTACAAAAAGGTAAGGGGTAATTCCAATAATCCACATAAACCCTAATTCGGGTTCATAAGGTTGATTACTTGGAATTGATTCTTATTTGGCTAGAATCATAAGGTACGCATACTATTTATGTTTGGTTAATTAGTTTACATATTATATGATCCTATACGCTTCCGCATGTATACTTGATATTTATGTTTATTTAATTATGATTGTCATGAATTAAAATTCCGACAGTGGCATCAAGAGCCTTGGATAATGTGTAATTAATTACCGAAACACGTAAAAAACGAATAATTGTTATGTTTTTATTTATACATGTCGAATTCTAGGGTTTGTATAGTTCAAAACCTAATTTTAGGGAAGGCCGATTGCCCTAATTTAATTATAAAAAAAATCCAAATTGTAACACCCCCAAAATCTAGTTTAGCAGAAGTATACATGTTTGGGTGCTACTAATTTGGTATCACAACACAAAGTACAAAGAACGGTTTTACCTCAACCGTTTAAAATAAATTTCATACACAAAAGTATTTTGTTTACAGCATTCCAAAAATAGTGCGGAAATATAAGCCCATAAAAGAAATAAAACAGTCCCAAATACATCAGAGTCTTCTATGACCATATCATGCCATGCCAAAAGCCTCCACAACTAGGCTATCGCCTTAAACCTGAAAATACATGTTAAAAGTGTCAACACAAGTTTGGTGAGTTCATAGGTTTATAATAAAGCAGTAAAGATAATGTGAGTTCAATAAAAAGTTTTGTGACCATTGTGTCGCTCACAATGTCATGAAAATAAAGTTTACCTTTAGGTAAATTAATACAGTGGACCACAAGGTTTTCGAGTGTGAATAATTGTTCACATACAAATCAAGTTTAGTATTAGTGACCACTGCTTCACTCACAGCGTCATGAAAAAAAACATTAGTAGAGTAGACCATAAGTATTAAGCAATAAAGTTGGACCATAAGCAAGGTATGTGACCATTACAACGAATATAATGGCACATCAAAGTAAGAGTCTATTATGCTAGCACTAAGTTCATGCAACCGAAGCTACGACAGTGTGCATGCTCTAGAAGCATGTTAAATATAAAGGCCCGACAAGTGTTTATCCCGATACACTTGTATTCCGACAAGATATACGCCCGGCATTTGGCCCATCTGACCAAACCCAAACGGGGGAGTCACCCCCAATAGATCTATTTATAACATTCGCGCTTCCCAGCAGGAATTAACGGTTCATGAGTTTGGGCATCGTGGGATTCAAAGGCTTAGGCTAAGCTGCGTAATAGTTTAATAAAGCATAAGTTTCAGTTTGGTCCATAAAAGAGTTTGCATGTTTCTCATCCCAAGTTTTGCAATGCAAAGTAAAGTTAAAGAGTGGGGCTATAACTCACATATATGTTTTCAAGCACTTGTGTCCATGAGTAAAACTTAAGTATGTAATGAGTACATAACATTGCATTCAAGAAATCAAACAAGTATTAAAGCAAAGCAGAAAATGCTTCCGTGCAATTAAATCATGTATAGGAATAATTTAATTAAAGAGTTCGAGTAAAACGAATGAGTAAAGTGTGCATGTATTCTCCCTCAAAAAGTATTTCAAAACAAGAAAAAGTAGGGGCCATAAACTCACCTCAGTATGTAGCAATGCAAGTAACACAAATGGCATCGAGTAGTAAAGCACAACAATATCAAGAAGTAGTAGAGCACAACGGTACGAGAGCGGCACAACCTAATAAATATATAATTTTGTCTCAGAATATGTTCCGTGAGAGTGGCATAAAGTATACGAGTTTTCAAAGATAAAGTGTTCCGGTTTTCGAATAAGTCTCGTATCATTAATATAAAAGAGTTTGGTATTATCATTCGTGTAGTGGTAAAAGTGTAGACTCGTGAATACACACGCCAAAGTATAAAATATATATATATATATATATATATATATATATATATATATATATATATATATATATATATATATATATATATATATATATATATATATATATATTATAAAGAAAAAGTAGCAAAAGAGTAGACAAGATGTAATGTCAAAAGAGGGAGCCAAGAAGGCGTTGACGAGATCTCAAGTCGAGGAAGAAATGACAAAAGTAGTCAAGAAAGTATTGACGAAGAAATATGTCAATAGAGAAAGTCAATTGGTAAGTTTCGGTATTTACCCCATGATCCCAATTAGTTTGTATAAAACATACATATTTCATATATGAAGGTAAGTTTGAATTCATAATTCAAACTTCAAGGGTTTTATAGTATCAAGGTTTATCTTTCGTCATTCGACGAACTTAAAGTAAAAGAGTTATTGAAAATAAAGTCTAAGTATAGGAATCCTTACAAAATTTCGCCATGACCCGTTCGTTTATCGAACGTTCCGAAGTCGAAAGACTTTATTACAAATAAATTTTCCCAAATCAATTCAATAGAAAAACAACATAATAATGCAATTGTTTTTATTGATTATTGCTCAATAAATATTGTTTCCATATTGTAAATTCGTTACGAGTCTAATAAGTCAAGAATGTCCCATGATTATCCAAATAATTCAAGTCAAAATACTTAATCCGTATCCGATGTTGCAATCACAAATATTAAAGTCCCATAAGTCAAACAACCTCATATGTTTCTAGTTTTACCGAAAGTCAAATAAATATATAAGTATATTTATTATGTTTACTTCTAAAGATTTCCCTTTTTTTTTTTGTTAATCACTTATGTTTATTATTTTATACTTCCATAAGCCAATTTATTACTTACGCTAACAAACCAAATATCGGCAAACCAAGGTTTCTCCGGGACCACGGGGTCTCGGCTCAACCTTGACGCGGCCAAACATCACGACCCATAACAAACATCCAATTCATTCTGATTTATACCACCATATCATTTTATGTTTGTGATTTTTGGTCCAGTGAATTTTATTCATGTATTATTGGTCAACCCATCAAATAAAATATTATCTTGTTAAGAAAATATTATATACTACTTTTTCTTTGAACAAAAATATATTTAAGATCACAGATTCACACAAGTATTCATGCAAATTAGCCATATCTTTATCAAGTTCTAATTAATTTAAATCTGCGTCTTAATCAAATCGTGGCCAGGTTATTATGTCGACTCAAATAAAATCATACCGAGACCACACGGTCTCAGCTTAACACCAACAGGACTTTAATCTTACCATGGAGGACTAAGGATCACACGCACCCAATATCGAACCATAAGGCCCTCGGCCTGTTGCAAATCTAACCACCAAACGGACCTCATATTCACAAGTAACACAAACCTAACTGGATCTAAGTATAATCAAATCAACAATTCCAAATAAAGAAAAAAAATATAACCAATCCAATCCGAGTCAAAACTCGACAAAACAACAGCAATAACAATTTTACTTACCACGCCGAGACCATTGTGGTCTCGGCTTCGAACCATGAACTCGCAATCGAACCAAACGGACCCAAGTATCTCGGTTCAAACCAAACGTGACCAGAATAACTCTAAAACCAAAACCCACTTAAACCCTAAGGCCAAAAACTTTAATAACCCGAAAAATAAGCTCAAATAAATACCACATAAGCTCGGTCGCGAGCTTATGCTCACGGCACCACACTCTAGACACAAACACGACTCAAACTCGACCCATAAATGATGATACCACAACCTTCTTACTCATTTTTATTAATAAAAACTCATTTTCGTTTTGTTTTAATCTCCACCGATTCACAAGGGGCTGTGAATTGGTGGTTCTTTTACCTTTTTCGCTTAGATCCAGGCCGAACACTTACCAAAACGCGAACACGATACAAGAAGGAGGCGATGATGGCGCGTGTGGGTGGGTGTGACGGCACGTGAGGGTGATATTCGTGTTCAGGAGGGAGATATAAGGGTGGGTTTGTTGAGGTTTCACCGTTGGAGGGGCGGTGTAGCGGTGGTGGTGGTGCCTCGACGGCGGCGGAAGAGGGGGGAAGGTGCGGCTGAGGCTAGCAATAGACCAAATGAACCCTAAAATATTATAATAGAGTTTTTATAGGGAACACCTAGGACCATAAGGACCAATATTGTAACCCTAGTAACTTTAGGGGTGGTGGGATAATATTTACTCCCGGGACTATTATTGTAATTTTCGTTATCTTTCTTAAAAGGAGTTTCGGGACACATTTAGACCATCAAACGGTAGATTCAAGACACGAGAGTAACGCCATTGCGTTTAGAATGAGTTTTTCAATAAAAATGAGTATTCACACGACTAGTTTCGAATAAATAGTATAAAAAATCATCTTGCAATGTTTGTCGAGTTATGGTTGTGCCGATACGTGTTGTGTGTCGGTTTTCACGTTTCACGAGATACCTTCTCATTTTCGATTCAAATAAGTTCAGAAAAGTCCGAAAGTGAACTTAGGAAATAATAAATATAATTTAGTATTAAAAATCAGTCTGGTAAATTACGGGTGGTTACAGTCTACCCTCCTTAACGCGAAATCCGTCCCAGATTTCAGTTTATGTTATCCGATAAAATGGTGTCTAGGAAGAGATGTTGGTACTCACAACAGATTTGGTTCTTACTAGATGATTTACTGGTTTCTCTTTGTTTGTGGGAGGGTACCTAGGTTGTCTACCATTGGTTTTCCCCTTTTTGTGATTTGATGAGTTACAATGATTCCTAAAGTAAGTTTAATAGGATGGCAGTTCTAGTCATAGCTTCACGATATTTCACAACCTTGTTAGTGTGGGCACCTCACATTTTCTTGGTCCTACTCCCAGCTATGGTCTATCCCCTAGTGGCACGAAGTTTCAACATGTTCTGATTTAGAGTGGTAAAATGGCATGATGACTGGTTTTCAAGGTTTGATCCGAAGTTGTGTGTTTTTCCTTCTCATAGGATTGGATAGAAATCTTGTTCGAAAACTTTATTTGAGTAGGTCTTTATACGAATTTGACCAAAATAACTTTCCAAGTATTACACATTTCTTTGTTAGGGATTAATAGATACGTAGGGTGACACGGTTTTAGAAGATTTACAAATTTTGTAAAACGGGTTCTTAATCATGGTGTGGATAGGATAATTTTCACAAAAATTGACGTATGACATTCCTTAACAAAAGTTTGATAAAGTTTGAGCAGAAGAATTTAACGCATCAAAATGATTGTTTCAGAAGGATATCACTACGAGTTTTACGATTGTTATAACCGCAGTTTCAAAAGAAGTCCTTAAAAGTGAAGACGTCACGGAAAAGAGTACTATCAGGTATGTATGTCTACACAAATTTTAGGTGCCTAAGGGTGAAGTCTAGTTGTTAAGGCTGAGTAGGATTCCATGTTTAATATCAGACAAAGTTTATACACCTAAGTATTCAGCTTACTTTGGCAGTACCAAAAGACTGTATAAACTAATTTTCAATGGAGTAAATAGTTCTCAGGGTGGGTTCAGAATGGTTTATAAAATGATTTGTAAAACAGTTTACAGAGTAATAGGAAAACAGTTTATTATTAGCAAAATAATAGCGAACTGCATTTTAGTTTGTGATATAGTAGCAAGACAACAAATCGGTTTATAAAATAACTTGTGAAATGATTTGTAAAACAGTTTATAGAAAGAGAACCATTCGTTGTTTACAAAATAGTTGTAAGGTCGAAATTTTGATTTCATGAAGTAGCAGTAAAACATTTGTAGGGTGACCGCAATATGGTCTGTAGAATAATCGAAAACAATTTGTATGGTATTAGCGACATGGTTTATTATCTTTTGAGAGGGTAGCAAAAATAACTGATATTCCCGAGAGACGAGTGAAGGATCTGGTGTCTGTTTTAAAAAAACGCGGTTCAGGTTACTCCTTAAAGTCTTAAGGTTTCTACCAGGCATAGAATCTCTGCCGAATGGGAAGTTTAGCAAGTTTAGAGTACGAATCTGAAGGAAGATGTTGATTGCTACTAGCAACCAGTTGGTTGGCTCGGTACTGTACTTAGTACTTAAAACGAAAGATATAATATCGGTTCAGTAGAAAGGTTTGAGGTAGAGGTGACTGTAGCATAACCAGACTGTGATGAAAAGTATTCCATATGAACGGAAAAGTATAGCAATTTGAAGAGTTTTACGATTCATGAAGTATTGTGATGCCAGTGTGTCGTGTGTAGAAATAAACTTTCGTGATATTCGATGCTCGTATACACACGCCAAACTTTACCATTCTCAAAATCAAAAATCAACCAGACATAATTCTATTATAACTACTCCCAGTATCGCAAAGTTCACCTCTGAGTCGGACATAGGTGATCAGGCTATGTCCCATTGTCCCTGGTTGAATATAAGTGATCAGTCATATTCACACGAGGTTCAAAGAGCTTTGAAATACTCGGCCCAGTTACACTAGTACTATGTCCCTTACTTTTAAAAGCTGCTTAAATAATTAAGCCGAATGTCCACACTTGAGGACGATTGATGAGATTGCGTAGAGAAAAGGCGTAATGCTACGACGAGTACGATGCGTGTGCATAAGTATGTCGAAGATACTTATAGTAGATAGCGAAAATAGATAGATATACTTATCCAATAACAATGCGCACATCTCATCAATTATATTAGCAATAAAAATCACAAATGAGGCATCAGCTTGGCAGGCAGGCATTTGGCGGTCATAGGGTTAAGTTTTCGTAAAAGCAGTTATAGTATAGGTTTTAAAAATACCCAGTTCTCTATAACCAAGGCTCTGATACCAATCTGTAACACCAACAGGACTATAATCTTACCATGGAGGACTAAGGATCACACGCACCCAATATCGAACCATAAGGCCCTCGGCCTGTTGCAAATCTAACCACCAAACGGACCTCATATTCACAAGTAACACAAACCTAACTGGATCTAAGTATAATCAAATCAACAATTCCAAATAAAGAAAAAAAAATATAACCAATCCAATCCGAGTCAAAACTCGACAAAACAACAACAATAACAATTTTACTTACCACACCGAGACCATTGTGGTCTCGGCTTCGAACCATGAACTCTCAATCAAACCAAACGGACCCAAGTATCTCGGTTCAAACCAAACGTGACCAGAATAACTCTAAAACCAAAACCCACTTAAACCCTAAGGCCAAAAACTTTAATAACCCGAAAAATAAGCTCAAATAAACACCACATAAGCTCGGTCGCGAGCTTATGCTCACGGCACCACACTCTAGACACAAACACGACTCAAACTCGACCCAGAAATTATGATACCACAACCTTCTTACTCATTTTTATTAATAAAAACTCATTTTCATTTTGTTTTAACCTCCACCGATTCACAAGGGGCTGCGAATCGGTGGTTCTTTTACCTTTTTCGCTTAGATCCAGGCCTAACACTTACCAAAACGCGAACACGAGACGAGAAGGAGGCGGCGATGGCACGTGTGGGTGGGTGTGACAGCGCGTGAGGGTGATATTCGTGTTCAGGAGGGAGATATAAGTGTGGGTTTGTTGAGGTTTCACCGTTGGAGGGGCGGTGTAGCGGTGGTGGTGGTGCCTCGATGGCGACAGAAGAGGAGGGGGAAGGTGCGGCTGAGGCTAGCAATAGACCAAATGAACCCTAAAATATTATAATAGGGTTTTTATAGGGAACACCTAGGACCACAAGGACCAATATTGTAACCCTAGTAACTTTAGGGGTGGCAGGGTAATATTTACTCCAGGGACCATTATTGTAATTTTTGTTATCTTTCTTAAAATGAGTTTCGGGATACATTTAGACCATCAAACGGTAGATTCAAGACACGAGAGTAACGCCATTGCGTTCAGAATGAGTTTTCCAATAAAAGCGAGTATTCGCACGACTAGTTTCGGATAAATAGTATAAAAAATCATCTTGCAATGTTTGTCGAGTTATTGTTGTGCCGGTATGCGTTGTGTGTCGGTTTTCACGTTTCACGAGATACCTTCTCGTTTTTTATTCAAATAAGTTCGGAAAAGTCCGAAAGTGAACTTAGGAAATAATAAATATTATTTAGTATTAAAAATCAGTCTGGTAAATTACGGGTCGTTAAATAAACACTGTTCACCCGGAACACTGTTCATCGGGTATTGTTCATCCGATACTGTTCATCCGATTTTTTTAATTGAATTAGAAACCCTAGGATTGCATGATATAATTACGTGTTAATTGTATGCGATCTTGTGACAACGTGTAATAATTGTTATGTAAAATCCATGAAAACGTGCATGTTTGGCATGGATTTATTGTCAATATAATTTAAATTGTTTAAATTGGCTATATGAATTAATTGTTAAGTTTTTTACATGTTTATTTATTGATAATTCTTGAATTGGGGAAGACCTCAATATAATTAATGAATCAATTACGTGCTATGTGGTATATATTTAATTATGGCTTACGCAATCGATACGTCGATGCATGTGGTTCACTTGTCTTTGTAAGTGGGAGCCTTAGTTAAATATATGCATTATTAACCTGGAATTGATTATTAATAGGTTTTATCGAATAAAGTTTGCATGTGGCTACATGTTTTTAGACATATTAATTGTTATATTATGTATGTTTATTTAGTTGTGTTATTTTTCATTATTACTTGATTGTTTATTTGTGTTTTGACATGTTTATAAACTGATAACGCTTAAATCTAACATGTTTTTAGTAGCGTTATTTGTGTTTTTATATGTGTTTTGTGGTTATATTTATATGCTTTTGTTACTTAATCGTACCAAAGTGTGTTTGCAAAGTATATGTAGCCAAAAACAGGAAAAAGGATGAAAATGATGCAAAAACGAGGAAGAAGGAAATATTTATGATTTCATGAAGATTCTTGTGGCAAGTCCCGCACCAAAAGGTACTTAGAAGAGTAAAAGTCCATGTAGTCAAGTTAATGAGTTTAAAGATGAAGGGAAAGATCAAAGAACCAAGAGCTACGAACAAGAAACAAGTCAAACGGCAAAAGTCCAAAAAGAGTAAATCAGCAAGCTCCATCCGATCGGATGCAGCCCGCATCCGATTCGGATGAAGGTCAGCTTTGAAGACCAACCGATCGGTTGGATTAAATACCGATCGATTGGATGTCGTCTGGTTTCCAAATCTTTATCATTAAGTCTTGTGCTTGCTACACATCCGGTTCTAGGACCTTCCACTCATAATTCTTGCCTATTTAATACTACTTGGAGGACAAGAGAAGCATTAATGAACCAAGACCCTTGGTTGGAGTATTATAAGAACCATTTGATGAGTATTGAATACAACACTCTCAATCAACAAGTAGAATCCATCAACCACTCATCACATACTCTTAATTTTCATCCAAAAGTCCAGGAGCAGAGGAGAGTCGAATTCCATTTCATTTCTTGTGAGAATCATTGCCTTTTCACTTGTAATCTTATTTTCAATCATTGTAAGACTCTCAATCATGGTTTTTAATGTTCAAGGTTTTAAGATTATGTTTATGTTTGTTATGAGTGGCTAGTGCCTTTGTGCACTTGCTTAGATGATGTGTATTACCTATTGATTGGCATATGATTGTGATAACATGTTTTAATTCAATTTCAAGTCGATTCTAAGAACCAATTGTGATCAAGTTTCATAGTGACATTTGTTGGTCAAGTTTAACTAGTTGCTAGTAATTTTAAGGGTCGAGAGAACTATTGTTATTCAACTAGTTATAATCATTTGTTTATGAATGATTGTTGTAATCCACTATTCTTGATTAAACAAAGAAACTTAATCGTGATTGTAATGAAAATGCTTTTGTCTATCAAAACGGATTGATTGTAAACCATTTCAAGGGTCGAGAGATTAATAGTTTACCATCAATTGTGACCTTTTGTCTATAATCGGTTACCTTTTGTATTGACCATTTCTTAAGCTTCTTTGATAAAACAAAAGATTGTTTTTGTGTTTAAGGTACACCAACTTATGATCCTTGAGTTGATCTTGAATTGATTAGTTAAACGTAATGCTTGTTTTTATAAACTAAGATCTTGACGAAGGTTTAATTTGTAGAAACAATAGATTAGTCACCAAACTAATTATCATAACCAACATGTTATCCAAAGTTATCACAATCATATTAGTCAATTGTAGTACACTAGTCTAAGCAAGTGTAGTTTTTAATCATTTGAATTTTCATATTATCATTATTGCTTGTTTGAAAATTTTTCTTTTAACTTACAATTCGATTCACTACACAAATCCCTGCGAACGATCCTGACTTACCATAAAAATCTTGCTACAAAGGACGAGTATACTTGCTCGTATGTGTTGTTCTTAGATTCGGTAATTCACCCTTATAAATCTAAAACTTGCACGAACCGGACACATCAAGTTTTTGGCGCCGTTGCCGGGGATTTTGATTGTGTTTCTGTAAGTTTTAGTCCATTTCTCACCTAGTTAGTTTTCGTTAAAAAAAAATTACCGAGCTGAGAAACCGATCGGTTTCACATCCATCCGATCGGTTGCCCAGTTTTTCATTTTACCGAGAGATCTATCCGATCGGTAGGCACTTCCATCCGATCGGATCCTTCAAACCTAATTTTACCGAGAGCATCATCCGATCGGTAGACCATTCTATCCGATCGGTTGGTCAGTTCTGGTCTTTTTAAATTGTTTTCATTCTTCGCTCGTTTGTTTAGACATTGCCTCGATTCTCTGGGGAATTGTACGAACACTCGATCAACCGGAAGAGAACCAATTCCACCTCTTTTCGATCCCGAAAGTTTGATTCGAACAAGATTTAGAAACAGAAGAAGAATACCCTTTGTTCCATTAGCCAATCGTGTGCCGAGAGTACCAAACCTTACTTTTGATAACCTTTTTGAAGCCAAATTCGTTTATAATCCATTCACTGATCAACCTTTTCCCATGGCTGACGATCAACCCAAGTGGGAAGCCAACCGAGCCGTAGCTCCTACTCCTGGAGCTGCTATTGTTGCTGTCAACCTAGGTGACAATTTCACCGTGAAAGGTCACCATCTTTCTATGATCAAAGACCGTCAATTCGATGGCCGTTCGAGGGCCGATCCTCACAAACACATTGCCGAATTCATTGAAATCTGTGGCATGTTCCGATATGGTGATAACAATGTGGATGCCATTAAACTCAAACTTTTCCCGTCATCACTTGTTGGAGATGCAAAAGTGTGGTATAACGAATTAACACCCGGAATCATCAATACTTGGGAGGAGATGAGGCAAGCTTTTGTAAGCCGATTCTTTCCACCTGCCATGTTTGACCGACTCATGGGAGAAATCCGTGCTTTCACACAAAACCTAACGAATCGCTCGTCGAAGCCTGGCTTCGTATGAAAGATCTACTTCGAAGTTGTCATGGACATGGTTTAGACGAGGAACCATTATCCAAATCTTCTACCATGGACTTGATGAAGCATCTCAAGGAATTCTTGATGCTGGAGGAATTTTTCTTTATAAGACCCCTAACCAGGCATACCAATTGCTTGAAGACCGAGTTCTTCTCAAACTGGACTGGTCGAAAGATGCCAAAACCAAACCTTTAAGAAAAACCGTTGCTTTTGTCGAAAGTTCCGATACATCTAAACTCATGGAGAAAAATGGAAACCTTGGTTTCCAGAATCGATTCGCAATACAAAGATCATAAAGGAGAGATGAAAGAAATGCGATATGGTTGTAACAACTGTGGAGGTAATCACCCGTCTTCAGAATGCGACGATCAACCAATGGATCAACCCAAAGAAGGAGAAGCTAATTATGTCCAAGGAGGATACCGTGGAGGCGGATATCGTGGAAATTATTACGGACAAAACTCTGTTAGTTGGCAAGATCGCCAACAACGGGATAACAACCGTGATTCCCAACCAAGAGTAGACAATCAAACCACACAAAATTCTGACAAAAAACCCGAAGAAACCGATTTTGAAAAAATGATGAGAGAATTCGTCACAGCTCAAAAATCAACCAACGAGTTTGTCAAGAATCAATTCTTCAATCTCAAAACCAAGGTTGAGCAAGGTCAGAAAAATCATCAAGCATCTATTAAAGATCTTGAAAACAAATTTGGTAGACTCTCTGATCAAATTTCTTCCCGACCATCAGGTTCGTTACCTAGTAACACCCAAACCAACCCTAAGCCGACATCATCTGGATCGAACGATAAACTTATCATCCACCACAGACCAGAAATGAGCATATCAATGTTGTATTCATAAGAAGTGACCTTTCTTATGATCCACCACCCAACTCAAACAATACCAGGACCATCAATTACGATAGTGAGGATGAAGATGAAGAATCATAGAAGGAAAATACCCCCAAAAACGCCACCCAAACCCAAACCACCAGTTAAGGCTTACACTCCAAAAATTCCATATCCTCAGAGCCTTATGAAAGAAAGAATGGAGGAGCGTTATAAGAAGTTTTTTGAAATAATCAAAGAAGTTAGACTCAATGTACCCCTCATTGATGTTCTAGCCGGAATGCCCAATTATAGGAAATTTTTGAAAGAACTTCTTAATAACAAGAACAAGTTGGAGCAAATATCTGCTACCTTTCTCAATGAAGAATGTTCAGCCATTGTTCAAAACAAAATTCCACCGAAACTCAGAGATCCCGGAAGTTTTCTGATTCCATGCATATTAGGAAACAACATCACATGCGATGCTTTAGCCGATTTAGGTGCAAGTATCAACTTGATGCCCTATTCTCTGTATTCGAAACTTTCCATCAATACCCTGAAACCCACAAGGATGAGTATTCGATTAGCAAATCATACTTATCAATATCCTGTTGCTATTGCTGAGAATATGCTTGTCCAAGTAGGTAAATTCATTTTTCCCGTGGATTTTGTGATCTTAGAAATGGAGGAAGATAGTAGAGTACCCCTTAGTTTAGGAAGACCTTTCCTAAACACCGCTTACGCGATCATCAAAGTAAAAGGAAAAGAACTCAATCTTGGAGTTGGAGATGATAGAATCACCTTTTTAATCGATAAAGCAATGCAATATCCACATTCCAGTGATGACACTTGTTTCAACATTGATATAATCGATGAAGTCACTGAGGAAGAATTGGACGCATTACTTGAAGATTCTGATCCGTACATGACTACTTCAGAGAAAATTAGTGAAACAACCTTTGATCAAGAGTTCGCTGATTTTATGAAAGTAAAGATTGAAGAAGAAGAAGTTGAAGAAGGAGAGATAATAGAAGAAGATTTTGAGGAAATCGATTTTAATGATCAAATGAGGATCAAAACATCACTTTAAGAACCACCGACTGATCTTGAGTTAAAACCGCTCCCCAAAAATCTTGAATATGCTTACTTGGAAGATAATTCACTACTTCCAATAGTCATATCTTCGCTGCTCAATGATTATGAGAAAGAATGTCTCATTTCCGTTCTCAAAAAGCATAAAGAAGCTTTTGCGTGGAAAACTTCTGATATCCCAGGAATCAGTCAAGATTTTTGCAAGCACAAAATCAATTTCGAAGAAGATGCCAAACCAGTTGTAGAAAGACAACGTCGATTCAACCCCAACATGAAAGAAGTTGTTAAAAAAGAAATCATCAAACTTCTTGATGCCAGTATTATTTACCCTATCGAGGATAGTCCTTGGGTGAGTCCTGTTCACTGTGTTCCGAAAAAAAGAGGAATGACTGTTGTGACCAACGAACGGAATGAATTAGTTCCTACTAGAACTGTCACCGGATGGCGAGTATGTATTGATTACAGAAAATTGAACAAAGCCACCAGAAAAGATCATTTTCCTTTGCCTTTCATGGATCAAATGCTTGAGAGATTAGCAGAGAACAAATACTTTTGCTTCCTTGATGGTTTTTCAGGATATTTTCAAATTCCTATTGATCCGGATGATCAAGAAAAGACTACATTCACATGTCCCATTGGAACTTACGCTTACCGGCGTATGCCTTTTGGATTATGTAATGCACCCGCGACTTTTCAAAGATGTATGATTGCTATATTCC
This sequence comes from Artemisia tridentata subsp. tridentata, assembly GCA_021014915.2. Classification (NCBI taxonomy): domain Eukaryota; kingdom Viridiplantae; phylum Streptophyta; class Magnoliopsida; order Asterales; family Asteraceae; genus Artemisia; species Artemisia tridentata. Next base: position 214,491,827 of record CP139507.1, read on the forward strand.
AAGACATGCTTGAAACATCGATGGAAGTTTTCATGGATGATTTTTCAGTTTTTGGAAGCTCATTTGAAGCTTGTCTTTCTAATCTCGATAAAATGCTCAAAAGATGCGAAGCTGCACATCTTGTTCTCAACTGGGAGAAATGTCATTTCATGGTGACTGAAGGAATTGTGCTAGGACACAAGATTTCCAGCGCAGGAATGGAAGTTGACAAAGCAAAGATCGATGTCATAACCAAATTACCACCTCCAACAAACGTTAAAGCCGTTAGAAGTTTTTTAGGACATGCCAGTTTTTACCGTCGTTTCATTAAGGATTTTTCCAAAATATCTCGTCCAATGACGAAACTTCTTGAAAAAGATGTTGTTTTCGACTTTAATGCAGATTGCATGAAGGCATTCGAAACGTTGAAAACCCAACTGACTAGTGCACCCATTATGGTTTCCCCTGATTGGTCACTACCATTCGAGCTCATGTGCGACGCAAGCGATTTTGCTGTTGGAGCTGTATTAGGACAACGAAAAGAGAAACATTTTTGTCCTATATACTTCGCCAGCAAAACACTCAACAATGCTCAACAAAATTATACGGTTACGGAGAAAGAATTGTTAGCCGTTGTTTTTGCTTTCGATAAATTCAGATCTTACCTTGTACTCTCGAAAACAATCGTGTTCACTGATCATTCAGTGTTAAAATATCTGTTTGCCAAACAAGATGCCAAACCGCGTCTCATTCGATGGATTTTGCTACTCCAAGAATTCGATATCGAAATCAAAGATAAGTGATGAAGCGAAAAGTGTACCGCTTTTAAGGGGTCATTTAAGCCCTAAATCGTATTTATTTGATCAAATATTGCCCTAAATCGTTCCTTTTGTCATTTTAGGTACTTTTGAGAAGAAATCTGGAAAAGGAAGCATTTTGGACGTTTTTGGAGCATAAAAGTGAAGAAAACGACAAAGTCTCAAAATCTTGCTGGAAGTTACCTTTGACGGCGTCAGGATTAACCCTGGACGGCGTCATGGCTTGGCAAAAGTGGTGGATGTGAAATTTACTCATGATAAGCCAGAGAAATTGCATGGAAATTCTGACGGCGTCACGCTTTAATTTGATCAAGGTCGTCACGTTATAATTCAAAGAGGGACGGCGTCACGTTCATAGTCTGACGGCGTCAAGCCTTGATAAGCCAGAACGGATTTTGGAGAGCTAAAGAGGGACGGCGTCAAGAAGGTCATCCGGGAACCCTAAAAGCGGCGAGGTGACGGCGTCACACTCCATGTTAACGTGAAGATAAGTTATCAATTAATCATTCAATATGTCTATGTGTTGTTTGATTCTATCTTATTCTTGTCTTTTGTTTAACATGTTAGGCTAGATTTATCTTGTGTTTGCTTAGATCTAATGAAACCTAGCTATTGATTATTGGTTATTAGTGTGTTGTTAGTTGTATTGGATGATTGTTCATCTATGTTAGGCTTAAGAAAACTGGCTAACTTCCTATTCGGTAACTTGCTTGAACGTCTTAAGAAACATGAACCAATGCGTACTAAAGGTTTTTATGGTTGTATTTAATGCACAAGCGAATTCTAGTGATCCCATGTTAGGAGCTTCCTAGCCGGCTCGACATAGGAGTGAAGTAGGAGCTTGTAGAGTTGGGGAAGTACGTACGCCACCCCACGAATGGTATTAAGGAATACACCCGTCATCCACGCGACTAATACACACTAATCAACCGGTAAAAGATAGTTAGGGAGTAAGGAAATCTAAGTAAACACATTTCCCTCCACATAAGTTCTCACCAACATTTTCATTTTCTGTTATTTTATTTTATTTGCATTCGTAGTAATTTGGGTTAGTTGACTAGCAACTAATTCCGCCCACTCTTTCAAACCCGAGATTTTACTTGCTTTCATAAAAAAATATAAAAACATAAAAAAGAATCTTCTCTCACCCTTAGACCTATTAGAGTAATTTTTCATACCTAACGAACACTATTCCCTGTGGAGAACGATCAATCCCCCGTACTTACCACTACACTATACTACATCGGTCAGGTACACTGCCTGGTGGGGTTGTAAGCCTCTTGAGATCCCTCGAGAGGTAAAACCTGTTGTAAGGTTGCAAAACCACGCATCAATAAGAAAGGAGCAGAAAATCTAGCTGCTGATCATCTGTCTCATTTAGAAAATCCAAATTTGGAAGAGTTAAAAGAAGATGAGATTGACGATTATTTTTCGGATGAAACCCTCATGACTGTTGATATAGTTGATGAAAACGAAATTCCATGGTTTGTAGATTATGCAAATTATCTCGTTGGAAGAATTCTAAAGAAAGGATTAACTCATGCCCAACGAAGTAAATTCTTTTCAGAACTTAAACACTACTATTGGGAAGAACCCTATATTTTCAAAATGTGCCCCGACGGGATGATAAGAAGATGTGCTTATGGTTCCGAAACGAGAAGAATTCTTGATGAATGTCATCATGGCCCGACTGGGGGATACTATGGTCCTTCCACCACAGCTAAAAAAGTCTTTGATACTGGATTCTATTGGCCAACTATTTTTAAAGAAGCCTATACTCTTGTTCAGAACTGTGATGCGTGCCAAAAATCCGGTAGTCTTTCTCGAAGAGATGAAATGCCACAAAAGAGCATTCAAGTCTGTGAAATATTCGATATTTGGGGAATTGATTTCATGGGACCATTTCCTAAATCGCACAAATACGAATACATTCTCGTTGCTATTGATTACGTTTCCAAATGGGCTGAAGCAGAAGCTCTACCCACAAATGATGCACGAGTAGTTGTTAATTTTCTCAAAAAGCTTTTCGCTCGTTATGGAATTCCCAAAGCTTTAATAAGTGATCGAGGAACCCATTTCTGTAACAAACAAATGGAGAAAATTATGAAGCGATACGGAGTTCATCATCGTTTCGCTACAACTTATCACCCACAGACCAGTGGTCAAGTCGAAAATACAAACAGAGCCTTCAAAAAGGATACTCGAAAAAACGGTTAAAGACAATCCCGCCGTTTGGTCGAGGAAACTAGATGATGCTCTGTGGGCATTTCGTACGGCTTACAAAACACCAATTGGTACAACACCATACAGACTTTTGTATGGAAAAACCTGTCATTTGTCGTTCGAAATCGAACATCGCGCTTACTGGGCACTGAGAAGCTGTAACCCTGATCTGAAAATAGCTGGAGAAAAGAGATTTTTACAATTGCATGAACTCGATGAACTAAGACTCCAAGCTTACGAGAACTCCAAGCTTTACAAAGCTAGAACCAAAGCCTATCATGACAGAAAGCTAAGAATCTGAAAAGAATTCAAAGCTGGAGACAAAGTTCTGCTTTTTAATATGAAATACAAGTTCAAAGCTCCCAAGCTGAAACCGAAATGGTTCGGACCGTATATAGTGAAACATGGATTTCCATCTGGATATGTTGAATTGCATGACAAACATGGTGGAAGTTTCATTGTTAATGGGCACCGAATTAAATTGTACTATGACAAGGAGCAAATGAATGAAGTTTCTATCAAAGAGATTTCGCCTGAATCGGAATATGAAGCTATAACATTTATGTCACCTTTCCCGGCCGATTTCAAGAAAAACACTCCGTGGGCCGAAGAAACTGGTTATATCTATGACGTTCTTCCTAGACCATGGGAGAAAATTAAATTGGAAGACATAGATGAAACTGGAGAAGGAATAGTGATAGAAAATGTTGTGTATGTTCCAAAATTCTCAAAGAAGAAATCAGAAATTGCACCAACGTAAAAAGGAAGTTCGAGTCCGGCTGATGACTCGTTAATAAAACAAGCGCTTCTCGGGAGGCAACTCGTGTGTTTTCATTTTTATTTTTATTTTCAAGTGATTAAACCCCAAAGTTTTTCTAAATTGCTTAGTTGAACTTATGTGTGGGGGTGTATCACTAGCTCTTGAATAAAACGTAGAAATATTTCGTGTGTGTTTCTTTTGTTTTTAGATTACTACAGGTAATGATTGCGAAGCTGGGATGCTAGGATCAAGAATCACCCTGAGCAGAAAATACGGTTTATTCTCTTATTTCCCTATTTCATTCTTTGAAATCGTTTATCACATTGAGGACAATGCTTAACTTAAGTGTGGGGGGTGAATAGGAAAATAAGAATAGATTGTATGTTGCGAGCTTAATTTTAAATTTTGTTTGCCCTTGTAATCTAGTCGTCTGTCATTTTAAAGATCATATATTAGAATAAACTGGATTTATCCACTGGTAAAACCCGTAATTTTTGAAAATTTGAGATGTGTCCCGATTAATATTGCAATCCATTCTGGGATCGATAACATTAGCTAGCACATATTATGAGGATTTGAGCCTATTCCGTATATAGCATACATCTTTTATGCTTAGATCTTTTGCTATGAGTGTGCCGGTGATTTTATTTATTCTAGAACTTGTACTTGTAAATCATTACGAGACCGTTGTGAGATCACATTTTTGTGATATAAGTGTATATGCGTGATAAGAGGCAACCTTAGGATTTAACCCAAATAAGCCTTCCAAATTGATATTTAGCTAGTTACATTGGCTAGTTTACCACCAGTATAAACCCTTTTGTTAGCGTTTATCTTTAACGCTAGATACCCCTAGTTACACCCTCTGAGCCTATCTTTTTCTTTTGATAAAACCCAGAAAAATTCAAAAAGATTTTACACCTTTTAGCCTAGCCTTACCCCTAGTCAAGTCTTGGTTGGTTACTAGCTATTTGGCAAGATGGATGTTATGTGGGAAATCATGAAAGTTCTAAGAAAGTTGCAAACTCCAAAAGTTGAGAAGTCATCGCAATTATATGATGACAAGTGTCTAAGATTTAAAAAAAAAAAAAAAAAAAAAAAAAAAAAAAAAAAAAAAAAAAAAAAAGTCATCGCAACTATAAGGTGACAAGAATAAGCCAATGGGCTAGTGAATAAAGTATGAATCAAGGAAGTATGGAGTTTCTCGCAAAATGGCATGATAGTGGTTTGTAATAGCTAGTAACATTCGGTTAATAGACTTTGACTAGTTTTTGTTTTTATCATCAAACCTCTCTCAAATATATCCCATGCCTTATCCTACCCTTTTTGACTTTGTGAAATTATTAAATGTATGGACATGTAGTGACCATCCGATTTCTTAAGGAATTGACTAACGTTGTTAGCGATCTGGGACGTATTTTGGCGACCATCTGTTATGCAAGTAACGTTGTTAGCGAACCAAGGTACAATCTAGTGACCATCCGTTATTTGGTAATGCAAGAATTCGTTGTTAGCGAGCTATTATGTTTTGCATGAGATAGTGGCACATAAGTCTGATATTGCCCCTAAGCCTTAAACCCGAATAAAAGTCCTCTTTGACATGTATACTTGGCGCTCACAACATTTCGGTTTAGTTTTGTTTCTTGTACAAGCTTATGGTAATATTTAGATCATGACTGAGCAAATGAGTGTCATTCCTCTTATATACTCCACCGATCATACAAATGAGTGTTTTGAGTGAATTATAGTTCATTTTCCTTTCGTGAGGTGTTTAGCAATTTGTATCATGCAAGAAAATCATTTGTGTATTGTCAAACATCTCGATGCTTCAACCATAAAAGCTTAAAATGATGGATCTAACTTGTACCCGTACTTGGTAGATTTACATCACATCTTTTTTTAAAAAAAATCCTTGTGTACCATGTGGATAATTGTTTTTATTGCTAGATTTGCTTGAGGGCAAGCAAAGTTCAAGTGTGGGGGATTTGATAACGCTTAAATCTAACATGTTTTTAGTAGCGTTATTTATGTTTTTATGTGTGTTTTGTGGTTATATTTATATGCTTTTGTTACTTAATCGTACCAAAGTGTGTTTGCAAAGTATATGTAGCCAAAAACAGGAAAAAGGATGAAAATGATGCAAAAACGAGGAAGAAGGAAATATTTATGATTTCATGAAGATTCTTGTGGCAAGTCCCGCACCAAAAGGTACTTAGAAGAGTAAAAGTCCATGTAGTCAAGTTAATGAGTTTAAAGATGAAGGGAAAGATCAAAGAACCAAGAGCTACGAACAAGAAACAAGTCAAACGGCAAAAGTCCAAAAAGAGTAAATCAGAAAGCTCCATCCGATCGGATGCAGCCCGCATCTGATTCGGATGGAGGTCAGCTTTGAAGACCAACCGATCGGTTGGACAAAATACAGATCGGTTGGATGTCGTCTGGTTTCCAAATCTTTATCATTAAGTCTTGTGCTTGCTACACATCCGGTTCTAGGACCTTCCACTCATAATTCTTGCCTATTTAATACTACTTGGAGGACAAGAGAAGCATTAATGAACCAAGACCCTTGGTTAGAGTATTATAAGAACCATTTGATGAGTATTGAATACAACACTCTCAATCAACAAGTAGAATCCATCAACCACTCATCACATACTCTTAATTTTCGTCCAAAAGTCCAGGAGCAGAGGAGAGTCGAAGTCCATTTCATTTCTTTTGAGAATCATTGCCTTTTCACTTGTAATCTTATTTTCAATCATTGTAAGACTCTCAATCATGGTTTTTAATGTTCAAGGTTTTAAGATTATGTTTATGTTTGTTATGAGTGGCTAGTGCCTTGGTGCACTTGCTTAGATGATGTGTATTACCTATTGATTGGCATATGATTGTGATAACATGTTTTAATTCAAATTCAATTCGATTCTAAGAACCAATTGTGATCAAGTTTCATAGTGACATTTGTTGGTCAAGTTTAACTAGTTGCTAGTAATTTTAAGGGTCGAGAGAACTATTGTTATTCAACTAGTTATAATCATTTGTCTATGAATGATTGTTGTAATCCACTATTCTTGATTAAACAAAGAAACTTAATCGTGATTGTAATGAAAATGCTTTTGTCTATCAAAACGGATTGATTGTAAACCATTTCAAGGTTGAGAGATTAATAGTTTACCATCAATTGTGACCTTTTATCTATAATCGGTTACCTTTTGTATTGACCATTTCTTAAGCTTGTTTGATAAAACAAAAGATTGTTTTTGTGTTTATGGTACACCAACTTATGAACCTTGAGTTGATCTTGAATTGATTGGTTAAACGTAATGCTTGTTTTTATAAACTAAGATCTTGATGAAGGTTTAATTTGTAGAAACAATAGATTAGTCACCAAACTAATTATCATAACCAACATGTTATCCAAAGTTATCACAATCATATTAGTCAATTGTAGTACACTAGTCTAAGCAAGTGTAGTTTTTAATCATTTGAATTTTCATATTATCATTATTGCTTGTTTGAAAATTTTTCTTTTAACTTACAATTCGATTCACTACACAAATCCCTGCGAACGATCCCGACTTACCATAAAAATCCTGCTACAACGGACGAGTATACTTGCTCGTATGTGTTGTTCTTAGATTTGGTAATTCACCCTTATAAATTTAAAACTTGCACGAACCGGACACATCATAAACAATGGGTAATTTTGAATAGAAAAATAATATGGACTAAATAATGATTAAACAATGAATTGTTTTAGAAGAGTTAAATTTTCAAAAGTTTAATTGATGATGAGCTTTGTACCAATAGTAAGAACGACTTACCCAATTGTGACAAACTATAAGAGGGGTATAAGGAGGATTGACATTAAATTGTCAAACAAAAAGAAACGGGGTTTTAATTGTCTTTTATAGCTGACCTTAGTTTATGCGCTCCTTTGTGCGTCAAATTGGAGCTACCAAGTACGACTATTTTTTATGTACAAAATCATCTTAAGGGTGAATTAGATTTAATTCCATGAGCCACTTTGTGGTAATTATCCGAAACACTAAGTCTTGCGACTTATGGAAAAGTACGATATAATGGATGATAATTAAAGTTAAATTATTTGATTGGTGAACCCAATACCTCAATCAAAACTTTAATAATTTAATCTTATTGAATTGGTTGATAAAAAGTTTTTTTTATTAAAACCTATGTTATGAAGTTGTATGCATGTTTTTTCATACATATTTTGATATACACATCAAAACTAGTACCCTTAAAATTAAGTTAATACCATCTAATTAAAAGAACACTTGAAGTTGTGATTTACATCATGTGAGAGCTTGGACTAGATTGCAATGGAAAGGTAAATTTCATACTTTCATTACTAGCAGATTAACTGATGTAATGGAACTATGTTAACTTGCAGTTTTTTAAATTAGACGACTTAATTGAGTTGTAAGTGAGAGCTTGGACTCAAGGCATAAGATGGGAATAAAACATGCTTACATTGCAATATTGTTTGGCAATCTAAATTCCATAAAGATCTAGGAATTGGGAATTGTTTGCCAATTATTGTTCGACAGATTACCTTATTTTATACTTTCATTACTAGCAGATCAACTGATGTAATGGAACTATGTTAATTTGGATCCTAGCTTTAAGAAAATTCTATGGTTTATATGAATATTAACCAATGGGTATTTAATTTTCTTAAAGATTGTATATCGAAAATACTAAAATTGAATTTTGTAAATTCTTTTATATGTATCAATGCAACATTAAACCGTAAACGTGGGATATTCTTTTATTGGTAAATTGATCTACACCCGTAGGGGTTTTTGGCTAGAATCAACTTTACTAAAAGAATAAACCTAGTCTCCTTTGTATGAGAGAAGCGTAAGACTTAATCCTATTCTTTTTCATGAATGAGAAAGGTATGATAGGAAAATTAGAATTGTCTAAATTCTAAGAAATAACTCATAGAAAACTTTAATAGTTAAGAAAATTGCACATTTTCTGAGTTATTAAATTAGAAGCTAGACTAATTATCCTGAATTGGTAAAAGGCAAACTAGCATTATTTATCTACTTGTTTTGTTTTGACCATTTAAAGGAGCTACATACCATTATGGGGATGGTAGACCTATTAAGGAAGAAATTGCACGCCCAATTTATCAAGTTAATTGCATTGATGGATAAGTCCATCATTTACAAAGTAGAATACATTCTTTTAGTACCTAAATAATTGTTACGTATGGGTTTTCTCAAAGATGTAGGAAAGTAAATAGCACACTATTTTCTTTCACTGGTTAATGAAACACTTATGATGTTGTCAAATGAAGTGGGAGCATTGTGTTCTTATTACTGAATAAGGAATTATTGTAATGATCTCTAATTCAGTGGGAGCTACAAGTTTTGTTATCTTGGTAGTAATCTACATTATCTTTTGAATGTCTCACGATAAATACTTTCCAAATATAGACGCTAATATTTTCAAGGATAGTCATGTGTGTTTCCTTGTTATTTAAGTAGCTCTATATCTACTAGTTATGCTAATATCAATGACACAATCATATTGTTCACATTAACAAACGCGTGTCGTGTTGTTTATCTGGTACATGATGTTGTTCCATGCACAAGTGGGAGAAATCTTTATTGTGTGCAAGGTACAACACATAGGAATATGATTTAAATGATTCTCTTGACTGCAAGGTAAGAGACTAACATTCTAATATGACTTATACACATCTAATTCAAGAAACACTTGGTGTTGCAATTTAGCTTAAGTGCGACCTTGACTAGATTACAACAACAAGGTTAATTTCCATGATTACGTGAGACTGTACATGGATAATTTGCAGTTTCTAAATTAGATACCTATTAGAACAAGTGTTAATATGATAATAAGACTACTTCAAACTAAATATTTATGTATTATTGAAATGACATAAATAAATGAAGTAATCTAATACTACTTCAATTTGAATATTTATGTAATTTTGGAATGACATAAAATAAGTGAAGTAATAAATTAACTTGAAATTACTATTGAAACCAAGAGATGGCGTTCATAATTACTTTAGTTAAACATGTTTATGTTTCATTATAAAGATATAAACATGATGTCTTTTAATTGTTATAAGACTTATAATAAAGTAAGACGTTAACTTGTTATGTTTTTTTTAATTAAGACATATACAAGAAGTCATTGAGTTGATCAATGATTTATAATGTATAGTGGGATTATAACAGTTTATGTCTTCTTGTTGAGACATGGACATGAAGTGAGTTGGTCAAAAAGTACTTATGTTATATAGCATGCAATTGGCTTGGAAATTCTATTATACTATTAAGTTGACTTAGTTGGTGAATAGATAAGCCAAACAAAATATATTTATCTTACATATTGTAATATTGTCTTACAATATTAATTCTAATGAAATACCATATTATGGTATGTTCAGTTAGGAAAATCAAACTCTTGTTGTAGTGTTTTATTCAAGATAATTATATCTTCTTTTCTTCTAAAAGTTATCAAGGTTAGAAAATTGAGTATGGATTGAAATACTAAATCAGACTCCTAGAAGATTAATAAGACATCATTGTATTATGAAATGTGATGAATCACATTAAGTCTTAAAATGAAGTTCTGAATTTGTTAAACTACTTATGAGTAGGTTATTAACAAACTAAATGTCAGGAACTATCAATATGTATTTGTAATGTCCCAAAAAGAGAACATTGCATTGTTGCTTTATTTGCTAAGTATTTATAGATAGTCTATAAATTACAAAAAGCAAGTGGGAGTTTTTATCTTGAAAAGATAAAATTACAAGATACATAATCTTCTATAACACACTAGTAAAAATCATGATGAGGCTAAACATGTAAATGATAGACCTCAAGATGATGTAATTCTCATTCATAGATCCGCAAGGATATCTCAGATATTTGATTAATATGATGAGGATTATATTATGATGCATTACCAAATATTGAATTGGGTAAATTACTCATACTATGAATGTTAAAGATGTTGTCCATAAAGATAATAAATTTTTGGAAAATTGGTTTATCTTAATTCTTAATAGTTAGACTAGAGAATGAAGATGAATTTCTTCAAAGATAAGGTAACCCTAATGGTTTAAATCTTTGTGTAGAAATCATATTGACAATATTGTACACATATTTTAATGCATGTCTTATGACAAGATTATTAATCATACTTAATCAATTAACTATGATTGAATATTCTTTTCTAAGCACATTAAATATACAAAGATGGTAATTGTCATACTTATTTTCATGAATATGAAATTTGACAATGGATTATAAAACTCTTTCTTGTATAATTACTTAAGCGAGAACGGTAAGTAATTAAGAGTTTTATGAATTCATATAATCTTTGAAAGTGTACAAAAATGCAAGAATTCAAGTATGGATAAATGCATGCATCTAGGAGATGAGTCTTATGTTTAAATATTAAATCCAAATTTTGATTTATAATTTAAAATAAGATAACTCCTAAGTATTCCTGAAAGCTAGTGGGAGTATTATGTTTATTTTCTTGAATCATATATGTTGTATAACAAATAGGAAGTAACATTCCATATAAGTTAAATGTTAAGACTTAATTTGGAATGAAACTTCATATAAAAGATTTAGGAAGAAAAACATATAACCTTGGAATATATGTTTATTGTTATAAACATGTGCGGTAAATAAATCTAATAGAACATGATATATCATTTATAAAATCTAAATGTATACGAATCTTTTGAAAAGATAGAATATGAACAAAATCTAAGTATGACTCGAAGATTTTTTTTCATGAACATCATGTTACATAGACGAATTGTTATAAGATGTTATGACAATGTTGATATCTAATTAAAAAGTTATTAGATAACTAGTGTAATGAATATTCTAATGGAATATGTTTGGATATAGAATTACATCATCAGCCTGGAACAGCTTCCAGATTCTATAGATGAACAATTTGTCAATTGTTGTAAAAATTGTCATAGCCAACAAACTTGAAAGTTTGGAAGGCATCAAACATTACACAGTAGATATTAAAGTTTACGGAATTTTAAAGAGCATATTGTTGTTTGCATACAATGATGCTAATGAAATTGAGATGACACTCAATACTATTCATTGTAGGATTTCATCCTTGTTAATGGCCATGTGTACTAGTTATGCTTAACTAAGAGCATAGTTGCATTATACATTAAAGAATAAGAATACTTTAAACTTTAAAAATGTTTGAAAGTTTAATTATCATAAATTGGTTGTTGAGGATGTCACACACTTTATGAAGTATTATGTGGCAATATCAAATTATTTGAATGCACACATACAAGAACTTCACCAGTTGAAATTCTTGAAATAAGTATTCTCAAAATTCTGATAGATCAAAGTTGGTTGATTTATGTCTTGTCAACAAGTATGATTGTCATAGCTTGAGACATAATTCATCAACTAGAATTTTCATGCATTGATATATTTAGTATTTTGATAAATGATGTTAAGCATTTATTATTTGTAATGAATTTAAGTACTTAGTACGTTTATTTTCATTAATAATAAATTGTGTCCTATATTTGCATGTTTAATCCGTGAATAATTTAGTTATTCTAAATCGTCATTTGTCAATTAATGATATGGGAATATCATTAAATTAAGACAAATGTGAGTTTTGGTATAATATACTTGAAAGTATATTGATGCGTTGACATATAAATTCACATGATATTCAATGAATTGAATATACGACTTATCCCAAACTACATGATGTTACTTTATGGATATTGTTATTAAGTAAATCATGAATAGTTATCCTCAGACTTGAGATACCAGATAACTGTTATGAATGTAGTGCATTATGTGAAACAATTTAACGCTACACGTAACTGGTAGTCATAATGATTGTTTTCAAAATTGTTACAAAATTCATGGGTTATGCTTGTAGTCAAGATAGATTTTGTTCCTTCAAATTTATTTTGAAGTTTAATACTCCCTCGCAGGGTTGACAAGATGTTTGCATGGCCATGCCCAAGATCTCCCTTGAAATGTTCAAAAGATTTGGTAATCTTGTTCAATCACAAACAACGAGAAACACAATTGTTGAATAAAGAATGACTTAAATCCATATCTTTATTTAACGTGGTATTAGTGACAAAAGGATAATAATAATGATGAATCATTAAAAGATTTTTCCAGGAGACCTTACTCGAGTTGAACTAGAGGCATCGAAGTGTTGCTAGACGCTAACCGGTGTGATCACACTATTAAAATATGTCCAAGTGGGAGCTGTTAGTTTTATGGACATAATTTATTAGTTGTGTGTTAGGATCGAACTCGAGATCACAGGATTGCACACTTTACATATGAAGAGTAAATGAATAATAATTATTTATAGAAAGTTAAAATTAATTATTATATACACAAAACACATAACAACCGTTAGTATTTAACGGATAATGACTAACGACCGTTAACTAAATAAAAGGAAAGAATTATAGAGTTATAATTGGAAAGTCGGAAAGGTTCCGGATCCTTCTTTTTGGTCCATAACCGATCGGTGGGATTGGGGATAACCCAATCCTTCACAAACTTGGACTTCAAGTTATCTCACCTATATATACAAGGCCTAGGTTCATTCTTTTGTATCTTTTGTACACATAGGGTATGTTTGGCAAAACTAGCTGTAAGTTGTATGCTGTAAGCTGTAAATTGTAGGATGTAAGCTGTAAGCTGCAAAGCTGTTAACATGAGCTACAAACTGTATCTTTTTTTTAATAAAAGTGTTTGGTAAGTTAGCTGTTAAATGTAATTATAAGATGTAAAATGACATAAAAGGATATATCTATAATTGTAAACAAATGTTTGGAGGGTATATCAGTAATTTAAAGTTTTAACAGCTCCAAGATGTTTAAAAAGCTTCATGAATCAGCTTTTCATTTAGGAGCTATTTTTTTGAAATAAAAGCTTGAAGTTAATATATCTAAACGGAGCTACTTAGTTTAGATGAGATTATTTTGTAACAAAAAGCTAACAGCTCCCCCAAAAAGCCCCTACTAAACAGGCCCATAGTAATACCTAAACCTTTTTTTCTTTTCCTTGGTGTTTGGCCGATCGACTACAATCCCTCCAAGGGATCGATTGGTTGTTTTTATAAAACAAATTGTTTGGTTTTCGTTTCGTGTTCTAAATTACTAGCATAACGTTTACTTGGTATTAGTACGTGTGTACAAGAACGTGATTCAATCACACTATTGGTTGAATCTTGGATTGAATTACAAAAAGGTAAGGGGTAATTCCAATAATCCACATAAACCCTAATTAGGGTTCATAAGGTTGATTGCTTGGAATTGATTCTTGCTTGGCTAGAATTATAAGGTACGCATACTATTTATGTTTGGTTAATTAGTTTACATATTATATGATCCTATACGCTTCCGCATGTATACTTGATGTTTATGTTTATTTAATTATGATTGTCATGTATTAAAATTCCAACACAAACAACCAAAATAATTTGAATATTAATCTTACATAAGAAGTTTCTCTCATCTATTTTAAACCTTTATATAACACTCACAGTTTTTTCTAGGCTAATAAGCCTAAAATTGTTCTCTCCAGTGGCGGCGACAAGGGTGTACAAGTGGTACGGTCGCACAGGGCCCTACAATCTAAGGGGCCTCACTTTGTGTACATATGCTATATATCCGAATGATTCTTCTTTGTAAATACCATTAGTTAAATACAACCCATCTTGCCACAATAAATAAAACGTTATTAAAGGGTCTCATTATAAGAAATTGTTATAAATGAACATCTTTTATGCACACCTTTAAATTTTTTTTAGTTTTGATGGGGCCTCTTTTTAATTTTCGCCCGGAGCCTCCAACTTCATTTGCCGGGTTCTCTCATACGACTAATTGTTTTCTATCATTTTTTTTTTCTTTTGCATATTGATATAGCATTTCGGTCTTCATTCCCTTTGCAAGGCAATATGAAGGTATGTTTTAATTGTTGTTATTATGTTGTCATACATATTGTTTAATTATTGGTATTCACATTGTTCATACACTTATACTTCGTAAATATATTAGGATGACCATGTGGATGATTGATCTCATGAGGAAATAAAATGATCAACAAGAGGTGCATTTTTAAGGTTTTTGTTGAAGCTATGTGATGATGTTGAAATAATACAATCAATGATCCGAGATTTTTAGGTTCATGATGTATGATATACATAAATTCAAAAGTCTAAAGCTTTCAAAGCACTTTGCAACATCATGTTTGTTACTTAGCTTTTAATATGTTGCTATTCTTTGTAGGATGTTTAAAATAAAGTGGAATTTCAATCAATGAAGAAGGATGGCTTTGTTTATAGTTGTTTTGATTCCAAGGGATTGAAAATTTTCGCATTTGTATCATGATGGTTTGAGATTAATATAACATTTATTGCTCAAGGTTGTAATGCCTAATGGGTCAAAATATATACATGGAGCAAGGTAAACTGCAAGTATTTCAACAATTTCTAATTTTGGATGTCATGTATACTAATTCGCCTGTTACACTGTTCGAACTGCTTTCTCAAATTACAATGTTGGATTTATCTTTAGTGATTTTGCAAGAACTTCAGGTGTCATTTGCTAGATACGATATTCTTTATTGATCTGTAAATTTTCATGGTTCAAATTTTATTGCCTCTTTATGATCCATGTTACAGGTTTAACTTACATGTGCGGCAACTCCTACAAGCTTTGATGCAAATAGGGGCTCGTACTATAAAGATTGCAATTAATGCCGCAATAGACTACTTGTGAAGCAACTGTTGTTAATCATGGTTTTAATATTACAAATACCTAATAAGCATGTCAACAAGCATTTATTTGAAGCAAACATGGCAAATCAAACAGTGATTTATGAATGTTTGCAAAAATTTGAACTGTTACTTATTACGTATCTCATAATTGATGTAATGTTTTATTTTCCATTTCACTAAATGTTTTTATATGTTATTTGATACATGTTAAGTATTTTTGCTAGAGTTGAATTATCACATTTTACAACCGTTTGCAATTACATTTTGATCTTTTCACGTTCTATTTTGAATGTTATACGAAACACTTACCACAATTTCGCATATCGTTAATTGTCTACCGCTAGGAACCATTGCTGCTAGGCGCGGGTACTCGCCTAGTTATATACAAAGGAAAAAACTCTCAAAGTGGAAAGTGGAAAAATTAAGTAAACTATTTATAGAAACCATAAACTTTTATTATTTTTTTGGTTTATAACCCATCTTATTTTCATTCAGTTTAAATAGTGTTAGTGTTTAATCAATGTATGAAAACCGGGTCTCTAATCGACCAGGTTTAGTCACCAGGTTACCAGTTTAACAGGTTCGACCACCGAGTCAACCTGGTATATTTGGAATGATACAAAAAAAAGTATATATATCTCGAAAACCGGGTTGATACGGTTCACTTCAAACCCGACGGGTCTAACCGGGTTTCAAAAATATAAAAACCGTTTTAATTTGACCTATTTTTTCGACACGACCCGGCTGGGTCGATCTGGATTATTTTTCGTTTGTAACCCATAAACTTTTTTTTTTACTATTACAACTATCTGCCGCTATAAAATACCGTTGCTATGCATGGGTACTCGTTTAATCTTCTATATATCTATAATTCTACAGCAATTTGAAGGTTGTTATCTCTGTTAGATAATACGGCCTATAGGTCCGGCTCGTTGGTTTACGCCCGTTTAACATTTGTCTTTGTTTTTTCTATTTAATGTCTTTGTATTGTAACTAGTTAGTTGAATCTGATAATATAATTTTCAGTATTCCCTCTTATTTCTACATCGTATCTGATCCATGAATCTGTATTTCAGTTTGATCCGTTGTCGTTACAACTTGCTATCCGTTAAAAAAAGTTAAAGAAAAAGTTTGTATGTTCATGAAATTTCGTCGTAGCGTGTAGTTTTGGTGTTTGAATTAAGGTATATTAATCGTTGAATTTACGACTTTTGATTTGATTATGGAATTAGAGGGACGGTGGATTTTGTAAATGTTACGTCACCGCAACTATACGCATCACATTTAGGGTGCGTTTGGTTTTTAAGTGGGATTGGAATTGGATTCGGATTTAGGAAAGGTTTGAAAGAAAAGGAGAGAGAAAATTAATTAATATTTAATTTATATATATGTTTAATAGGTTTTATGTATTTGTTTGAAAAATAAAAAATGTAAAAAATAAAAAAAAGTGAATGAAGATATGTGGCTCACAAAAATTCATTAAATAAAAGAAAGCTTTTGATTGGTGGATTTCATCAAAACCAACCCACTTAGGCTGGTATGAATATTTTGAATTTGAATCATGTGTCAGAGGGAATTAAATGTACCAAACAAAGGATTCAAACAATCTTTGAGTCTATACCCAGTGACACCCGCATACCAAACAGGCCCTTACAGTATGAATTCTTGCATACTTTTAAATTGAATGTTTGCATTGATTATTTTATTACACATTGGGTGGATTATGACCCTACCTGTTGAAGGTTTTTTATAATATTGGATGTCGGAAGTAATTGGAGGTTTTGGTCGAAGGTTTGTGGATGGGATTCGTTGGATATTAGTTTACAAGTTTTGGCTTGTTTGGCATATCATGATTGTCTGATTCGTTTGGAGATAGAAACTTCATATTAATTTTATTTTGACGATTGTGTTAAATTCAGTTTGAGTTTTGGTGATTAATGGTTTTGTTCGTTTAGCTATTAGAATTTGGAGTTAATATTGGTATTGATATCCGTATCGGTATTGAATTGGAAATTGGTTTGTGTCGGTGATGCTGGTGTAATAGTATTAACTAATTGATTAAGTCTTTAGTAGTTATGTGTTGCGTCTTGGCATCAACAACATGTTTTGGTTCTACATTTGGTTATGCTTGGTTACACCTGGCTCTGCATCTGTATGATTTCATATGGTTTTGTTTGGTTCAACACCTGTCCGAATTTCACCATGCATCTAGTTCTTGTATATATGGTTCTCCACTGTCTGGTTTTGTCTGCCAGAATCTACATCAATTCGTCTTCATATAGTCTATCTGCATGCATCTGCCTGCCTGAATATGCTCATTCATATATTTTTCTTGGAGTTCGAGAAAATGTACATGGATATGTTATTTTATTCGTTTGATGACACAACAATTCTGATTTCGTTTGGTTGGTTTCGAATTGGTATTAGTTATTGGTTCGGAACCAGAATGAGTTTTTAAGAATCTGATTTTGGTTATCAGTATTTGGATGGTTAATAGTTTGGGTTGTCATAGTATTAGTATTTGTATTGGGTTATTATTTGGTTTGGATTCTAAATTGGTATTTCATTTTGTGTTGGTGATTGTGATGCAATAGTCTTAGCTAATCTGACTACCTCTTGAGTAGTTATGTGTTGCATTTCGACATCGACAACCTGCTTTGGTTGCTTTGGTTTCGCATCTGATTATCTAACTGGTTTCATCTGCCTGAATATGCTCTGTCTGCCTGAATCTACTATCATTATTTGAATTTACTATATCTGCATTTTTTTGTATGAATGTGCTCTGTATACATCTGTCTGCCTGAATATGCTCTTTCTGCATCTGCTTTCCTGATTCTGGTTTGTCTTCATTTGTCTGCCTGAATCTGCTCTTCATCTCATCTTACTGCATCTGTCTACCAGAATCTGCTCTAGTTCTTTTTCGTATTTGTATGGCTCTGCTCTCCATGTCTGCCAGTTCTACTCTTTTTCCCTTGCTTGCTTCTGTGCTCAGCAACTGTCTACATCTGCCTGATTCTGTTATGCATTGGTTCTGTCTGTTCTACTCTCGTTCATCTCCGTACTTGTGTTACTCTGCTATCTGGATCTGCATTTCGTTTGGGTTTTGCATTAACTTTGGTTCGTCTGTTTTCAGACCTGGCTGATTTCGCCTTGTTACAGTTTGGATTGCTTCGGATTGAGACTCCGGCTAGCATCGAGATCGCACTCTAGGACACTCCGCTCTTTGTTCGTTTTTCTGTTTAGTTTATTTTTTGATTGATAAACTCCCAATGTTCATTGTAAGTTTGAGGGGGGATATTAGATAATAAGGCTTATAGGTACGACACATTGGTTTAGGCCCATTTAACAATTAGGGTTTGTCTTTGTCTTTTCTATTTAATGTCTTTGTATTGTAACTAGTTAGCTGAATCTGATAATAAATTTTCAGTATTCCCACTAATTTCTACAAACTCAAGTATTGATTTCATGCAAGTGAGTGCTTTTATCAAAAGTAAAAAATCAATGGTACCCAATCACGTCTTCCACGAGTTATAGAGTAGGTGAGATTTAGACAACCTTACCCCACCCGAAGGTAGAGAGGCGACTTCCAGAAGACCTCCGGCCTTTTAGCAGAGAGTGAGGATCGAACCCTTGCCTTTGTCTTTAAAGGAGAGGGTTTTTCCAACTGATCCAACCCTGCTTTTATCAGAAATGCTTTTATGTAATTCTCCGATAACTGTTTTTGAGTCATGTTCAACATTAAAAAGCCACAGGAGGGTATGCCTGTGACGAGCCTTTTTCATTCATTTGGATCTCATGATTGATATCATGGAATTGTAATTAAAGCACCGGCTGCTCTAATCTTTGGCGATATACATGCACCACGCCACTACTGCAGTGGTAGACGTAGCTTATAGCTAGGCCCTGCCCGAGAACCACTGGGAAAAAATTTTGTTTGTAATAGATTTAGAAAGTCTAATCCTAAATTGATATCATGGAACTGTAATAAAAGCTCTAGTTGCTCTAATCTTTTGCGATATACGTGCACCACCTATGCCACTATCGCAGTGGTGGATCTAGGTGCTGCCCAAGAACCACTAGGACAAAAATTATTTGTAATCTATTTAGAAATATCTTTCGGACCTACCTTATAAATGTTTTGGAAACCTCCTTGGATTATTTTAGGAATATTAACTAATTTTAGTCTTAAAAAATATTTTTAGCCCCCCCCCCCCCACCCCACCCCAAAAAAAAAAGTTAAGGTTGAGTGTAAACATATAATCGTCGCTTTAATGATGTGCATACATAAATAATTAATTATAGCATTAATGGTAGGTATTTTTATGCCCGATATACGTGAAGGTAGTGTACATAATCATAATTACGAAAGCTTTCAAGCCCTTTATCGGCAACACATTATGATTGAACTAAAAATCAGCACCTTCATATTCAAAAGGCCTAATACTCAACAAATTCAAAATCCATTCCTTCAATTGGATATTAAAATTTAAATAGACATAGGAAGCCTTTTTGTAATTGGCTAAAGTGGTTCATCAACCCTTGCAATGCACCATCTTTGTAGTCCCTTAGCTTCTTGCAATGCTAGCTTCTCAATATATTCGTTAGAAGATAAAGCAAGTCAAAAGCGGAGGGACAATCCCAGCCTGAAAACCAATGTGATACCTTAAGTTTTCCAAGTCGAAAAGATCAACTTGCCAATCAAACAACCGGGCAATTACTCAGGCCAGGTTGGGTCCAATTTAATAAATTGCATTAATGAAAGAAAAAATCAAACATAATGTTAGTTTTGTGGACAAATATTAATATGTGTATGTCTAGAATCGAACTCGAGACTACGGGATTTCTCACTTTACGTATGAGAATCGATGTTAAATAATTAATATATAAATAGTTATATTTAATTATTAAATCACAAATAAAGTAACTAATACATTGGGTGGATTATGACCCTACCTGTTGAAGGTAGTTATAATATTGGATGTCGGAAGTAATTGGAGGTTTTGGTCGAAGGTTTGTGGATGGGATTCGTTGGATATTAGTTTACAAGTTTTGGCTTGTTTGGCATATCATGATTGTCTGATTCGTTTGGAGATAGAAACTTCATATTAATTTTATTTTGACGATTGTGTTAAATTCAGTTTGAGTTTTGGTGATTAATGGTTTTGTTCGTTTAGCTGTTAGAATTTGGAGTTAATATTGGTATTGATATCGGTATCGGTATTGAATTGGAAATTGGTTTGTGTCGGTGATGCTGGTGTAATAGTATTAACTAATTGATTAAGTATTTAGTAGTTATGTGTTGCGTCTTGGCATCAACAACATGTTTTTTTTCTACATTTGGTTATGCTTGGTTACACCTGGCTCTGCATCTGTATGATTTCATATGGTTTTGTTTGGTTCAACACCTGTCCGAATTTCACCATGCATCTAGTTCTTGTATATATGGTTCTCCACTGTCTGGTTTTGTCTGCCTGAATCTACATCAATTTGTCTTCATCTAGTCTATCTGCATGCATCTGCCTGCCTGAATATGCTCATTCATATATTTTTCTTGGAGTTCGAGAAAATGTACATGGATATGTTATTTTATTCGTTTGATGACACAACAATTCTGATTTCGTTTGGTTGGTTTCGAATTGGTACTAGTTATTGGTTCTGAACCAGAATGAGTTTTTAAGAATCTGATTTTGGTTATCAGTATTTGGATGGTCAATAGTTTGGTTTGTCGTGGTATTAGTATTTGTATTAGGTTATTGTTTGGTTTGGATTCTAAATTGGTATTTCATTTTGTGTTGGTGATTGTGGTGCAATAGTCTTAGCTAATCTGACTACCTCTTGAGTAGTTATGTGTTGCATTTCAAAATCGACAACCTGCTTTGGTTGCTTTGGTTTCGCATCTGATTATCTATCTGGTTTCATCTGCCTGAATATGCTCTGTCTGCCAGAATCTGCTATCTTTATTTGAATTTACTATATCTGCATTTGTTTGTATGAATGTGCTCTGTATACATCTGTCTGCCTGAATATGCTCTTTCTGCATCTGCTTTCCTGATTCTGGTTTGTCTTCATCTGTCTGCCTGAATCTGCTCTTCAACTCATCTTACTGCATCTGTCTGCCAGAATCTGCTCTAGTTCTTCTTCGTATTTGTGTGGCTCTGCTCTCCATATCTGCCAGTTCTACTCTTTTTCCCCTGCTTGCTTCTGTGCTCAGCAACTGTCTACATCTGCCTGATTCTGTTATGCATCTGGTTCTGTCTGTTCTACTCTCGTTCATCTCCGTACTTGTGTTACTCTGCTATCTGGATCTGCATTTTTTTGGGTTTTGCATTAACTTTGGTTCGTCTGTTTTCAGACCTGGCTGATTTCGCCTTGTTACAGTTTGGATTGCTTCGGATTGAGACTCCGGCTAGCATCGAGATCGCACTCTAGGACACTCCGCTCTTTGTTCGTTTTTCAGTTTAGTTTATTTTGTGATTGACAAACTCCCAATGTTCATTGTAAGTTTGAGGGGGGATATTAGATAATAAGGCTTATAGGTCCGACACATTGGTTTAGGCCCGTTTAACAATTAGGGTTTGTCTTTGTCTTTTCTATTTAATGTCTTTGTATCGTAACTAGTTAGCTGAATCTGATAATATAATTTTCAGTATTCCCACTAATTTCTACAAACTCAAGTATTGATTTCTTGCAAGTGAGTGCTTTTATCAAAAGTAAAAAATCAATGGTACCCAATCACGTCTTCCACGAGTTATAGAGGAGGTGACATGTAGACAACCTTACCCCACCCGAAGGTAGAGAGGCGACTTCCAGAAGACCTCCGGCCTTTTAGCAGAGAGTGAGGATCGAACCCTTGCCTTTGTCTTTAAAGGAGAGGGTTTTTCCAACTGATCCAACCCTGCTTTTATCAGAAAGTGCTTTTATGTAATTCTCCGATAACTGTCTGTTGAGTCATGTTCAACATTAAAAAGCCACAGGAGGGTATGCCTGTGACGAGCCTTTTTCATTCATTTGGATCTCATGGAATTGTAATTAAAGCACCGGCTGCTCTAATCTTTGGCGATATACATGCACCACGCCACTACTGTAGTGGTAGACGTAGCTTATAGCTAGGCCCTGCCCGAGAACCACTGGGATAAAAATTTGTTTGTAATAGATTTAGAAAGTCTAATCCTAAATTGATATCATGGAACTGTAATTAAAGCTCCAGTTGCTCTAATCTTTTGCGATATACGTGCACCACCTATGCCACTATCGCAGTGGTGGATCTAGGTGCTGCCCAAGAACCACTAGGACAAAAATTATTTGTAATCTATTTAGAAATATCTTTCGGACCTACCTTATAAATGTTTTGGAAACCTCCTTGGATTATTTTAGGAATATTAACTAATTTTAGTCTTAAAAAATATTTTTAGCCCCCCCCCCCACCCCCCCACCCCCTCCCCCAAAAAAAAAATAATAATGTTGACTGTAAACATATAATCATCGCTTTAATGATGTGCATACATAAAAAATTAATTATAGCATTAATGGTAGGTATTTTTATGCCCGATATACGTGAAGGTAGTGTACATAATCATAATTACGAAAGCTTTCAAACCCTTTATCGGCAACACATTATGATTGAACTAAAAATCAGCACCTTCATATTCAAAAGGCCTAATACTCAACAAATTCAAAATCCATTCCTTCAATTGGATATTAAAATTTAAATAGACATAGGAAGCCTTTTTGTAATTGGCTAAAGTGGTTCATCAACCCTTGCAATGCACCATCTTTGTAGTCCCTTAGCTTCTTGCTAAGCTAGCTTCTCAATATATTCGTTAAAAGATAAAGCAAGTCAAAAGCGGAGGGAAGATCCCAGCCTGAAAACCAATGTGATACCTTAAGTTTTCCAAGTCGAAAAGATCAACTTGCCAATCAAACAACCGGGCAATTACTCAGGCCAGGTTGGGTCCAATTTAATAAATTGCATTAATGAAAGAAAAAATCAAACATAGTGTTAGTTTTGTGGACAAATATTAATATGTGTATGTCTAGAATCGAACTCGACACTGCGGGATTGCACACTTTACGTATGAGAATCGATGTTAAATAATTAATATATAAATAGTTATATTTAATTATTAAATCACAAATAAAGTGACTAATACATTGGGTGGATTATGACCCTACCTGTTGAAGGTAGTTATAATATTGGATGTCGGAAGTAATTGGAGGTTTTGGTCGAAGGTTTGTGGATGCGATTCGTTGGATATTAGTTTACAAGTTTTGGCTTGTTTTGCATATCATGATTGTCTGATTCGTTTGGAGATAGAAACTTCATATTAATTTTATTTTGACGATTGTGTTAAATTCAGTTTGAGTTTTGGTGATTAATGGTTTTGTTCGTTTAGCTATTGGAATTTGGAGTTAATATTGGTATTGATATCGGTACTAATTATTGGTTCTGAACCAGAATGAGTTTTTAAGAATCTGATTTTGGTTATCAGTATTTGGATGGTTAATAGTTTGGTTTGTCGTGGTATTAGTATTTGTATTGGGTTATTGTTTGGTTTGGATTCTAAATTGGTATTTCATTTTGTGTTGGTGATTGTGATGCAATAGTCTTAGCTAATCCGACTACCTCTTGAGTAGTTATGTGTTGCATTTCGACATCGACAACCTGCTTTGGTTGCTTTGGTTTCGCATCTGATTATCTATCTGGTTTCATCTGCCTGAATATGCTCTGTCTGCCTGAATCTGCTATCTTTATTTGAATTTACTATATCTGCATTTGTTTTTATGAATGTGCTCTGTATACATCTGTCTGCCTGAATATGCTCTTTCTGCATCTGCTTTCCTGATTCTGGTTTGTCTTCATCTGTCTGCCTGAATCTGCTCTTCATCTCATCTTACTGCATCTATCTGCCAGAATCTGCTCTAGTTCTTCTTCGTATTTGTGTGGCTCTGCTCTCCATGTCTGCCAGTTCTACTCTTTTTCCCCTGCTTGCTTCTGTGCTCAGCAACTGTCTACATCTGCCTGATTCTGTTATGCATCTGGTTCTGTCTGTTCTACTCTCGTTCATCTCCGTACTTGTGTTACTCTGCTATCTGGATCTGCATTTTTTTTGGGTTTTGCATTAACTTTGGTTCGTCTGTTTTCAGACCTGGCTGATTTCGCCTTGTTACAGTTTGGATTGCATCGGATTGAGACTCCAGCTAGCATCGAGATCGCACTCTAGGACACTCCGCTCTTTGTTCGTTTTTCAGTTTAGTTTATTTTCTGATTGACAAACTCCCAATGTCCATTGTAAGTTTGAGGGGGGATATTAGATAATAAGGCTTATAGGTCCGACACATTGGTTTAGGCCCGTTTAACAATTAGGGTTTGTCTTTGTCTTTTCTATTTAATGTCTTTGTATCGTAACTAGTTAGCTGAATCTGATAATATAATTTTCAGTATTCCCTCTAATTTCTACAATCTCAAGTATTGATTTCTTGCAAGTGAGTGCTTTTATCAAAAGTAAAAAATCAATGGTACCCAATCACGTCTTCCACGAGTTATAGAGGAGGTGAGATGTAGACAACCTTACCCCACCCGAAGGTAGAGAGGCGACTTCCAGAAGACCTCCGGCCTTTTAGCAGAGAGTGAGGATCGAACCCTTGCCTTTGTCTTTAAAGGAGAGGGTTTTTCCAACTGATCCAACCCTGCTTTTATCAGAAAGTGCTTTTATGTAATTCTCCGATAACTGTCTCTTGAGTCATGTTCAACATTAAAAAGCCACAGGAGGGTATGCCTGTGACGAGCCTTTTTTATTCATTTGGATCTCATGGAATTGATATCATGGAATTGTAATTAAAGCACCGGCTGCTCTAATCTTTGGCGATATACATGCACCACGCCACTACTGCAGTGGTAGACGTAGCTTATAGCTAGGCCCTGCCCGAGAACCACTGGGATAAAAATTTGTTTGTAATAGATTTAGAAAGTCTAATCCTAAATTGATATCATGGAACTGTAATTAAAGCTCCAGTTGCTCTAATCTTTTGCGATATACGTGCACCACCTATGCCACTATCGCAGTGGTGGATCTAGGTGCTGCCCAAGAACCACTAGGACAAAAATTATTTGTAATCTATTTAGAAATATCTTTCGGACCTACCTTATAAATGTTTTGGAAACCTCCTTGGATTATTTTAGGAATATTAACTAATTTTAGTCTTAAAAAATATTTTTAGCCCCCCCCCCCCCTACCCCATCCCCAAAAAAAAAAAAAAAAAAAAAAGTTAAGGTTGAGTGTAAGCATATAATCATCGCTTTAATGAATAGCATACATAAATAATTAATTATAGCATTAATGGTAGGTATTTTTATGCCCGATATACGTGAAGGTAGTGTACATAATCATAATTACGAAAGCTTTCAAGCCCTTAATCGGCAACACATTATGATTGAACTAAAAATCAGCACCTTCATATTCAAAAGGCCTAATACTCAACAAATTCAAAATCCATTCCTTCAATTGGATATTAAAGTTTAAATAGACATAGGAAGCCTTTTTGTAATTGGCTAAAGTGGTTCATCAACCCTTGCAATGCACCATCTTTGTAGTCCCTTAGCTTCTTGCTAAGCTAGCTTCTCAATATATTCGTTAGAAGATAAAGCAAGTCAAAAGCGGAGGGACGATCCCAGCCTGAAAACCAATGTGATACCTTAAGTTTTCCAATTCGAAAAGATCAACTTGCCAATCAAACAACCGGGCAATTACTCAGGCCAGGTTGGGTCCAATTTAATAAATTGCATTAATGAAAGAAAAAATCAAACATAGTGTTAGTTTTGTGGACAAATATTAATATGTGTATGTCTAGAATCGAACTCGAGACTACGGGATTGCACACTTTACGTATGAGAATCGATGTTAAATAATTAATATATAAATAGTTATATTTAATTATTAAATTATAAATAAAGTGACTAATACATTGGGTGGATTATGACCCTACCTGTTGAAGGTAGTTATAATATTGGATGTCGGAAGTAATTGGAGGTTTTGGTCGAAGGTTTGTGGATGCGATTCGTTGGATATTAGTTTACAAGTTTTGGCTTGTTTTGCATATCATGATTGTCTGATTCGTTTGGAGATAGAAACTTCATATTAATTTTATTTTGACGATTGTGTTAAATTCAGTTCGAGTTTTGGTGATTAACGGTTTTGTTCGTTTAGCTATTGGAATTTGGAGTTAATATTGGTATTGATATCGGTATCGGTATTGAATTGGAAATTGGTTTGTGTCGGTGATGCTGGTGTAATAGTATTAACTAATTGATTAAGTATTTAGTAGTTATGTGTTGCGTCTTGGCATCAACAACATGTTTTGGTTCTACATTTGGTTATGCTTGGTTACACCTGGTCTGCATCTGTATGATTTCATATGGTTTTGTTTGGTTCAACACCTGTCCGAATTTCACCATGCATCTAGTTCTTGTATATATGGTTCTCCACTGTCTGGTTTTGTCTGCCTGAATCTACATCAATTTGTCTTCATCTAGTCTATCTGCATGCATTTGCCTGCCTGAATATGCTCATTCATATATTTTTCTTGGAGTTCGAGAAAATGTACATGGATATGTTATTTTATTCGTTTGATGACACAACAATTCTGATTTCGTTTGGTTGGTTTCGAATTGGTACTAGTTATTGGTTCTGAACCAGAATGAGTTTTTAAGAATCTGATTTTGGTTATCAGTATTTGGATGGTTAATAGTTTGGTTTGTCGTGGTATTAGTATTAGTATTGGGTTATTGTTTGGTTTGGATTCTAAATTGGTATTTCATTTTGTGTTGGTGATTGTGATGCAATAGTCTTAGCTAATCCGACTACCTCTTGAGTAGTTATGTGTTGCATTTCGACATCGACAACCTGCTTTGGTTGCTTTGGTTTCGCATCTGATTATCTATCTGGTTTCATCTGCCTGAATATGGCTCTGTCTGCCTGAATCTGCTATCTTTATTTGAATTTACTATATCTGCATTTGTTTTTATGAATGTGCTCTGTTTACATCTGTCTGCCTGAATATGCTCTTTCTGCATCTGCTTTCCTGATTCTGGTTTGTCTTCATCTGTCTGCCTGAATCTGCTCTTCATCTCATCTTACTGCATCTATCTGCCAAGAATCTGCTCTAGTTCTTCTTCGTATTTGTGTGGCTCTGCTCTCCATGTCTGCCCAGTTCTACTCTTTTTCCCCTGCTTGCTTCTGTGCTCAGCAACTGTCTACATCTGCCTGATTCTGTTATGCATCTGGTTCTGCTGTTCTACTCTCGTTCATCTCCGTACTTGTGTTACTCTGCTATCTGGATCTGCATTTTGTTTGGGTTTTGCATTAACTTTGGTTCGTTTGTTTTCAGACCTGGCTGATTTCGCCTTGTTACAGTTTGGATTGCATCGGATTGAGACTCCAGCTAGCATCGAGATCGCACTCTAGGACACTCCGCTCTTTGTTCGTTTTTCAGTTTAGTTTATTTTGTGATTGACAAACTCCCAATGTCCATTGTAAGTTTGAGGGGGGATATTAGATAATAAGGCTTATAGGTCCGACACATTGGTTTAGGCCCGTTTAACAATTAGGGTTTGTCTTTGTCTTTTCTATTTAATGTCTTTGTATCGTAACTAGTTAGCTGAATCTGATAATATAATTTTCAGTATTCCCTCTAATTTCTACAATCTCAAGTATTGATTTCTTGCAAGTGAGTGCTTTTATCAAAAGTAAAAAATCAATGGTACCCAATCACGTCTTCCACGAGTTATAGAGGAGGTGAGATGTAGACAACCTTACCCCACCCGAAGGTAGAGAGGCGACTTCCAGAAGACCTCCGGCCTTTTAGCAGAGAGTGAGGATCGAACCCTTGCCTTTGTCTTTAAAGGAGAGGTTTTTCCAACTGATCCAACCCTGCTTTTATAAATCTTTTGTAATTCTCCGATAACTGTCTCTTGAGTATGTTCAACATTAAAAAGCCACAGAGGGTATGCCTGTGACGAGCCTTTTTTATTCATTTGGATCTCATGGAATTGATATCATGGAATTGTAATTAAAGCACCGGCTGCTCTAATCTTTGGCGATATACATGCACCACGCCACTACTGCAGTGGTAGACGTAGCTTATAGCTAGGCCCTGCCCGAGAACCACTGGGATAAAATTTGTTTGTAATAGATTTAGAAAGTCTAATCCTAAATTGATTCATGGAACTGTAATTAAAGCTCCATTTGCTCTAATCTTTTGCGATATACGTGCACCACCTATGCCACTATCGCAGTGGTGGATCTAGGTGCTGCCCAAGAACCGATAGGACAAAAATTATTTGTAATCTATTTAGAAATATCTTTCGGACCTACCTTATAAATTTTTTGGAAACCTCCTTGGATTATTTTAGGAATATTAACTAATTTTAGTCTTAAAAAATATTTTTAAGCCCCCCCCCCATACCCCATCCCAAAAAAAAAAAAAAAAAAAAAAAAAAAAAAAAAAAAAAGTTAAGGTTGAGTGTAAGCATATAATCATCGCTTTAATGATGTGCATACATAAATAATTAATTATAGCATTAATGGTAGGTATTTTTATGCCCGATATACGTGAAGGTAGTGTACATAATCATAATTACGAAAGCTTTCAAGCCCTTTATCGGCAACACATTATGAGTGAACTAAAAATCAGCACCTTCATATTCAAAAGGCCTAATACTCAACAAATTCAAAATCCATTCCTTCAATTGGATATTAAAATTTAAATAGACATAGGAAGCCTTTTTGTAATTGGCTAAAGTGGTTCATCAACCCTTGCAATGCACCATCTTCGTAGTCCCTTAACTTCTTGCTAAGCTAGCTTCTCAATATATTCGTTAGAAGATAAAGCAAGTCAAAAGCGGAGGGACGATCCCAGCCTGAAAACCAATGTGATACCTTAAGTTTTCCAATTCGAAAAGATCAACTTGCCAATCAAACAACCGGGCAATTACTCAGGCCAGGTTGGGTCCAATTTAATAAATTGCATTAATGAAAGAAAAAATCAAACATAGTGTTAGTTTTGTGGACAAATATTAATATGTGTATGTCTAGAATCGAACTCGAGACTACGGGATTGCACACTTTACGTATGAGAATCGATGTTAAATAATTAATATATAAATAGTTATATTTAATTATTAAATTATAAATAAAGTGACTAATACATTGGGTGGATTATGACCCAAACCTGTTGAAGGTAGTTATAATATTGGATGTCGGAAGTAATTGGAGGTTTTGGTCAAAGGTTTGTGGATGCGATTCGTTGGATATTAGTTTACAAGTTTTGGCTTGTTTTGCATATCATGATTGTCTGATTCGTTTGGAGATAGAAACTTCATATTAATTTTATTTTGACGATTGTGTTAAATTCAGTTTGAGTTTTGGTGATTAATGGTTTTGTTCATTTAGCTGTTGGAATTTGGAGTTAATATTGGTATTGATATCGGTATCGGTATTGAATTGGAAATTGGTTTGTGTCGGTGATGCTGGTGTAATAGTATTAACTAATTGATTAAGTATTTAGTAGTTATGTGTTGCGTCTTGGCATCAACAACATGTTTTGGTTCTACATTTGGTTATGCTTGGTTACATCTGGCTCTGCATCTGTATGATTTCATATGGTTTTGTTTGGTTCAACACCTGTCCGAATTTCACCATGCATCTAGTTCTTGTATAAATGGTTCTCCACTGTCTGGTTTTGTCTGCCTGAATCTACATCAATTTGTCTTCATCTAGTCTATCTGCATGCATTTGCCTGCCTGAATATGCTCATTCATATATTTTTCTTGAAGTTCGAGAAAATGTACATGGATATGTTATTTTATTCGTTTGATGACACAACAATTCTGATTTCGTTTGGTTGGTTTCGAATTGGTACTAGTTATTGGTTCTGAACCAGAATGAGTTTTTAAGAATCTGATTTTGGTTATCAGTATTTGGATGGTTAATAGTTTAATTTGTCGTGGTATTAGTATTTGTAATAGGTTATTGTTTGGTTTGGATTCTAAATTGGTATTTCATTTTGTGTTGGTGATTGTGATGCAATAGTCTTAGCTAATCCGACTACCTCTTGAGTAGTTATGTGTTGCATTTCGACATCGACAACCTGCTTTGGTTGCTTTGGTTTCGCATCTGATTATCTATCTAGTTTCATCTGCCTGAATATGCCCTATCTGCCTGAATCTGCTATCTTTATTTGAATTTACTATATCTGCATTTTTTTGTATGAATGTGCTCTGTATACATCTGTCTGCCTGAATATGCTCTTTCTGCATCTGCTTTCCTGATTCTGGTTTGTCTTCATCTGTCTGCCTGAATCTGCTCTTCATCTCATATTACTGCATCTATCTGCCTAAATCTGCTCTAGTTCTTCTTCATATTTTTGTGGCTCTGCTCTCCATGTCTGCCAGTTCTACTCTTTTTCCCCTGCTTGCTTCTGTGCTCAGCAACTGTCTACATCTGCCTGATTCTGTTATGCATCTGGTTCTGTCTGTTCTACTATCGTTCATCTCCATACTTGTGTTACTCTGCTATCTGGATCTGCATTTCGTTTGGCTTTTGCATTAACTTTGGTCCGTCTGTTTTCAGACCTGGCTGATTTTGCCATGTTACAGTTTGGATTGCGTCGGATTGAGACTCCGGCTTGCATCGAGATCGCACTCTAGGACACTCCGCTCTTTGTTCATTTTTCAGTTTAGTTTATTTTGTGATTGACAAACTCCCAATATTCATTGTAAGTTTGAGGGGGGGATATTAGATAATAAGGCTTATAGGTCCAACACATTGTTTTAGGCCCGTTTAACAATTAGGGTTTGTCTTTGTCTTTTCTATTTAATGTCTTTGTATCGTAACTAGTTAGCTGAATCTGATAATATAATTTTCAGTATTCCCTCTAATTTCTACAATCTCGAGTATTGATTTTTTGCAAGTGAGTGCTTTTATCACAAGTTAAAAATCAATCGTACCCAATCACGTCTTCCACGAGTTATAGAGGAGGTGAGATGTAGACAACCTTACCCCACCCGAAGGTAGAGAGGCGACTTCCAGAAGACCTCCGGCCTTTTAGCAAAGAGTGAGGATCGAACCCTTGCCTTTGTCTTTAAAGGAGAGGGTTTTTCCAACTGATCCAACCCTGCTTTTATCAGAAAGTGCTTTTATGTAATTCTCTGATAACTGTCTCTTGAGTCATGTTCAACATTAAAAAGCCATAGGAGGGTATGCCTGTGACGAGCCTTTTTTATTCATTTGGATCTTATCGAATTGATATCATGGAATTGTAATTAAAGCACCGGCTGCTCTATTCTTTGGCAAGATACTTGCACCACGCCACTACTGCAGTGGTAGACGTAGCTTATAGCTAGGCCCTGCCCGAGAACCACTGGGATAAAAATTTGTTTGTAATAGATTTAGAAAGTCTAATCCTAAATTGATATCATGGAACTGTAATTAAAGCTCCAGTTGCTCTAATCTTTTGCGATATACGTGCACCACCTATGCCACTATCGCAGTGGTGGATCTAGGTGCTGCCCAAGAACCACTAGGACAAAAATTATTTGTAATCTATTTAGAAATATCTTTCGGACCTACCTTATAAATTTGTTTTTAATTTTAGTCTTAAAAAATATTTTTAGCCCCCCCCCCCTACCCCATCCCCAAAAAAAAAAAAAAAAAAAAGTTAAGGTTGAGTGTAAGCATATAATCATCGCTTTAATGATGTGCATACATAAATAATTAATTATAGCATTAATGGTAGGTATTTTTATGCCCGATATACGTGAAGGTAGTGTACATAATCATAATTACGAAAGCTTTCAAGCCCTTCCTCGGCAACACATTATGATTGAACTAAAAATCAGCACCTTCATATTCAAAAGGCCTAATACTCAACAAATTCAAAATCCATTCCTTCAATTGGATATTAAAATTTAAATAGACATAGGAAGCCTTTTTGTAATTGGCTAAAGTGGTTCATCAACCCTTGCAATGCACCATCTTTGTAGTCCCTTAGCTTCTTGCTAAGCTAGCTTCTCAATATATTCGTTAGAAGATAAAGCAAGTCAAAAGCGGAGGAACGATCCCAGCCTGAAAACCAATGTGATACCTTAAGTTTTCCAAGTCGAAAAGATCAACTTGCCAATCAAACAACCGGGCAATTACTCAGGCCAGGTTGGGTCCAATTTAATAAATTGCATTAATGAAAGAAAAAATCAAACATAGTGTTAGTTTTGTGGACAAATATTAATATGTGTATGTCTAGAATCGAACTCGAGACTACGGGATTGCACACTTTACGTATGAGAATCGATGTTAAATAATTAATATATAAATAGTTATATTTAATTATTAAATTATAAATAATAGTGACTAATACATTGGGTGGATTATGACCCTACCTGTTGAAGGTAGTTATAATATTGGATGTCGGAAGTAATTGGAGGTTTTGGTCGAAGGTTTGTGGATGGGGATTCGTTGGATATTAGTTTACAAGTTTTGGCTTGTTTTGCATATCATGATTGTCTGATTCGTTTGGAGATAGAAACTTCATATTAATTTTATTTTGACGATTGTGTTAAATTCAGTTTGAGTTTTGGTGATTAATGGTTTTGTTCGTTTAGCTATTGGAATTTGGAGTTAATATTGGTATTGATATCGGTATCGGTATTGAATTGGAAATTGGTTTGTGTCGGTGATGCTGGTGTAATAGTATTAACTAATTGATTAAGTATTTAGTAGTTATGTGTTGCGTCTTGGCATCAACAACATGTTTTGGTTCTACATTTGGTTATGCTTGGTTACATCTTGCTCTGCATCTGTATGATTTCATATGGTTTTGTTTGGTTCAACACCTGTCCGAATTTCACCATGCATCTAGTTCTTGTATATATGGTTCTCCACTGTCTGGTTTTGTCTGCCTGAATCTACATCAATTTGTCTTCATCTAGTCTATCTGCATGCATTTGCCTGCCTGAATATGCTCATTCATATATTTTTCTTGGAGTTCGAGAAAATGTACATGGATATGTTATTTTATTCGTTTGATGACACAACAATTCTGATTTCGTTTGGTTGGTTTCGAATTGGTACTAGTTATTGGTTCTGAACCAGAATGAGTTTTTAAGAATCTGATTTTGGTTATCAGTATTTGGATGGTTAATAGTTTGGTTTGTCGTGGTATTAGTATTTGTAATGGGTTATTGTTTGGTTTGGATTCTAAATTGGTATTTCATTTTGTGTTGGTGATTGTGATGCAATAGTCTTAGCTAATCCGACTACCTCTTGAGTAGTTATGTGTTGCATTTCGACATCGACAACCTGCTTTGGTTGCTTTGGCTTCACATCTGATTATCTATCTGGTTTCATCTGCCTGAATATGCACTATCTGCCTGAATCTGCTATCTTTATTTGAATTAACTATATCTCCATTTTTTTGTATGAATGTGCTCTGTATACATCTGTCTGCCTGAATATGCTCTTTCTGCATCTGCTTTCCTGATTCTTGTTTGTCTTCATCTGTCTGCCTGAATCTGCTCTTCATCTCATCTTACTGCATATGTCTGCCAGAATCTGCTCTAGTTCTTCTTCGTATTTGTGTGGCTCTGCTCTCCATGTCTGCCAGTTCTACTCTTTTTCCCCTGCTTGCTTCTGTGCTTAGCAACTGTCTACATCTGCCTGATTCTGTTATGCATCTGGTTATGTCTGTTCTACTCTCGTTCATCTCCATACTTGTGTTACTCTGCTATCTGGATCTGCATTTCGTTTGGTTTTGCATTAACTTTGGTTCGTCTGTTTTCAGACCTGGCTGATTTCGCCTTGTTACAGTTTGGATTGCTTCGGATTGAGACTCCGGCTAGCATCGAGATCGCACTCTAGGACACTCCGCTCTTTGTTCGTTTTTCAGTTTAGTTTATTTTGTGATTGACAAACTCCCAATGTCATTGTAAGTTTGAGGGGGGATATTAGATAATAAGGCTTATAGGTCCGACACATGGTTTAGGCCCGTTTAACAATTAGGGTTTGTCTTTGTCTTTTCTATTTAATGTCTTTGTATCGTAACTAGTTAGCTGAATCTGATAATATAATTTTCAGTATTCCCTCTAATTTCTACAATCTCAAGTATTGATTTCTTGCAAGTGAGTGCTTTTATCACAAGTTAAAAATCAATGGTACCCAATCACGTCTTCCACGAGTTATAGAGGAGGTGAGATGTAGACAACCTTACCCCACCCGAAGGTAGAGAGGCGACTTCCAGAAGACCTCCGGCCTTTTAGCAAAGAGTGAGGATCGAACCCTTGCCTTTGTCTTTAAAGGAGAGGGTTTTTCCAACTGATCCAACCTTGCTTTTATCAAAAAGTGCTTTTATGTAATTCTCCGATAACTGTCTCTTGAGTCAGGTTCAACATTAAAAAGCCACAGGAGGGTATGCCTGTGACGAGCCTTTTTTATTCATTTGGATCTCATGGAATTGATATCATGGAATTGTAATTAAAGCACCGGCTGCTCTAATCTTTGGCGATATACTTGCACCACGCCACTACTGCAGTGGTAGACGTAGCTTATAGCTAGGCCCTGCCCGAGAACCACTGGGATAAAAATTTGTTTGTAATAGATTTAGAAAGTCTAATCCTAAATTGATATCATGGAACTGTAATTAAAGCTCCAGTTGCTCTAATCTTTTGCGATATACGTGCACCACCTATGCCACTATCGCAGTGGTGGATCTAGGTGCTGCCCAAGAACCACTAGGACAAAAATTATTTGTAATCTATTTAGAAATATCTTTCGGACCTACCTTATAAATGTTTTGGAAACCTCCTTGGATTATTTTTGGAATATTAACTAATTTTAGTCTTAAAAAATATTTTTAGCCCCCCCCCCCCCCCCCCCTACCCCATCCCCAAAAAAAAAAAAAAAAAAAAAAAAAAAAAGTTAAGGTTGAGTGTATGCATATAATCATCGCTTTAATGATGTGCATACATAAATAATTAATTATAGCATTAATGGTAGGTATTTTTATGCCCTATATACGTGAAGGTAGTGTACATAATCATAATTACGAAAGCTTTCAAGCCCTTTATCGGCAACACATTATGATTGAACTAAAAATCAGCACCTTCATATTCAAAAGGCCTAATACTCAACAAATTCAAAATCCATTCCTTCAATTGGATATTAAAATTTAAATAGACATAGGAAGCCTTTTTGTAATTGGCTAAAGTGGTTCATCAACCCTTGCAATGCACCATCTTTGTAGTCCCTTAGCTTCTTGCTAAGCTAGCTTCTCAATATATTCGTTAGAAGATAAAACAAGTCACAAGCGGAGGGACGATCCCAGCCTGAAAACCAATGTGATACCTTAAGTTTTCCAATTCGAAAAGATCAACTTGTCAATCAAACAACTGGGCAATTACTCTTACCATCTTGGGTCCAATTTAATAAATTGCATTAATGAAAGAAAAAATCAAACATAGTGTTAGTTTTGTGGACAAATATTAATATGTGTATGTCTAGAATCAAACTCGAGACTACGGGATTGCACACTTTACGTATGAGAATCGATGTTAAATAATTAATATATAAATAGTTATATTTAATTATTAAATCACAAATAAAGTGACTAATACATGAGGGACTTATTAGTACGAAAACCAAACCCTTGGGGTGTTGGTTGTGACTAGTCGAATAAGGAAAAAGGAGGGGGTTGAGTGTCGAGTTTTTGAACTTAAGGAGGTTCTAGCAATAACTTTTTGGACAAGGTTAAATGCTTAATATAATACCCTTGGTGAGCTCAATATGATCGAGACTTTTAATTATCCCTAAAGTCTGATGCATGCAACTCTAATACTTTATTCTGTTCGACATGTAAGTTAAGAATATGCATTGTGTATGCATGATTACTATAACATGCATGCAGTATGCATGCAATATCTTTAACGCATGTTACCTTTATTTGTTCTATTCGATCAGTAGCTATGAACCTTAAGGGTTTAATTGTTTTGATCGTGTATTATCAAGAACATCAAACCCTAGTTGTTGTGATGTTTTATTTGTGATTCAAGAACTAGCATTCACATCGAATCGCTATTAGTACGTGTGTACAAGATCGTTGTAATTAACTTACTTTAATTAATACCATCTTGGATTGAGAAACAAAAAGTTAAGGGGTTTCTTGTTAATCCTTTGTTTGTTAAAGAAGAAGAATTGAAGTTTAGATCCTTTTTCTTGCTAAGATCAAAGGTACGTATCTTTAATATTCGGTTAATCTCTTTACATGTTAAATATTGATTCTTTGCTTCCGCTACGTGCTTTGGTGATGTAGAATTAATTATATAATTGTTATGGTATTTAAATTCCAACAGTGGCATCACGAGCCGTTTAACATGTAAATGTATTACCGAAACGCATAAAAATCGAATTTTGATTTGGATTAAACATGTTAGTCAAATTTTTTAGGGTTTTAGCCTTTTGTGGGGGGGGGGGGTCGATCCCCTCTTAATTAAAAGCTAGTTTTGTAACCCAAAAATTAGGAACATGTTTGTTTATGTGTGTAAAGGGTTACGTTCCTTGACTTGTGTATTAATCCATGATAAATTCATGCAAGGTTATCATGGATTTGTGTTTGTAATTAATTTTTAAGTTACTTGCTACATGTAATTATAAGATAGATCTAAAGTTAGGGAAGACCTAATTAATTAAATTAATGAATCTTTTATGTGCAACGTGGTATATGCTTGCTAAGGCTTACGCAACCAACGTGTTGGTGTATGTGGTCCATTGGTACCATTAGCTCGAAAACCAATGGGAGTCTTAGTAATTATATGCATAATAATTCACACATAGATTATTAATAGGATTTATCAAAAGGTTTGCAAGTGGCTATATGATTTAATGGTTAAGATTATATGCGTTATTATGTATTTATTTATTTTTATTAAATTACTTGTCCCTTTTGTTTAAATTATTGTTGAATTGTAAGCAAAAAGAGGGTAATTTTTGGAATAGAAAATAAATTGACCTAATAACTATGAAACCTTGATGTGGTAAATTATATATTGCCAAGTCTTATGTGCCGACAGTGGTTCGCTTCGCACGGTAATTTGCTCCCAGACGAGACTAGCAATTTTATAATTTACAACATAATTTTTTAAGACTTAGTATCATAAACTTTTGATTGACTGATGAGTTTTGTACCAATAGTGTGAACGGCTCACCCAGTTTAGACAAACTATAAGAGGGGTATAAGGAGGCTTGACAATAAATTGTCATCCGAAAGGGACGCGTTTTTAATTAGCCTTCGGGCGGGCATTTGTCTCTCTGCTCCTTTGTGCGTCTAATTGGAGCTACCAAGTAATGCTATTATTTTGTACAAAATCATCTTAAGGGTGAATTGACCTCAATTCCAAGCGCCAATTTTGTGGTAATTATCCGAATAACTTGGGTCTTTTGACTCATGCAGTAGTAGGATATAGTGGGCGATAATTGGAGGTAATTCTTTGATTAGTGAACCCAATACCTCAATTAAAACTTTGTTGATTTAACTCTTAGCTAAATTGGTAATTAAATTGTTTTGAAAACTTATGATACGAAGATGTGTGCATGCTTCTTCGTACATATTTTGATTGTCACATCAAAATAAATACCCTAAAAATTTAAGTCCATGCAATCTAATTATAAGAGACACTTGGAGTTAATATTTAGCGTAAGTGAGACCTTGACCTAGATATTAATGACAAGATAAATTTCCATGGCGTGACACCGTGACATGGAGTATTTGCAGTTTCTAAATTAGACAACTTAATTAAGTTGTAAGTGAGACCTTGAAACTTAAAGCATAAGATGGGAAGAAACATGCTTACTTTGCAAAATTGTTTTTGGCATATGTAATTTCCATAATGATCTAGGAGACGGAAATTGTTTGCTGATTATTGTACGACAGATTACCATATTTTGTACTTTCACTGCTAGCAGATCAACTGATGTAGTGAAACTATGAAAATTTGGATCCTAGTTTTCAAGAAGATTAAATGGATATATGAATATTTCCTGGGTAATTTTCTTTTCTTGAAAAATTGTATTATTGAATATACTAAAATGAATTTTGTAAATTCTTTTAATGTATTAATGCAACGTTAAAACCGTAAACGTGGGGCATTCTTTTAGTGAGAAATTGATCTACACCCGTAGGGGTTTTTTGCTAGAGTCAACTTTACTAAAAGAATAAACCTATTCTACTTTCTTTGAGAAGAGTGAGACTTAATCCTATTCTTTTTCATTAATGAGAAAGGTATGATAGGAAAATTAGAATTGTCTAAATTCTAAGAAATAACTCATAGCAAACTTTAATAGTTAAGAAAATTGCACATTTTATGAGTTATTAAAGGGGTTTTTGCATATATATCCTTCCGAAAATGCATAATTGCATATATATCCAAAGCATGCATAAAAACCATTGTACTATGTGCATCAAAAACTTGTACAAAAGATATATATGCAATTATTCACTTTGGGAGGGATATATATGCAATTCAGCCGTTATTAAATTAGAAGCTAGACTAGTTACCGCTAATTGGTAAAAGGCAAACTAGCATGATTTATCTAGTTGTTGTGCTTTGACCACCTAAAGATGCTTGTTGGGAATTTCGAAAATAAGATATTTCTTGTTGCTGCCGATAGTGAAAGCTGGTTCCTGCCGATAATTGTGGTTCCTGCTGAAGATCATTGATGCTGATAGTTTTATCTTGTTTCTGCTGATAGTAGTTGTTACTGCGGGTTTTGTTAGTTGTTATCTCGTATGTTTAGTATGTTTATTTTTAGAAGAGATCATGTTTATCTCTTTACACGTTTTCTTGTATGACGGGTTAGGGTTAGGGTTTCTTATCATTATAAAAGAAACATCCCGTCTATGAGTTTGATACATCTTTTACAAGTAAACAATCTTCAATAAAATTATCTTTTAGTTCATTATACGATCCATAGAGGATCATAGCATTAGTTCTTTTCTTTTCTTGTTCGTACTCAGAGATTCTCTTGTAGTGTGCTTGTGATTACATAGGCATCCTACCGATCCACATAGGCTCAAAGATCTAGCAGGTGTGTTAGATTCAACAAGTGGTATCAGAGCCTCGTGAGGATCTCTGATCAAGAAGCAAAAGTTCTCAAAACAATCTCTCTAAACCCTTTCACAATGGGCGATGAAAACCCTGAATTCGCTGCCATTAACAATGAAGAACCTGAACCCACAAAAATTCAACAACAAATTGTTACAACCACTGTGTCCAACAGTAATGCTAAGTTCCCGTATCTTAAGAAGGAAGAGTATGAAGTCTGGGCTATGAAGATGGAGTAATGGATCTCCAACAGTGATCACCATCTTTGGAATGTTATCCTCACTGGGAATAGCAAGAAGAGAATTGGAAGAGATAAGAATGGGGGTATCATGATTCTCCCTCCTACATCAGCTGAGGAGCAACTGGCTGTGCAAAGGGAAACTAAAGCAAGAACTCTCTTGCTTCAGGCTCTCCCAGAGGATCACATGGGTGATTTTCATCACCTGGATGATGCTAGAGAAATCTGGCTTACTCTAAAAGCTAGATTCGGTGGGAATGAGGAGTCCAAAAAGATGAGGAAATCAATGCTTAAGCAGGAATTTCAGGAGTTCAAGATCTCTGAGGAAGAAGGTATTCACAAAGGGTATGATCGATTTCACAAGATCCTCAGCCAACTTAATCAGTTGCAGGCTCGACCAGACAATGAAGACTGCAACACAAAGTTTCTGAGGGCTTTACCTTCATCCTGGTCTCAAGTTTCCATAACTCTGAAAGCCAAAGGAGGATTGGACTACCTA
The DNA here is from genome assembly GCA_021014915.2 of Artemisia tridentata subsp. tridentata. Taxonomy (NCBI): domain Eukaryota; kingdom Viridiplantae; phylum Streptophyta; class Magnoliopsida; order Asterales; family Asteraceae; genus Artemisia; species Artemisia tridentata. The sequence continues at coordinate 214,532,312 of CP139507.1, forward strand.
AGCTTTGACGATCTGTACAACAAGCTCAAGACCCTAGAGATTGACATCAAAGGGGTTTCTACTTATTCATCTCATACACCTACTCATACTGCATTTGTTAGTGCTTCCAGTACTAACAAGGTCTCTCATGGTGATAGCCCAAACCCCTCATCTTCATCTATTTCCTATTCTCCTGCAACACCAAGATCTCAATCAAGGAATGACAATGTTGTTGAGGAAATTCTTCATTCATTTGTTGCTGAAAGTACTCCACAACAGCAATTTATGTATGATGACTTTGATCAAATTGATCAATTTGATTTGGAGGAGATGGACATCAAGTGGCAGCTAGCTATGCTGTCATTAAAAGTTAACAGGTTTGAGCAGCAGTCTAGGAGGAAGCTCAATCTCAATGGAAGGGAAGGTGCAAGGTTTGACAGAAGGAAGGTGAAGTGCTTCAAATGTGGTCAGATAGGTCACTTTGCCAGAGAATGTCAAGACAAGAAAGATGATGATAGAACAAGGTATTCGGCATTCAGAATGAAAGAATTAGAGTCAGAGGATAAAGCTCTTGTGTCTGTGGATTCAATGCTGGATTGGGGACAACATGAGGAGACTGGAGCTTCACGGATTTATGGGATGATTGCTGGAAATGGAGCTGAGACACATGTGGCTGGAGAATTTGGAATGATGGGCTATCCAACTCAGGTACTTAAGTGTCCTTTTGATTGTGAAATTAAATATACTAAATTGTAAAAGGATAGTGAAATTAAATACACTGAGTTAAAAAGGGAATTTGATGAGATTGAGCCTGAATTTAATAAACTATTTGTTGAAATTCAAGCTTATAAAAAGGCTCTTAAAACAGTGGAAAAACAAAAGGCTTGGCATGAAGCGAATCAGCTTGCTTATGAAGAGAAAATAAGGGTTTTACAGAGAGATTTAGAGAACACCACTAATGAACTTAAATATTCTGAATCTCAAGTTGCTAAGATCAAATTAGAAAATCAGGATTTAAAGGCTAAACTGGATAGTGAAGTGGCTAGGATAAATTCATGGCAACAATCAGAAAAATATCTTGTTAACTATGGTACTCAGTCTGGTTGGCGTAAGAAAGGGTTGGGATATGAGGATGGGGAATATAACCCTAGGATATTTGACCCTACCCCTAAGGAAGTTGATTATCAAACACTTGTTAAGTTTGTTAAGGAAGGAGGGATGAATGCAGTTCCTCCACCTATAAGAGGTGTTTTTAAGCCTGTCCCTATCCACTCAGCCCTTGACCTTGACTTTGATGATTCACAAATGACTTATGGCAAAAAGGCAAAGAACTTGCCTGATCTTGATTGTGACTCTAATGAATTTGTCTCTTGTTCTAACAGTGACAAATCTGAAGAAATCAAGACTGAGGACTATGCCACATGTGGATTAAGTGAGAAGTCTGCATCAATAAAATCAGAAGATCTGTCTTCAAAAGTGGCTTCTGATGTTTCTTTTGATAATGTTAAAAACAATAATGTTTCTAGTTTTGGTTTTGTTTCAAACAGTTATGGTTGTGATTTTAATTTTGTTAAGGATAATTTTGATTCATGTGTTGGTTTGAATTCTTCTGATTGCAATAAGAAAGATAATGTTCAGAAAAAGTCCCCTAGAAAGAAATCTTGCTTTGTGTGTCGTAGTTATGATCATCTTATTAAAGATTGTGACTATTATGAAAAACAGATGGGTAAATATGCTTGTCAAAATAGGTCTGTGTGGAACAATGTCAATGATATTCCCCCATATATTCCACAAGCAGCAAGAATAAACTCTTGTAGAGCTTCTGTTGCTGCTGGCAAGTCAATTCCAGCTGGTAAGCCTGTTGCTGCTGGCAAGCCAGTTCCTGCTGGTAAGCCGGTTGCTGCTGGCAAGTCCATTCCTGCTGGTTGGAGAAACAATGTTACTAGACCTTTCTACAGACCTACCAATACTTACATTCAAAATGACATGTGGCCTGTTTATTTTGACACCTTAAACATGGGAAGGGCAAGATGGGGAATGATGCGTGGTTTTGTAACCTTACAACAGGTTTTACCTCTCGAGGGATCTCAAGAGGCTTACAACCCCACCAGGCAGTGTACCTGACCGATGTAGTATAGTGTAGTGGTAAGTACGGGGGATTGATCGTTCTCCACAGGGAATAGTGTTCGTTAGGTATGAAAAACTACTCTAATAGGTCTAAAGGTTGAGGAAGATTCTTTTTATGTTTTTATATTTTTTATGAAAGCAAGTAAAATCTCGGTTTTGAAGGAGTGGGCGGAATTAGTTGCTAGTCAACTAACCCAAATAACTACAAATGCAAATAAAATAAATAACTGAAAATAAAATGTTGGTGAGAAACTTATGTGTAGAGAAATGTGTTTACTTAGATTTCCTTACTCCCTAACTATCTTTTACCGGTTAATTAGTGTGTATTAGTCGCGTGGATGACGGGTGTATTCCTTAATACCATTCGTGGGGTGGCGTACGTACTTCCCCAACTCTACAAGCTCCTACTTCACTCCTATGTCGAGCCGGCTAGGAAGCTCCTAACATGGGATCACTAGAATTCGCTTGTGCATTAAATACAACCATAAAAACCTTTAGTACGCATTTGGTTCATGTTTCTTAAGACGTTCAAGCAAGTTACCGAATAGGAAGTTAGCCAGTTTTCTTAAGCCTAACATAGATAAACAATCATCCAATACAACTAATAACACACTAATAACCAATAATCAATAGCTAGGTTTCATTAGATCTAAGCAAACACAAGATAAATCTAGCCTAACATGTTAAACAAAAGACAAGAATAAGATAGAATCAAACAACACATAGACATATTGAATGATTAATTGATAACTTATCTTCAATGTAACATGGAAGATCTCAAGGCAAAAAGCCTTGAAAAAGAAGCTAAAATCGTCTTAGGGTTTTTCCCCAAAATTCCACACACTAAGCTCTCCCTTCATGACAAAAAATTAGAAAACTATATATAGATTTTTGGATCTGACGGCGTCACGTTATGGAGTGTGACGCCGTCACCTCGCCGCTTTTAGGGTTCCCGGATGACCTTCTTGACGCCGTCCCTCTTTAGCTCTTCAAAATCCATTCTGGCTTATCAAGGCTTGACGCCGTCGAACCTTGAACGTGACGCCGTCCCCTTTTGATTTAAGCCGTGACGCCCTTGATCAGGTTAAAGCGTGACGCCGTCAGAATTCACATGCTATTTTCACTGGCTTATCATGAGTAAATTTCACGTCCACTTTGTCTTGCCAAGGCATGACGTCGTCCAGAGTAAATTGTGACGCCGTCAAAGGTAACTTTTAGCCGATTTTTGAGACTTTGTCGTTTTCTTCACTTTTATGCTCCAAAAACGTCCAAAATGCCTCCTTTTCCAGATTTCTCCTCAAAAGTACCTAAAATGACAAAAGGAACGATTTAGGACGATATTTGATCAAATAAATACGATTTAGGGCTTAAATGACCCCTTAAAAGCGGTACACTTTTTGCTTCATCAAATACCCTTACACTTGAGATTTGCTTGTCCTCAAGCAAATGCGCTTTTATTCTAATCAAAATACAAGTTAGGGGTCATTTAATGCAAACATAAAAGTAATTACAACAAATAATCGTTCCACTTCAATCATAATAAGCACGGAGATTACAAACTAGCACCTCACAAGTAGTGTTTAGATACTCACATCTCTCAAGTGTCATCAAAATAAATCTCATAAATGAAAACGGATAATATCTCTCACTACCTGTCATAGCAAATAGATTACCATAGGCTTGGGAAAGGATCGAAAACCTCCTCCACTAGGCGTAAGCACCAAAGATAAATTATCAAAGAGGGCTTTTAAATGGGTTATAACGTTAGGTGTAGGGAAAAGGAAAACACGGCTTTGTTGGATAAGGGATATTTTACTGGTGGCGAGTTAAAAATCTTGATCAATTACATGTACTATACAATGTTGCTAAGCCAAGACTCGACTCGATCTTAAGCTAAAAACAAAATAACAAAAACATAAAATAAAATAAAATGAAACGAGATGGTAGTCCGTATGTTTTTTCTACTTTTTCTTTTTCTCATTTTTTTTGTATTTTTCTTGATTTTTTCGATTTTTTTTTTTTTTTTTTTTTTTTTGCATACACTTTTGCCCTACCATCCAAATTAATACATTATAGGGGCATTGCATCCCCCTTACACTTGAACTTTTACATAACTTTACAAATAACTATTCTAATGACTCGAATTAAGATAATTGAAAAACTTGGAGTACTTTTAAAACATTTAGCACATATGGGGGTAATAAATGATGTTCATCCCCATTACTCCATTATACTAGTACTTTACCCATGAGTCCCAATCGTCCCAAAACAATATGTACAAGGATATGACTCGACTTAGCAACCATGTAATCAACTAGATAATTAACTTGGGTTTAAACAAATGTTGTCACAATAATGCACTAAAAATGAGTGCATACAAGGTAGGCTAAGGCGATTTGGGTGTACATTTAAGTGGGGTGTAACAAATTCTTCCTTTAAGTAAAATGCTTAAAGGTCGAAACGAAAAGATAGGCTCTGAGGGGTGTACTAGGGGTATCGTGTACTAAAAATGAGTACAACGCAAAGGGGTGTGGGAGAATTACTTGACCAATGTAGCCAATGTAATTATAACAAAAACACAGGTGTAAAACAATGGGTTAATCCTAATGCCTCTTATCATGTAGTAAATCTAACTACACGAATGTAGTCTCACTTGTGGCCTTGGAATGGTCCTAACGCAAGTTCTAGAATCTAAGTGCTACCGGTACACACATCATAGCATAAATGCTTTTCCTACCAATTCTAGGGGCGAACCTCACATATTTGGGGTGGAAAATTTTTTAGTGGTACGGTTTTTGTGCTAGTCATATAACTCCTATCCGTGAGACGCTCATTAAGATCAAAGTTTCACTCCTAAATGTTGTAAAAAATTTTAAATTTGGCACTAAAATTGCCCTAACAGGTATTTATCTCAGTTTTATTACACATCTACTATTAAACAAACAAAAATCAAGCGTAAGAGCATTCTCTAAAATCGTACTTTTACCCCCCCCCCCTTACACTTAAGATGAACATTGTCCCCAATGTTCAAATAACAAAAGCAAAAAGTAAAAGAATGAAATCAAATACTCCCCTGATTCGCTCGGTGGATAATGAAATTACACGGTTAAATCTTCCTCCAAAGAGAATGTTGAAGCTCCATGACTAATGCATCGCCATAAGCTTGATTCCATAAACATCTCCTTGTCCAAAATAACCTGTTAAACCTGAGAAAACAAACACGAAAACCTGCATAACATCGGCGGGATAAATCTATATATAAGGATATAATGCTTGTGGAATGATAATTTTGCAGATTCCTGGAGATTATAAGTTGGAGATTTAATGAAAACTTTTTAAAAACAAAACTTTCAAAAATTTCTGAAAATTAAATCTGACGCCGTCAGGTTATAAACCCTGACGCCGTCAGAAATGACCTGACAAAAATTTTCATTTTAAGTTTCCGGAAAATTTCTGGAAAAACCTTTACCTTACTTCCTGGAAATCCTGCAAAACATCATTATGACTCGATACAAGCATTTGACTCAAACAAATACTAATATGTATGTTAATTTATTATTATTACGATTCATGTTCATATGTGTTCTAATAAACCGATTTAGATTTCCCTTACACTTAACTTTTGCAAAATACCTTTATATGTAGTTAAGACGAAGTTAAAAACAAAATAAAGCATTTTCACAATTTACTTTTGAACATGAATCAATACTAATAAAAATTAAACACACATACGGAAACAAATAAAATCAAACAAACAAATAAATAAACACACAAAGCAAATAAAACAAATAAAGCTTGGGTTGCCTCCCAAGAAGCGCTTTTCTTTATTAACGAGTCTTGTAGCTAGACTCAAAGTCCATCTATCTAGTGTCGCTTATGCTCACGTACCCGAGTGTGAGCCATCTAATTGTTGCCTCATCTTTCTTGTATTGATCATTTAGCTCCAAACATCCATGATAATATCTCTTATTTTTCTCATGTGGATATTTGAGCCCCTTACCCTTATCATTCTCACTTAACAAGTCGATAGGCATAATTCTATTGCAGGATTCAATGGGGTAGTTCTTAAACCTAGGATGTGCTCGGGGCATTTGATAGACAAAATCTTCATCCCCATCCGAGAATGTAATTAACCCGTCCACAAGTTTTTCGTCAAGGTTGGTCAACCTTTTGAAGGGTTCTCCAAAAATGACTTGGGTTAATTTGTCATCGATAAATTCTCCTAAGTTCTCCATAACCATAAAATCCACCAAATACACAAAACTTCCTACGAACACGTGTAGTGGCTTAATCCTAGCAACAATGTTATCTCCTTGATATTCAAGCTCATCTACCATGATTTTATTATAATTAGCGCGAGAGATAATGTTCATAGGCAAAGATGAGTTAAGATAAGCATAAAAACTATGATAACCAATCTTACACGGAAATTGCATGTTAAAGAGGCTATCCTTTTCGATCTTAGTCCTAGGGTCAACATACTTAAAGGGATCAATTTCCTCTTTTCCCCATTCCTCGTTAACTACTTCTCCATCATCAGCATCCTCATCGGAGTCTGAATAGTAAAATGGACTAACATAGTCATTCTCATGGTCAGACTCCTCCATCTCAGAATTGTTACCAAAGTGGTGGTCGGGTGAAAGGTTGTTGTTTGCTACTATGGGGGCGGGAACGGGTAGTTGAAAATTTGCACGGCGAAAAACACGAATAACAGGGATCAAATGACCAATGTTACTCATGAGGTAAGTGGAAGGTATCACAAACAAAAGTACAAAGAAATAAGATAGACTAAAGAAAACCTAGAAAAATAAAATAAAAATCTCACTAGAAAGGAATCTAGTGAGTAGACCTATTAGAAATAACAATTCAACCTAAACAATAACTATTCCCCGGCAGCGGCGCCAAAAACTTGATGCGTGGTTTTGTAACCTTACAACAGGTTTTACCTCTCGAGGGATCTCAAGAGGCTTACAACCCCACCAGGCAGTGTACCTGACCGATGTAGTATAGTATAGTGGTAAGTACGGGGGATTGATCGTTCTCCATAGGGAATAGTGTTCGTTAGGTATGAAAAACTACTCTAATAGGTCTAAAGGTTGAGGAAGATTCTTTTTATGTTTTTATATTTTTTATGAAAGCAAGTAAAATCTCGGTTTTGAAGGAGTGGGCGGAATTAGTTGCTAGTCAACTAACCCAAATAACTACAAATGCAAATAAAATAAATAACTGAAAATAAAATGTTGGTGAGAAACTTATGTGTAGAGAAATGTGTTTACTTAGATTTCCTTACTCCCTAACTATCTTTTACCGGTTAATTAGTGTGTATTAGTCGCGTGGATGACGGGTGTATTCCTTAATACCATTCGTGGGGTGGCGTACGTACTTCCCCAACTCTACAAGCTCCTACTTCACTCCTATGTCGAGCCGGCTAGGAAGCTCCTAACATGGGATCACTAGAATTCGCTTGTGCATTAAATACAACCATAAAAACCTTTAGTACGCATTTGGTTCATGTTTCTTAAGACGTTCAAGCAAGTTACCGAATAGGAAGTTAGCCAGTTTTCTTAAGCCTAACATAGATAAACAATCATCCAATACAACTAATAACACACTAATAACCAATAATCAATAGCTAGGTTTCATTAGATCTAAGCAAACACAAGATAAATCTAGCCTAACATGTTAAACAAAAGACAAGAATAAGATAGAATCAAACAACACATAGACATATTGAATGATTAATTGATAACTTATCTTCAATGTAACATGGAAGATCTCAAGGCAAAAAGCCTTGAAAAAGAAGCTAAAATCGTCTTAGGGTTTTCTCCCAAAATTCCACACACTAAGCTCTCCCTTCATGACAAAAAATTAGAAAACTATATATAGATTTTTGGATCTGACGGCGTCACGTTATGGAGTGTGACGCCGTCACCTCGCCGCTTTTAGGGTTCCCGGATGACCTTCTTGACGCCGTCCCTCTTTAGCTCTTCAAAATCCATTCTGGCTTATCAAGGCTTGACGCCGTCGAACCTTGAACGTGACGCCGTCCCCTTTTGATTTAAGCCGTGACGCCCTTGATCAGGTTAAAGCGTGACGCCGTCAGAATTCACATGCTATTTTCACTGGCTTATCATGAGTAAATTTCACGTCCACTTTGTCTTGCCAAGGCATGACGCCGTCCAGAGTAAATTGTGACGCCGTCAAAGGTAACTTTTAGCCGATTTTTGAGACTTTGTCGTTTTCTTCACTTTTATGCTCCAAAAACGTCCAAAATGCCTCCTTTTCCAGATTTCTCCTCAAAAGTACCTAAAATGACAAAAGGAACGATTTAGGGCGATATTTGATCAAATAAATACGATTTAGGGCTTAAATGACCCCTTAAAAGCGGTACACTTTTTGCTTCATCAGGGAACTACTATTAAGTCCTCAGTAGGTTGTTCTTGGAGAAATAATAACAAATATATGAGAATGGGGTCCAAGAACAATGGTGGATCTCATCAATCTCCATGGTTTAATTTTTATTGATCCACAAGGCAGACCCAAGTCAGTAATGACTTGGGCCTCCCATGTATCTAACATTGTTGTATGTAATTTTGTTCTGTAGGACATTCCTTTTAAGAGTAAAGAAGTAGGTATTGTTGACAGTGGTTGTTCCAGGAGTATGACAGGAAATTTGGAGAGGTTGCATAATTTTGTACCCTTTTATGGAGGAACTGTGACATTTGGAGGAGGTGATAGAAAGATTACAGGGAAAGGAACCATTAAGACTCCTAAACTGGACTTTGAGAATGTTCTCTATGTGAAGGAACTCAAGAACTTCAATTTGTTCTCTGTCTCACAAATATGTGACAAGAAGAATGGAGTTCTCTTCACTGAGACTGACTGTCTTGTGCTCTCCAAGGACTTCAAGATGCCTGATGATAGTGAGATAGTGCTCAAAGTTCCAAGGACTCACAACCTGTATTGTTTCAATCTGAATGATGTTAAGCCTGAGGGTAAACTTGCTTGTATGGTGGCAAAAGCTTCTGTGGATGAAGCAAACAAATGGCACAGAAGAATGGCACATGTGAACTTCAAGACTATCAACAAGCTGGCAAAGAATGGCTTAGTGCAAGGACTCCCTTTCAAGACCTTCACAAATGAACACAATTGTGTTGCCTGCAGTAAAGGAAAGTGGTATCGGTCGAATTTGAGTCAAAGTAATCACAAGTCAAACCTCTCACGAAGAAAAGTCAACTTGAAATCGTTAACGCAAAAACAACCAATTGTAATAACCGGGCAAGCGTGTACCCGGGTCGTTCTCCCTGCGAGGCGTGAAATTGAGGATATCGTTTTCGGTTCGTAATTAAAGTGCTTGAAAAGACGAGATTTTGTTTTGTTACTAAAATCTATTAAAACGAAAAGTAAATAACGTAAACTTTAAACTACAAACGAGTAAAAACGTAAAATATTTGAAAAACTAATCCTATGTATATCAAAATAATTTTTATAAACTCTAAATGGCAAAAGAAAATTTTGGAAAAAAGAAAAATATTTTTTTGACTTTTAAATAATTTTTTATAATTTAAAAACTAATTTTAAGAAAATAAATGATTAAAAATATTTAAACTAATTTAAAAACTAATTTTTTTTTTTTTTTTTTTTTTTTTTTTTTTTTTTTTTTTTTTTTTACTTTAAACAAACAATACTAAAAAAAAACTTTTTAAACTTAACAAACTGTTTTTGCAATATATATATGTTAACTTTTTCTTTTTTTCTTTAACTTTCTTTTTTTTTTTTTTAACCAAAGGATGGACAAACTTACAAACGAACACAGCTCAAAAGAAAATGAATTCGGAACAAACGAAAAATAATCATAGCAGGAGTAGTAGATAATTTACAAAGGTCACTTTTGGTCGTGAATCAAGTAAACATAATACTGGCAATAAGGAAGATCAAAACATTCTTTACAATGAGCAGTCATACAACACAATAGAATATATGTCTAGACTAAACACCCTGTTGTGTTGCGATCTAACTGTCCTGGGTTCGAACCCAGGCAAAGCAGATTTTGTTTTTAATTTTTTCTTGGTTTTTCTTTTCAACTTTTCTTAACAAGTGATAACTAGCAAGATTTCAAACTAAACATATTATTATTATTATTATTATTTTTTTTAAAACTCAAACAAGAATCACTACAACTTTGATAAACAACTAATTTGATATCACAAGCAAACTGATTTTGAAACTAACACAAACAACTAATTTTGAAACTAACACAACCACAAACACAGACGATAAACACGAGCAGATCCACATCCAACTTTGATAAACATAAGTTTGATAAACACAACTAACTCATAACAATGTTTGATAAACACAAACACAAACACAAACAATATGCAAAATACACACGCTCAAACAAACAGCCTAGTAGCATCATAACATCATAACATCATTAAAACAAGAGTAAATTACTAAACCGAATAAACTAATAAACGTCCGAAAAAAAACTAGCAAATAAACTGAGATTTAGAACATCACAAGCAAATAAACAACTAAGCAAAAATAATTAGAAAAATACTAAACCGAATAAATAAAAATAAACTTAAATTAAACAAGAGTAAATTACAAATAAAATACAAGGTACCTTAAAAAAAACGCTAAAATAAACCTAGAAGAAGAAAAAAATATTCGACTGCTACTCGCTATTTATAAGAAAAAAAATATAAAACCCTAGCTAGGTGTGTTTCTTGTGTGAGTATGTTCCCTTGTGCGTTTGTCGACCCTTGGATGGCCGTTGGATCATTTCTTGGTGACCACTTAGTTAAATCTCGAACGTTGATCTCCTTTGGTGCCTCGGATTGATGAGGTGGAGGGGAGGGGACCATGGACAAACCCATGTGATTGTTTTGGCTGGTTGTGTGAGGTGGGATGGGGGTGATTAGCGGCGGTAAACAAGGGGAGAAGAAGATGGAGTGGCGAATTAGGGTTGTGTTTATTGTGTTGATTGGGAATTTGACCAACAAAGAGGGGTTTGACCCTCTTTATCTCACCCGGTATTAGTTATACGGGATTGGGTCGGGTTTGATGGGTTTAAGGTGGGCTTTTGGTTAAGTGAAAGTTGGGCCGGCGATGGGTTAAGGATAGAATGGGTTTGAGGGGTAAAGGGTTTTTTTATTTCTTTAGGTGGATCCGGTTGGTTTGTAGGATTGGTTTAGGATAAAAGGGTGGATCCGGTAGTTAAAGTTTTAGGATGTGTTGGATTTTAGAGTTGGTATAGAATTAAAAATCAAGGACCAAAGGTGTAGATCTTGTAAACTTCAAGGACCAATCTTGCCAACATACCAAAGTTCTTCAAGGGTCCAATATTGGCAAATAAAAATAATCCAAGGGCCTTTTAGGAATTTTTGCACAATAACTCGACCAAACTCGTGAATTTCTTCCCGGGTCCCGTCTTTTGAGCTCTTGTCCAATCCATGCTCGGTTTTGCCTCATTTGCCTCGTTTTCAATCCTTTTTGTACCTGCAACAATTAAAACACAATCCAAGGATATTTGATATAATATATGGTCCATTTGGGTGTTTTTGGTCGTTTTTATGAGGGTTTTCGGGTATAAAATGATGAGTAAAAGGCCACTCATCAGAAAGCAACACAGGGCATCATACAAGGCCATTACTGCTGTGAGCACCATCTCTGAGCCTCTGCAACTGCTTCATATGGATCTTTTTGGTCCAACTTCTATCAGAAGTAGAGACCATAAGTATTTTTGTCTGGTGATTACTGATGAGTTTAGCAGGTTTTCTTGGACTTTCTTTTTAGGTACTAAAAATGAAACCTATTCTGTGATTAGGGATTTTATTACCTTAATTGAAAATCAGCTAAATGGAAAGGTTAAGGCTATAAGGTGTGATAATGGAACTGAGTTTAAAAAACTCTAATTTAATTGAATTTTGTGGGAATAAGGGGATTAAAAGAGATTATAGCAGTGCCAGAACCCCACAACAAAATGGGGTTGCAGAAAGGAAAAATAGGACCCTTATAGAAGCAGCTAGATCTATGCTAGCTGACTCTAAGTTGCCTACCATGTTTTGGACTGAAGCAGTAAGCACTGCTTGCTATGTACTGAATAGGGTATCTATTACTAATCCCCACAACAAAACTCCTTATGAGCTCTTGTCTGGAAAGGTTCCCAACATAAGTTACCTTAAGCCTTTTAGATGTCATGTAACTATCTTGAATACTAGTGATCACCTAGGTAAATTTGAAGAGAAGGCAGATGAGGGGTTCATTATTGGATATTCTGCTCATAGTAAGGCCTATAGGGTTTATAACTTGTCTGCTAAGAGGGTAGAAGAAACACTTAATTTTAGGTTTCTAGAAGACAAACCTAATTTACAAGGTGCAGGTCATGACTGGTATTTTGACCTAGATTATTTGACTGATTCATTGGGTTATTCTAGATATAAAGCTAATCAATCTGTAGGTACACATGTTTATTCATCTAACAATGCAGGTACCTCAGATGATGAGTCTGATTCAGAGTGTGATGAACAACCAATAGTTGTTCCTTCTTTTCCCTCTAACCACTTTTCAGGTACAGAACTCAAAGATTCTTTTGATAAGACTGAAGATAATTCAAGTTTTGCAAAAGACCTTGCTAGGCTTCAAAGACAAGAATATCAAGCCAAGAGAGCTGCTGAAAAGTTTGGTTCTGGGTTTTCACAAGAAACAGTGGAGCTATTGAGAAATGTTGAAGCTGAAGTTAGAAGACAAATGGCTTCTGCTGGTGGAATTCCTGTTCCTGCTGATGTCAATTCTGCTGGTAGTACACCTGTTACTGCTGATACATCTGTTGTTCCTGCCGATGTCACCAATCCTGCTGCTCCTTTATCTACTCCATCTGCTGATTTGTTGGGATTCAGTGAGCCTCCAACTAGATTCCCAATTCCATCTGATCTTGGAAATTCACTCTCTTCAGCAGCTAAGCTGAATGATCCTCATCATCAGTCAAGATCTGGAATTTTCACTCACTCTTCTTATGATGGTGAAGCAACTCCCTCTATTACTAATCAAGCCACAACCTATGAGGTAGATCATGTTGTTACCAAGAGGATTAAAACTGTACATCCTCAATCTTTGATTCTTGGTGATCTCAATTCTCCTGTTCAAACAAGAAGAAGGTTAAATCAATCCAAGTTTGGAGAATCTGCTTTTCTCAGTTACATTCAGGAAAAGTTAAGGAGCAATCACACTGACTATCTTCATTGTCTCTATGCTTGCTTTCTATCTCAAATTGAACCAAGTAGTGTAGCTCAAGCCCTTGATAATTCTGATTGGGTTGAGGCTATGCAAGAGGAAATGCAGCAGTTCAAGAATCAGAAAGTATGGGTATTAGTACCATTGCCTGAAGGAAAACATGCAATTGGAACTAAATGGATTCTCAAGAATAAACGAGATGCTAGGGAAATTGTGGTTTGAAATAAAGCTAGATTGGTAGCTCAAGGACATAGACAAGAGGAGGGTATCGACTATGATGAGGTGTTTGCACCAGTAGCAAGAGTTGAAGCTATTCGACTGTTTTTGGCTTTTGCTTCATTTATGGGGTTTGTGGTTTATCAGATGGATGTGAAGAGTGCATTTTTGTATGGAAGTATTGAAAAGGAAGTGTATGTTACTCAACCACAGGGATTTGTGGATCCACAACATCCTGATTTGGTTTATAAGGTAGTGAAAGCACTCTATGGTCTTCATCAAGCACCAAGAGCATGGTATGCCAGGTTGTCTGCCTTTCTGCTTAAACATGGTTACAGAAGAGGAACAATAGATAAAACACTCTTTATAAGGAAGAATTTTAAAGATATCATCTTGGTACAAGTGTATGTAGATGATATTATTTTTGGTTCCACTAATGAAGCCTGGTGTAAGGATTTTGAGGAATTAATGAAAAGTGAATTTGAAATGAGTGCTATGGGGCAGATGACATTTTTCTTGGGCTTACAGGTTCAACAGAGACCAGATGGTATCTTCATTAACCAAGAAAAGTATGTTCATGACATACTTAAGAAGTTTGACTTGGACAGTGTGAGGACTGCTACAACACCTTTTGAAGCTCCAAAGCCTAAATCCAATAATGAACCTGATGATGCTGTAAATGTTCACTTATACAGGTCTATGATAGGTTCTTTGATGTATTTGACAGCTTCAAGGCCTGATATCATGTTTGTAGTCTGTGCTTGTGCTAGACATCATGTTACACCTTTGACTTCCCATTTAAATGCTGTTAAGAGAATCTTCAAGTATTTAAAAGGACAGCCTAAGCTGGGACTTTGGTACCCAAAGGATTCTTCTTTTGTGCTGGAAGCTTATAGTGATAGTGACTATGCTGGAGCAAACTTTGATAGAAAATCTACTACTGGGGGTTGCCAGTTTTTGGGAAGAAGGTTGGTTTCTTGGCAATGCAAGAAGCAGACTATTGTAGCTACATCTTCTACTGAGGCAGAGTATGTTGCTGCTGCTAGTTGCTGTGGACAGGTCCTTTGGTTGCAAAATCAATTGTTGGATTATGGGTTCAACTTCATGAACACTAAAATTTTCATTGACAATCAAAGTACCATCTGTATTGTTAAAAATCCAGTGTTTCATCAAAGAACAAAGCACATAGAGATTAGGCATCATTTCATAAGGGATGCTTATGAGAAGCATCTCATTCAGGTGCTTAAGATCGACTCTGATGAGAATGTGGCTGACCTGTTGACTAAAGCATTTGATGGTCCAAGATTCAACTATCTGGTGGTTCATGTTGGAATGCTCAATCCTTAGGTGCTGAGATTAAGGGGAGGTTTAAGCCTAAGGGGAGGCTTCTTCTTGTTGTTGTATATCTTTCTTTCTTATCTTTTCTTTCTTTTTCTTTTGGTTTGTTTCTTGGTTCCTTTAGTTAAAATTAAAAAAAAAAAAAAAAAAAAAAAAAAAAAAAAAAAAAAAAAAAAAAAAAAAAATTATATATTTTTTGTGCTAATAAGTTGGTTTTGAGCAACACCTTGCAGGTACAGTGTTGTGTTCTTCATGCTTGCAGACAAGAAAGAGTTGACTCACCATGAGGGTACGGCTCTGGTGTGACTCATTGGAGAGACAATCTATGAAATGGATGATCTGTAACCTAGACGCCTCCCCTCTTTATATAATAGAGGGAGGTTACAAACCCTAGCTTACTAATAAAGCTAACTATTACATATTAGGTCCCTATTGTTTCTTCTTTCTTCATTCTTGCTCGTAGGTTTTGTAATCATCAAATCTGTAATTCCCAACAATCTTCCCCTATTTGATATTACAAAACAATTTGCATGAAGAAACAATGATAAAACATGTCATCACAAATAATAAGCTGCACATCATAAATCTTCTTCCCCTTTTTGTAATCATCCAATAGGGGTCTTGTGCATCTCGTAATCGCTTCCCCTTAAGTGATGCATGTAGATGGTTAAGTATTTTTGAACAATAAGCTTCCCCTTAAAAATATACTAACCATCTCATGAATCTCGGACTTTAATCGGCTTGAAAATGCAAGAACATCCTCCTCTCTCATGTAACTGTTGCCTCAGCCGGCGATCTACCTCAATCTCTCCTTGCATCTCACAAAAAGAGTGAACTTGTTACATAATCGATTAAAATGTCTTTATCTGATTTAGTGCAAACAAGACATGTTTATTACACATCAGTTATGAACTATCGTCCCGGACGTTCATCATCCATAACCGCACATTTGATCCCAGATCAAACCCTATAATAATGTGTGTGGTCCCGGACCTTCCACGACATCATTACGTTAGGTACTAAACAACCTGTAAACACCAAACCAAATCAATAAAAGTAACCAAGCCATAAGCATCACATCATCCAAGATCCAAGGGCGTCTGAGGACCTAGAATACTAAATAAAATATATCGAAACCAACACAAACTGAATCCACCAGCAGGAACCGATCAGCAGAAACCAAACAACTACCAGCAGGAACCAACCAGCAGAAACAAAAGCAACCAGCAGGAATCGATAATAATAATAAATTTTTTTTTTTTTGAACCACGAGCAGCAGGAACCGAACAGCAGAAACCATTCCTGCTGGTAGTAATGCAGCAGCAGAATCAAAATAGCGTAGCAGCAGAATAACATTCCAATACCCACCATTTGATCCTACCAAACCATCGTTGACCAATGATATAGCTTTAGACTCATCGAATTAATCCCACCAACTGATCCATAAAAACAATACAAAATTCCATGTGCAACAACTGACCCCACGATCAATTAATAAAACAGCAAGCAACAAACAGTTGTAACAATCGTTTAACCCCACACATGCAAGGCTTCTAGACTAATGAATTTAATTCTCGCCGTAGATTGAATCACAAGCCAATTGCATTCAACCAATTAAAAGCAAATTTCAACAGAATCCCATAAGCAACAAAAATCAGTATCAACTAATCGATTTGACCAAAAGCCACAAGCTACAGAATATGACAATGATATTTGACCATATATCAATAAATAATCATCCCCACTTCACTGATATCATCAATCGAACAATAGTACTGTAAATCAATTCATTCCGAAAGACGACAAAATTGCCCAACCACAAGACAACTGAATCATCGACCCATTTAATTAATATAACCAATCAATGTCAATTAACCACAGAAAGCGTATGAGGTTTAATTAATTCTTTAATTATCGATCAAATTCACTGTATCATGCCCAATTCTATCAACCAGCCAATCAGACTTTGTCGCCACAAAAAGGTCGATATCTTTAAATTAAAATAGCCAATTGACACCTTTAAAAAAAATAACAATTACCTTAAACATTTCCAAATCTGTTGCTGTACCAAAACTGCTTCAATTTCATCGAATCTGCTCCAACTTCGAATCTGCTCCTTTATTGATAGAAAAACCTTGTAAAACCCTAGATCAAGAACCACCCACTCTGATGCCAATTGTAGAAACCAAGATCTAGCCCAACTAGGGTTATAGCAACAATGATTGCAAACGCAGCGGAATAATAACAAGAACACAATCAATATTACTTAACAAGGTTTTTCTTTATTGAACAATAAATAAAAACCTACTACAAACTACTAAACACGCTCTGTGCGTTTCAATCGACTCTCATTGGAGAGACAATCTATGAAATGGATGATCTGTAACATAGACGCCTCCCCTCTTTATATAATAGAGGGAGGTTACAAACCCTAGCTTACTAATAAAGCTAACTATTACATATTAGGTCCCTATTGTTTCTTCTTTCTTCATTCTTGCTCGTAGGTTTTGTAATCATCAAATCTGTAATTCCCAACAATGCTACATACCATTGTGGGGATGGTAGACATATCAAGGAAGAAATTGCATGCCCAATTTTTTCAAGTTAATTGCATTGATGGATAGTCCATCATTTACAAAGTAGAATACATTCTTTTAGTACCTAAGTAATTGTTACGTATGGGATTTCTCAAAGGTGTAGGAAAGTAAATAGCACACTATTTGCTTTTACTGGTTATGAAACACTTATAATGTTGTCAAATCCAGTGGGAGCATTGTGTTGTAATTACTGAATAATGAATTAAAGTAATGATCTGTAATTTAGTGGGAGCTACAAGCTTTGTTATCTTGGTAGTAACCCAGATTATCTCTAGAATGTCTTGAGATAATTACTTTCCAATTGTAGACACTTGTGGTTTTAAGGATAGTCATGTACGTTTCCTTACTAGACAAGGTGGTTCTATATCTACTAATATCTATGACACAATCATATTGATCACATTAACAAACGAGTGACGTGTTGTTTATCTGATTCATTATGTTGTTCCATGCACAAGTGGGGGAAATCTTTATTGTGTGCAAGGAACAACACATAGGAATATGATTTAAAGGACTCTCTTGACTGCAAGGTAAGAGACTAATGTTTTAATGTGACTTAATCACATCTAATTAATAGAACACTTGAAGTTGTAATCTACATCATGTGTGAGCTTGGAATAGATTACAATGGAAAGGTAAATTTCATACTTTCATTACTAGCAGATCAACTGATGTAATGAAACTATGTTAATTTGCAAGTTTCTAAATTAGATACCTATTAGAACAAGTGTCAATAAGGATAATGAGACTATTTCAAACTAAATATTTATGTATTATTGAAATGACATAAATAAATGAAGTAATCTAATACTACTTCAACATTTTAATATTTATGTATTCTTGGAATGTCATAAATAAATGAAGTAATAAATTAACTTGAAATTACTATTGAAACCAAATTGTGGTGTTCATGATTACTTTAGTTATACATGTTTATATTTTATTGTAAAGTTATAAATATGAAGTCTTTTAATTGTTACAAGTCTTATAATAAAGTAAGACGTTAACTTGTTATGTTTTTTAATTAAGACATATACAAGAAGTCATTAAGTTGATCAATGATTAATAACGTATATTGGGATTATAATAGTTTATGTCTTCTTGTTAAGACATGGACATGAAGTGACTTGGTCAAAAAGTACTTATGTTATATAGCATGAAATTGGCTTGGAAATTCTATTATACCATTAAGCTGACTTAGTTGGTGAATAGATAAGCCAAATGAAATATACTTATCTTACATATTGTAAGATTGTCTTAAAATATTAATCCTAATGAAATACATAATGTTTATGGTACGTTCAGTTAGGAAAATTAAACTCTTGTTATATTATTTGATTAAAGATAACTATATATTCCTTTCTTCCATAAATTATCAAGGTTAGAAAATTGAGTATGGGTAGTATATACTCAATTAGACTCCAACCTAGAAGATTAATAAGACACCATTTATTATGGAATGTGATGAATCACATTAAGTCTTAAAATTGAAGTTCTGAATTTGTTAAACTGCTTTTGAGTAGGTTATTAACAAACTTAATGTAAGAAACTGTCAACATGTATTTGTAATGTCACAAAAAGAGAACAATTTTGTGTTGCTCTACTTGCTAAAATATTTATAGATAGTCTATAAATTGCAAAAGGCTAGTGGGAGTTTTATCTTGAAAAGATAAAGTTACAAGATACATAATCTTCTAAAAATACACTAGTAAATGTCATGATGAGGATTAAACATGTTAATGTTAAATCTCAAGATGATGAAATTCTCATTAATAGATCCGTAAGGATATCTCAAATATTTGAATAATATATTGAGGATTATGAGTTACAAGATTATGGTAAACCTGTTAATCATTAAGATGAATTGCAAATATTGAATTTGGCAAGTTACTCATACTATGAATGCTTAGATGCAGTCCATAAAGATAACTAGTTTTGGAAACTTAGTTAATCTTGAACTCTATAGTTACACTATAGAATAAAGATGAGTTTCTTCAAAAGGAATGAAAATCCTAGTGGTTTAAATCTTTGTGTAGAAATCATATGGACAAATTTTGTATACATATTTAATGTATGAAAAGATTATTAATCACACTTAAGCAATTAACTGTGATTGAAATTCTTTCTAGGCACATTAAATGTATAAAGATTATGATTGTCATTCTTAGTTTCATAAATATGAAATTGACAATGGAATATCAAAACCCTTTCTTGAGTAATTACTTATGCGAGGACGATAAGTAATTAAAAGGGGTATTTGAATTCAAAATAATCTTTGGAAGTATACAAAGCGCAATAATTCATGAATGGATTAAGGCATGCATCTAGGAGATATACTTATGTTTAATTATTAAATTCAGTTTTGATTTATAATTAAAATAAGACGATTCCTTAGTATTCCTGAAAGCTAGTGGGAGTGTTATATTTATTTTCTTATTTCATATATGTTGTATAACATATAGGAAGTAACATTCCATTAACATTAAATGTTAAGTCTTAGTTTGGAATGAAACTTCACTTGGAAATTTAGGAATAACCATACAACCTTGGAATATAGGTTTATTGTTATAAACAAAGCGGTAAAATAATTGATTATAATAGAACATGATATACTATTAGAAAGTCTGAATAGAAACATATCTTTGAAAAGATATAACATGAATAAAATCTAAGTTTGACACAAGGATTTTTCATGTACATCATGTTATTTGTTGTATCATGTTTGGATGAAAGATGATTTGACAACATTAATATCTAATTGAAAGTTATTAGATAACTAAGTTTAATGGATATGGTTGGATATAGAATTAACATCCTCATCCTGGAATTGCTCCTAAATTCTAAGTATGAACCATATGGCAAATTGTTGTGTAACTGATATAGCCGACAAATCTTGAAAGATTGGAAGGTGTCAAACATTACACAATGGATATTAAAGTTTACGGGATTTTAAAGAGCATATTGTTGTTTGCATACAATGATGCTAATAAAATTGATATGACACTCAATACTAGTCATGGTAGGATTTCATCCTAGTTAATGGCCATGTGTACTAGTTATGCTTAATTGTGAGCATAGTTGCATTTTACATTAAAGAATTAGAATACTTTAAACTATAAAAGGTTTGATAGTTTAATTGTCATAAATTCGTGGTTGAGGATGTCACGCATTTTATGAAATATTATGTGGCAATATCAAGATAGTTGAATGCACACATACAAGAACTTCACTAATTGAATTCTTGAAATAAGTATTCTCAAAATTCTGATAGATCAAGATTAGTTGATTTATGCCTTGTCAACAAGTATGTTTGACATGACTTAAGGCATAATTCATTAATAAGAATTATCATGCATTGATCTATTTTGGTATTTGGATAAGGTATGTTAAGCAATTATTATTTACAATGAATTAAAGTACTTGGTACGTTTGTTTTCATTAATAATAGATTGTATCCTATATTTGCATGTTTAAATCCGTGAATAACTTATGTTATTCTAAATTATTCGTTGTCAATTAATGATATGGGAATATCATTAAATTAAGACAAATCTAAGTATTGGTAGAATATACTTGAAAGTATATTGATGCGTTGACATGCCAATTTCACATGATATTCAATGAATTGAATATAGGACTTATCCTAACTTCATGAGTTTACTTTATGGATCTTGTCATCAAGTAAATCATGTGTATATAGTTATCCTCAGACTTGAGATGCCAGATAACTGTCATGGATGTAGTGCATTTCTGTGATTCAATTTACCGCTATACGTAACTGGTAGCTATAAGGATTATTTTCAGGAGTGTTGCAAAGTTCATGGGTTATGCTCGTAGTCAAGATAGAATTTGTTCCTTCAAATTGTTTGAAGATTAGTACTGTTGGGCCCCTCGTAGGGTTGACAAGATGTTTGTGCGGCCGCACCCAAGATCTCCCCTGAATATGTTCAGAAGATTTGGTAATCTTGCTCAATCAGAAACAACGAGAAACAGAATGGTTAATAAAGAATGACTGAGATCCATATCTTTATTAATGTAGTATTAGTAACAAAAGGATAAGTATGATGATGAATCATCAAATGGTTTTTCCAGGAGACCATACTCGAGTTGTACTAGGGGCATTGGCGTGTTGCTAGACGCTAACCAATGTTATTGCACTATTAATAGATGTCCAAGTGGGAGCTGTTAGTTTTGTGGACAAATATTAATATGTGTATGTCTAGAATCAAACTCGAGACCACAAGATTGCACACTTTACGTATGAGAATCGATGTTAAATAATTAATATATAAATAGTTATATTTAATTATTAAATCGCAAATAAAGTGACTAATACATGAGGGACTTATTAGTACGAAAACCAAACCCTTGGGGTGTTGGTTGCGACTGGTCGAACAAGGAAAAAGGAGGGGGTTGAGTGTCGAGTTTTAGAACTTAAGGAGGTTCTAGCAATAACTTGTTGGACAAGGTTAATTGCTATATATAATACCCTTGGTGAGCTCAATATGATCGACACTTTTAATTATCCCTAAAGTCTGATGCATGCAACTCTAATACTTTATTCTGTTCGACATATAAGTTAAGAATATGCATTGTGTATGCATGATTACTATAACATGCATGCAATATCTTTAACGCATGTTACCTTTATTTGTTCTATTCGATCAGTAGCTATAAACCTTAAGGGTTTAATTGTTTTGATCGTGTATTATCAAGAACATCAAACCCTAGTTCTTGTAATGTTTTATTTTTGATTCAAGAACTAGCATTCACATCGAATCGCTATTAGTACATGTGTACAAGATCGTGGTAATTAACTTACTTTAGTTAATACCATCTTGGATTGAGAAACAAAAAAGGTAAGGGGTTTCTCGTTAATCATTTGTTTGTTAAAGAAGAAGAATTGAAGTTTAGATCCTTGTTCTTGCTAGCTAGGATCAAAGGTGCGTATCTTTAATATTCGGTTAATCTCTTTACATGTTAAATATTGATTTTTTGTTTCTACTACGTGCTTTGGTGATGTAGAATTAATTATATAATTGTTATGGTATTTAAATTCTAACACATATAGCAGTCACTTTTATCAGTTTGTCGACTTTAAATGCTTCCAAAGATTTAGTAGGGCACCAAGAATACGTAGAATATAGTTCTGCGAATGATATGCATGTACTTGTTGAGTTTCAAATTTTGATCTACTAGACCTCATATCTGAACATTTTAAAGTTGTCTTTTGTTCTAGTAAAGTATTTCTCTCAATCTTTTTTTTCGTCGGATATACTATTAGAAACTAACAAGAACCTAGAAGTTACAAACACCAAAACACATAACCATAGATCGACCTAATGCTTGAAAGACAAAGAAAAGCAATACGCCCCTAAAATACAAATAAAGCATCCACTATTAAGGTAAAGGCTTCAAGACATCATTAAGCTCTATTAATTACTCTAACATCTTGTCCCTCTCGGGTTAATAAAATGAATGGCAAAATGGTCATAAAATACACAAAAATACCAAAAAAAACAAGTTTAGTACATAAAATAGCAAAAAGAAAAATTGTTCGATATATATAAAAGGAAATCATGACAACTATCATACATTATCAAGCCATTAGGCCTTTAATATATCATTGCCTTTCAAGACAAAAAAAAGGTAATAACGCTCCAAGTTAGAGGGTGGCACCTGTGACCACATCCACCAGAGTCTTGAAATTTTGATTAGAACTCCCATTTGGTTCAGCAGCTTTGTGAGCAAGATTTTTCAATGCTTCAAGTTTCTCCTTCAGCCTTTCTGATAATCCGTCGCTGGATAAAACTTGTTCCAAAGCACATCGAGTTCCATGTTTCGTGAATGTCCCACCTTCGATTTTTACCCCTATTTCCCAAACTCTCTCAATCATCCAAGTATTTATCTGTTGATCCCCTCTAAATGGCCTGCAAATCATTGCCACCCCAACTCCAATACTCTCTAACACCGAGTTCCATCCACCATGAGTAACAAAAACCCCTATTGCGAAATGCTCCAAGACTTGCACTTGTGGTGCCCAGGGTACAACTTTCCCAGTGCCATTAGCGCTTATTCTCTCTAAAAATCCTTGGGGGAAATGCTTTTCGGAATCCTTGCTTATTGACCAAAGAAACGGGGTTTTGGTTTCTTCGAGTGCTTCCGCCAGCTCGACTATTTCGTGAGGCGGAGGCTTGAACGTTGTCCCAAAGGAAATATACGCAACGGATCTAGGCTTTTTATTCTCTAACCAAGAAATACAAGAAAATTCATCATCAGACTTCAATGTTTGTGTGTGTTTTGACATGAGATTAAAGGGACCGATGTTAAGAAAGTTCTTGAATTTTGAAGATAGGTTTTTGGTGAGATCAGGGTCTAGATCTTGGAAAGAATTTAAGGGAACAGCGGTTGCTCTAGGAAGGGCTCTTCCCATTTTATGTAGCATGGTTGAAAACGGTGATTCGATGTCACCAAACACGACACCACTAGGTAAATCACCTAGACAAACCTTTGAGAGTCCAGGAATCAAGTCAGCGATTTCGTCCTCAGGCCTTACAGAACCTGTGCATGCAAGAAGTTAATGTCACAATTGAACATGTCAAATAAATAATGTATACGAAAACGAATGAAATTTTTTACCTTTCAGTTCAGCAATTTTTTCCCTAATGAGATCCGTATAAAAATGTGCCGAGAGAGAAGAAGCTCCAGCGGTCCAAAAGGCCACCCAAGGAATGTTCATTTCGTCTGCCACGTCACCCGAGAACCATAGAAATGCATCCACCACCAGACAACTAACCTTTAGCCCGATATCCTCCTCCGCTACCTTAAGAACCCTACGAAACTCCTCCTCCGCCACAACTAGAAACAGATTAATTATTTCTAATCCCGAATTCCCCTGAAAATCATAATCCTTGGGTATGCCATCCGAAACATTATAAGGCAGTATGTTCTCACAATTGAGCTCAGAGAATAAGGCCTTGTTCGATTTCTCAGTGTTAAAGAATGAGAAAACGACATTAGGCGCGGCCGAAGCTAGTTTACGTGCGAGTGTTAGGAGGAGAGAAGGGTGTGAGGCAAAAGGGAATGCGAAAACCGCAACATGTTTTTCCCGTACACCATGGTTGCTAGTCCCTGTGATCTCCATTTGGCTGTATTTTTAGAAAATGTTGATAACGGCAACACAGATGTATTTAGCTGAGAAAAACAGGCGAGTGTTCGAAGATTAATTGATAAAAATGAAGTAATGAGCATTGTACATGTATAGGTGATTTTAAAATAGGATGATGGAGTGACAAGAAGAATGGGGGTTGGCTCATAATCACGAGAGTTGAATGGTAGTTTTATTACCTACCCGGTTGGTAACTATTCGTCGGTCTTTTAGGGGGCCACAAGAAAAGGTCTAAGGAATGTGCTTCACAATCTTAGGGCCCGTTTGGTTTGGGGTAATCACTTTCAAAGAATGGAATCAAAGTAAAAAAAATTGTTTGGTTACATGGAATGGATTCAAATGTGGGCCCTTAGATTGTAAACAGTGCATTTTTGATTCCTCCGAGAGATAGGTCGGATTTGCTTCTATACCTTCAAAAGTGGGCCCTTTTTTCCGACTCTTCAATTTATAGCCACATAATTATTCAGCTTGTGGGCCTTCTTTAATTATTTACTATTAAAATAATAATAAACTTTAATAATCTTTTTTATTATTTATTAAATAATAATTATAATATATTTTATATCTCATTCTTTTCTTTCAAACTTTTCTCAAATTCGAATACAATTCCATTCCCACTTACTATTTTTTTACTATTTTTTTTTTGTCTTTGGTATTTTACTATTTTATTTCCACGTCTTTGGTATTTTACTATTTTTTTTTTGTCGGTATAGTCGTTTCAAATTTAATTTGATAGATAAAAACATAAATGAAATAAATTTACTAGTCAATATGCAAAGAAAAGTAGATTTGCCATCTAAACATATCGAAAGAGTAACAACAATCATGTGGTCTAGTGGTGGTGGCTTAAGGGGTTAAGTGAGTCTCTTGTGAGAGCACTACCGGTTGAGTGACCAACCGGGAAGTTCTCACATGGAGGCGGGCCACATGCTCTGTTGTTATCAGGCAATGAAGAGGAGAGTCTTTGAGCCATTAGTTGCAGAGACTCGAATCCGAGTCGGCCTCGGTTTTCATCCGGCTGTTACTCCAGCGAGTATTCTCGTGTGGAGGCAGTAGGGTTTCCGGGCGAAAAACGTTGAATCCCCACTACACCAGCGTGGGCCCGGTTTAGACAACATAGTCTGGGTATGTGGTGGATGAGGGCCTGCCTTTGTGGCGGGTACGACTCTCTAAACCAAAAATTGAAAGTCGTCTTCCAAAAAAAAAAAAAAACATATCGAAAGAGTAATTATGCTTTAGGTTGGCCACAGTAAGGGGATTCAATCATCCCATTTTCTCTACCACGTTAGCTTTCTCTCTCCAGCGACCTTCAGGCGATTGGGTGCCCCAGTAAGAGCGACCATAATCAACTTTTTCTTTTTTTCTTTTTTTTTTTTTTTATTTTAATTAAATAAAAAAAACATTTTTAACACAAACGCAAATTTCATTAATAATTAAAACGTTACATAATAATTCAAATAAAATAATAACATTACAACACTTATTAAATACTATATCACTTCAATCAATATTAAAGGACAAAAAATTTTTTCATACTATATCACTTCAATCTATAAAATATTCCAACCGATAAAATATTCCAATGTATAAAATATTAAATGCACACTTCAATCTATAAAATATTAAATGCACACTTCATACTATATCAATCGGATACATGACCATCTCACAAAAATCTTATGCCTCGATCGATTAGGTACAAAAGGAAAATCGGTATGTAATCGATCGACTAAGTCGATCTTCGATCCTTACTGTGACTAGCCTTATGCAACCAACTTTCTTAACCACATTTACTTGTCAGTAAGCAATATATAGTAAGGGTCCATTTGGTATGTATGATTCGGATTTAAGGAATCCTTTGACTCCTAATTTTAATTGTTCGGTTCACTCATTTAAGAATCAAATGTGGGCCATACTCAAAAAAAGTGAATCCGAATAATAAGGTAGGTTTTGAAGATTGATAACCAAATGTGGATCCCACACATCAGAATAAACATTTTAAATTATAAAAAGATAATATGGTTATCCCTTTTATTGAATAAAATAATAATTTCTAATTAAATAATTTTTTTTTTTCATTCAATTTTTTTTCATTCTAAACCAAATCCTAATTTAATTACAAACCCTTCTACAAACCAAACGGTCCCTAAGTGTGTTTTTTCCGTTGGACATTGTCAAATCTATATTTTTGATACTTGGATGATTTTGCACAAAGATCAAATAAAATAAGATAGGGGATCAAATACAAAATTTGTTCTATTAAAATTCTAGAAACAATCTCTCATCTTCACAAGTGTCATTTTCATCTCCTTCCTTTTTCCTCATTTTTCCTTCAACCCAAATATTCAGGTATGATGAACATCAAGATATGATTTGGCACTTGGATGATTTGGCACAAAGATCAAATAAAATAAGATAGGGGATCAAATACAAAATTTGTTCTACTAAAATTCTAGAAAGAGTCTCTCATCTTTACAAGTGTCCTTTTCATCTCCTACCATTTTCCTCATTTTTCCTTCAACCCAAACATTCAGGTATGATGAACATCAAGATATGATAAACCATACCTACTGAACATTCAAACCCATAATTGATGAACATCAAAATATAATGAACCATAACTAGTGAACCTTCATACCATGATAAATGAACATTTATTTATGAACATTTAGATGATTGTTGAACATTTGATGAACTTATGGGCAAATTATTGGTGAACATTTCATATTGATAAACTTAGATTGATAAATATTAAAAAAATAAAAAAATAAATAAAAATAAAAATAAAAATAAAAAAAAAATTGGTGAATGTAAATATACAAAAAAAACTACAAAACCTTTTTTATTGATAAACATAGACCGATGAACATAACAAATAGTCTTTTTGATGAACTTTACAAGTTGGTTGAGTTGCTAAAAACAACAACTTAAAAACTCACAAAAAACCAAAATGACAACACTCACATATCCAAATAACACATTCAAACTCGGTTTCTTCACAACCAAATACTTCAAATCCTACTTATCCAATCGCCAAAAACCCTAATTAACCCTTACATCTGGTACTTCTCTATTCAAACATTATTTGATGAACACTTACAAACTTTAAATCAAAAAATTACAAACTTTAAATCAAAAAACTACTTCATTGAGGCATTATGAGGTAAACACTTACTAAACATGTAACTTAGTTTTCTTTGATAAACATTCTTTGTGGAAAACTAGAAGGGGGGGTTGAATAGTTTTACGTCTTTTTAATTTTTATTATGAAAACTTTGTTTACTTTTAAAAACTTAAATTCGAATTTATGTGAACTCAACTCTTGAACAATATGAACAAATATAAGTAGATTTAAATTAACAATGCAAGTAAAGTAATGAAATGAAATGAAAGATAGAGATGGAAAGATCTAACCGAGAGACAAAGGATTTATAGTGGTTCGGCTACAAAGACACCTTCCTTGCCCTACTCCACTCCCCGAGCACCTAACTCGAGAGTTTTCTTCACTATGTCAACAAGCTCCCTTATGGCGGAGAAAACCTTACACAACTTTCGCTTACATAGGTTTAACGATACAAAGCTAGATGTCGAGTTCTAATCGTAGCTAGAACCAATCTCACAACTATTACACAACTTCTTTACAACTTATTCACAACTTCTTCACACCGGCTTCACAACTTCTTCACGACGGCTTCACACCTTCTTCACGACTTCTTCACTACAGCTTTCACAACTTCTTCACAACCTAGCACTACTTATATACTCTTCTACTTCTTCACACCTTCACTACTTACACACCTTCACTTCTTCACAACTTCACAACTTACACACTAATCTAGCCTACCCAACTATGCTCACACTTATCTAACAAGTATTCACAACATATACAAATGAATGAATGATTTACAATTATGACACACTAACAACTTGGATGAAGGAGATACACCAAGTTATAATACTTCTTGTCTTGAAGGATAGAAGTATTCTTCTTTTGCACTTTGATGGTGGAAGCTTGGATCACTTGGATACCAATGCTTAAGAGAATATGATCAAATGATTTTAGAAAGTATTTACAAAGATAAGAAAAGAATTAGAGCAGAAAGTTTGAGGTGCAAAAGGTGAGGAAAAATGCCAGGGATGAACCAGTATTTATAGGCAAAAATTGGGCACCTACTGGAGCGGGGCGGTCCCCTTAAATAGGGGGCCGGTCCCCTTAATTTTAAGGGGGCCGCCCCTGGTGAACGTTGCCCAGTTTTGTCCTTTTGTGGGGAAGGTTTTTCTGAAACATTTTTGCCATTTTTGGTTAAAAATTTGAATTCATATATTTATAATATATTAAACATATTTATTTAATACCAAAAATGTTTTTCAAAAATATATAAAATGTTTTTGACATTTTATAACAAGATTAGAGATTAAGAAAATGTTCCTTTGATCATACAATGCATTAACCACTTGTTTATTCATACCTTAAGTGATTAAGTTGTAGAAATGAATATTTACAATTAAATACTTTTTTATTTGATAAGTTTATGTTTAATGAGTTTACATTTTGTGATTATCAAAACATAGAGATATGAATAAGAATGAATAATGTTTTTAGGCATTATTTATATCAACAATCTCTCCCTTTTTGATGATTACAAAACTTAAACTCATTAAATCCAAAAAATAACTTTTGGACAAGTATTTAGTGAGTGTATATTCACTTCTCCCCCTTTTTGTAGAATCAAAAAGGTTATGCCGACAAGTTTTAGAAACAAAATTTGTCGGGACGAGAACTCCCCCTTGATGTGTGCTCCCCCTTGTTCTAGGGCACCAAGGAGACAAGCTATGGAAATCTTGGCTGCAAAAATATTAGGAGTACAAGCATACATAGCAAAATATGGAATATAAAGACAACAATCATGGCAAACAACAATCATGGCAAACAAATATTAAGAACACATAGCAAGACATATATATGCATAGCAAAAATATTTAGAACATGCAAATAATCTATTCATGCATTCAAGATGATCATGTATAACACATGAATCATCATTACATCACACAATATGCTTAAAACATAAGGATTACAACATAAGTAAAAGATACTAATAGTCCTAATATTGCCAAAGAGAGCGATTGGGCCTTCTTGCGACACAAAAAGGTGAGGGATTTTATTTTGGGGCGGAAAGCATGTGGATAGGACTTAGTTATTTGATGGTGAGGGAAATAGAGCGGATGGAGTGGATCTAGCGATGTTATATTGGATTAGAGGAGGAATAGGATGAGGACGAGTGAGTAGATATTCGATCCAAGAAATATCTTTACTCAAGTGGAGAATTTGTTTTTGAAGGAAGATGAAACAAGGACAATAGTGGGTGTGGTTTGTAACTTGATCCAAGTTGAGAGAGTGGGGTAAGAAATTTAAGTAGGGTGAAGATTGAGGATCAAGGTTGGCCCTTGTTGTGTTGTGCGAGGTGTATAGCAAGGAGATCACAAAGGTCATGGATTTGGTTTATATCTTCACGGAACCTTTCCTTTTCCGTGAGAATGTGGATTTGGTTATTTGGTGGAAGTGGATGAAATTGGGGTGTGTAGTTGGAAGTAAAGTTGGATGTTTGACCAATATGATGAGGGTTTTGAAAGGTTTCAATGAGGTTGGTTTAAGGTTGATATGTGTAGTTTGGAACGAAGGTGGAGGTTGAGGCTATTTTGTGATGAAGGAGGGCTAGAAGGGAGTTGATCCAATTGAGCAAGGTGTAAGGCAAGAAGAGCACAAACTCATGGGCTTCTTTAAGTTCTTCAATGAACTTCAAGTATTTGGAAGAAGGTGATGATGGTGGAGTGTGGTTATTATGATGGATGAATGAACACTAATGATGGAAAAGGGTATTTATAGTGTAAGAATGGTGTGGTTTAGAAAGGTAAATTTTGGAGGGTGGTTTAGAAAGGTGATGATGGTGGAGTATGGTTGTTATCTAGGATGGATGTTTGAACATGTAACATAGGAGCAACATGTGAGTTGGTAGGAGGTGGTGGTGATACTCTTGGTGGTGGAGACATTTGTGAGCTTGGGTAATTATGAGTGGATGAGGATGGAGATATGGAAGAAGGGGATATTCCAAGAGTGGTGAGTGTTTTGGATGGTGCATTGGTAGGTTGAATAAGATGTGAGGTGTTGTGAATGAGATTGGATTCTTGTTTTGGGGTTGATCATGCTCTTCATATGAATCACATGAGTGAGATGAAGGTGTATTTTCGGGAGTAAAGGTGGATGGTTTGTTATTATGATGAGGTTTGTGAAAGGGTTCATTGGAGTGAGCTTGAGGATTAGGAGTATAGTTGGGAACAAATGTGGGCGGAGGTGTTGGTTGTTTAGCCACATCATTTGTTGTGATGGACTTGTTTTGGGGGTTTGGTTTTCTTGTCCAACCGGGCTTTTTGTTCATCCTTGCTAACCTTGATGATTTTGGCTTTGGTTTGATGGGAGATGGCATGATGAGATGATGGAAGGTTATGAGGAATGGAAGTGTTTATAGTGTAGGATTGATGGGATTAAGGAATGGATAAAATTTGTTGGATGGATTGGAATAAGATATGTTTGTGAATTTTGGGAAGTGTAGGATGAAATGGGCTAAAAAGTAGAAAAGGAGACAGCATCTTCGACCATACAGATGGCCGGTCCCCTTAAATAGGGGCCGGTCCCCTTAAAGATTAAGGGGTCCGCCTAAGGATTTAAGGGGGCCGCCCATCTGCTGATTTTCAGGTTGCTAGAAATGGGTTTTTGGTAAAAATTTGTAGAAAGGGTTGTGTTTTTGGGTTTAGTTTCAAGCAAGTCCAACTCTTTGAGGCAATTAAGCATGTAATAGATATTAAGTAAACAAGTAATTTTATCTAGCATGTAAACATACTCATCAAACAAGTAATATATATGGACTAGGAAACAATACACTACACTAAGCAAACAAGTAATTTTATCTAGCATGCAAACATACTCATCAAGCAAGTAATATATATGAACTATTTGAGGGATCCTAATGTGTGCCTATGTGCAATAAATGGGAACTTAAGATAGCATGAATTTCTAGACTTGTTAAATGGGAACTTAAGATAGCATGAATTTCTAGACTTGTTACAAACAAAATCTTAATAGACAAACCATGTTCCCCTTGATTTGACTTGGTTCACTTATAAATGTCATGTACGTAAATATAGATGACAAATATGAGATCACCATGAATGATTTAAAGAAATGTTTTTAGCATTATTCAACAATGCTTGAAAATGAGTTTTTATGTAGATGTGAAAGTTATTTGAATAAAATAGATTGAGTTTTATTTCAAAATGTGTTTATGAAGAATGGGTAAGAAAAGAAAAATTCTCAATCTTTGACTTTGATCAAAAAAGAACTATGGACATAGATTAAGAAGAAAAATGTTTATAGAAAAAAAATATTTTTCCAAAATGTGAAGTTTCTGTATATTTTTAAAGATACTAGATTTTTGAAAAATGGTTGTTAAAGATCTCATGCTCAAGGGAATTGGTTAAGTCTATTGTCACATGCTACCCTTTTCTACATATCCTATGGTCATAAGGAAGTGATGACTAAATTCTATATGTTTGATGCGAGAGTGTTGAATGGGGTATATCCTAACATCTATAGCTCCTTTGTTTCCGCATACTTATCTAACTTGACGCCATAGTCTATGAGAGCTTGTTTCATCCATAGTTTTCTAACGTGAGAAATCTAATCTTACTTCTATGTTAATGATTAATCCACTTAACTCATTTCACTTCATCACCATGAGTTTTCTAATAGTGGATATAGAAGATTTCCATTTTAAATTTGAAAAAGGCTAAATGAGTTAGACAGTGAATACTTCATTTACTACTTAGGGGGCTAACTAAAGGGTTTCTAGTTTATTAAATCATCAAACGGATATAACTAAAAGTGTAAATGCAATGCAACCTATCAAACTAAGCATATCCTAAGGCAATGATTAATAAGACTATATGTATGAAGTAACTACTCATGAAATTTAAAAAGAGAGCGTACCTTATATCCAGCTTTTCTTCAAATACTTCAAGGTGATATATTGACTTATAGAAGCCAATCATAGATGAGTTTCCGAATTATTCAATGAGTGACGATTTAGCCACTTGGTCCCCATTGTCTCATTTGTCCAAAATTGTTTAAACCAAACATGGTTTGCATTTGCATGTATGGTAAAAGTATTTCCCAAGGATTGAAACTTGGTTGAAGTGAATAATTCCACATTGGGTGATTATTATTATTAGGAAAGTTTTGTCTACCTTGATTTCTTCTAGGTTGAGGGGTTTTAGACCGAGGATGAGGATTATGTAGTCTATTTGGAGGTGGAGTTTTAGATCTTAATTTTGGTTTAGAAAATCCGGTTTTGGCTTTTAATGATAGTTTATAAAAACTTTTTACTTCCTCATCACTCGCAATAGTTATTTTTCTATCTTTTATAAGTATATACTTAGGTTTTGACTCTAATGGTTTTTGTTTACTAGATTGACATTCAAACTTTACATTTATATTTTCACTAATTGAAACATTATTTGAGTTGAATCCTAGACCGGTTTTATCTCCCGAAGTTCCTTGAACACTTATTATTTTCTTAAGTGAGTTACTACTATTTTTAAACTTGTCAAGTTTGGAAATTTCATATTTAAGTTTTTCGTTTTCATTTTTGACCTCTAGACATGTTTTACATTCTATAAAAACTTCTTTTTCTTTTTCTAAATGTTGTAGTTTAATTTTTAATTCGAGTACTTCATTTTCTAATCGATTATTAATATGTTTTAGTGATTTATTTTTAGCCATGACTTTTTGACCTAATTTGCATAACCTAATATATTCATTATCTAGGTCTTTTTCGTCTAATGATTGATTTTTATCAATAAAGTATTCGGTTTCGAAATGTACCTCACTTTATGTCTTAGCCATAAGACATTTCTCCTCCTTTGTGGTTTCTTTCTCATCTTCGTCACTATCACTCCATGCTCCTCCAACAAACGCCTTTTTATTTTGCTCCCTTGACATCATTGGACAACTTCCGATGAGATGATTTGGATTACCACATTTAAAACACTTCCTCTCGCTCTTGCTACCTTTGTCGTCTTTGTTTCTTTGGAATGCCTTTCTTTCGTCATGTGGTTGTCTAACGAGTCTTCCTCGTCTTTTGAAGAACTTCTTGAAGTCTCTTACGGCCATGGCATATTCTTCGTCATTACTTTCGGAGGTTGAGCTATCCTCATCACTAGATTCCTTCCTAGCTTTCAATGCAATTGACTTGCTTTGTTCTCTTTCTCCTTTGACCATCTCGGAGTCTTTCTTTATTATTTCTTCGTAGACTTTCAAGTTGCCGATCAACTCATCAAGTTGAAGAGTTGACAAGTTCTTCGATTCTTCATTCGCCGTAACTTTAGCTCGCCATTTTGGATGAAGAACCCTAAGAAATTTCCTAACAAAATTCTTACTAGAAAAATTCTCATCAAGTGCTTTTAAACTTGTGATGATAGTGTTAAACATAGCAAAAGCATTATTTATTGATTCCTCTCCCGGAATCGTAAATTGTTCATATTGTTGAACAAGAAGATCTATTTTATTTTCTTTGATTTGACTATTACCTTGGTGAGTGATTAATAAAGAATCCCAAATTTCTTTTGCGGTTTGACACATAAAAATCCGTTCATATTCTTTGTGTGGTAATGCATTATAAATTACTATTTTAGCCTCATTATTTTTTGCTAGTTTCTTTTTCAAATCATCATTTTGTTTTTCAAAAGGTACAATTTCATCTATTTTAGTTAAATGATTATTTTGAATAGCGGGAAAATCACCATAGGTAATAATATGCCAAAGATCAAGATCTTTTGATTTCACATAAGTTTCGAATCTATTTTTCCAATAAAGAAAACCATCACTTTCAAATAGTGGTGGTCTTTGCATAGATTGCCCTTCTAAATATTTTTCGGATTCCATAGATCGTTTCAAGTTTTAAAATACAGTTTATTTTAAAAATCTTGTTTGACCTGGCTCTTGATACCAATTGTGGAAAACTAGAAGGGGGGGGGTTGAATAGTTTTACGTCTTTTTAATTTTTATTATGAAAACTTTGTTTACTTTTAAAAACTTAGATTCGAATTTATGTGAACTCAACTCTTGAACAATATGAACAAATATAAGTAGATCTAAATTAACAATGCAAGTAAAGTAATGAAATGAAATGAAAGATAGAGATGGAAATATCTAACCGAGAGACAAAGGATTTATAGTGGTTCGGCTACAAGGACACCTTCCTTGCCCTACTCCACTCCCCGAGCACCTAACTCGAGAGTTTTCTTCACTATGTCAACAAGCTCCCTTATGGCGGAGAAAACCTTACACAACTTTCGCTTACACAGGTTTAACGACACAAAGCTAGATGTCGAGTTCTAATCGTAGCTAGAACCAATCTCACAACTATTACACAACTTCTTCACAACTTATTCACAACTTCTTCACACCGGCTTCACAACTTCTTCACGACGGCTTCACACCTTCTTCACGACTTCTTCACTACGGCTTTCACAACTTCTTCACAACCTAGCACTACTTATATACTCTTCTACTTCTTCACACCTTCACTTCTTCACAACTTCACAACTTACACACTAATCTAGCCTACCCAACTATGCTCACACTTATCTAACAAGTATTCACAACATATACAAATGAATGAATGATTTACAATTATGACACACTAACAACTTGGATGAAGGAGATACACCAAGTTATAATACTTCTTGTCTTGAAGGATAGAAGTATTCTTCTTTTGCACTTTGATGGTGGAAGCTT
The DNA here is from genome assembly GCA_021014915.2 of Artemisia tridentata subsp. tridentata. NCBI lineage: Eukaryota > Viridiplantae > Streptophyta > Magnoliopsida > Asterales > Asteraceae > Artemisia > Artemisia tridentata. Next base: position 214,567,827 of record CP139507.1, read on the forward strand.
GGATCACTTGGAAACCAATGCTTAAGAGAATATGATCAAAAGATTTTAGAAAGTATTTACAAAGATAAGAAGAGAATTAGAGCAGAAAGTTTGAGGTGCAAAAGGTGAGGAAAAATGCCAGGGATGAACCAGTATTTATAGGCAAAAACTGGGCACCTACTGGAGCGAGGCGGTCCCCTTAAATAGAGGTCGGTCCCCTTAATTTTAAGGGGGCCGCCTTTATGAATTAAGGGGGCCGCACGTTGCCCAGTTTTGTCCTTTTGTGAGGAAGGTTTTTCTGGAACATTTTTGCCATTTTTGGTTGAAAATTTGAATTCATATATTTATAATAGATTAAACATATTTATTTAATACCAAAAATGTTTTTCAAAAATATATAAAATGTTTTTGACATTTTATAACAAGATTAGCGATTAAGAAAATGTTCCTTTGATCATATACTGCATTAAGTACTTGTTTATTCATACCTTAAGTGATTAAGTTGTAGAAATGAATATTTACAACTAAATATTTGTTTATTTGATAAGTTTATGTTTAATGAGTTTACATTTTGTGATTAT